>CM033727.1:28500943-29100943 GCA_019671005.1 Hibiscus mutabilis
TTAATTATACATCATTATACTCTAATAGTTCATACAATGATTTACTAATTCGTTCTGTTAGCTAAGGACCCAATTTAACATGATATCAGGTTAGGCCAAGACTTATAAATCGAATATTATACCTTTATGATTTGTCCTTTAAGAATCCATTCGAAAGGTACATGCTCAATAATGCTCACATTATAATATTACACATTAAAGGATTATATAATACATAAAATACATTTCGTATAATGGACAAGTATTGTGCCACCATCCAGGAGTAAACTATCTAAGATAGTTTCCAACTCTACAGGAGCTTCGAACCAAGACATGTAATTCTCAACCACAATAGAAATAGGCACACTTCATTATCTCGCAATGCATGACGTGGAATGCATTAGGCTTACCTAGCCTAAGTGAGGTAGTAATTTCAAAGCATTTATACATAAATCTTAAAGAATCATGCATCCAGATACACAATCATATATTAATGCATGTTGTCATTGTCTTAACTTAGCTTATAGATTTTATACTATATAGTAGCTTATCCAAGATTCCTTTTACAATAAGTTGATCTTGTTAAGATCAACTTGGTACATTGTAGTCTTCTTAAGACTTGGCAATTATTCATAAATTTTCGATTCTTTATTAACAATGTCAAAGCTTTCAAATTTGATGCTCAAAGTAAGGAGGTTGCAAATTGGGTAAAGGAAATGAAGCCTATATATCCCACATAGATGGGATAAATGGAATGGGAAGTGTGTATATACATTTTCTCTCTTTATGTCATTGAAGACTTGAAAGGAAATTGTACCTTGTATAGAAGGGGGTGTGAATCCAATCTCATTTCATTTGAGGCACACTCGCACGATATGGGTGATGCAAATGTTTAGACTAGTCGGTCCTTACGTGGACCTACAGACATTTTTACCACTTCGATTTTTTTTTTGAGATAGCATGTTATCTCGAAATTAAAGGGATAATTTCGGATTGAAATTCGAATTTTGCTTGCACCTACTCATATATTTGATCAAGGGCAAAATCAGAATATTTTTTATTCGCGTTTGACCTAATTCTCCCCTATAAATACATGATCTTTTTCAGTTGTTTAACACACAATTAAAATGCAATTAAAAATCGTTTTCCTTCTCCAAATTGCATTGGGTTTTTTTGGTGATAGTCGAAGGCTCGAGTTCGTTCGTGATTACTCAGTCGTACTAATGAAGATAACCATCTGTTGTTGTATCCTAGGAGACCGACGACCGAAGATCTCTAGCACCGAAGAGCGGTCGAATCTGTCTTAAGGAAACTGCGTTTCTAGCAGGCTTCAACAATTGTGTCTGGTTATTTTGAATATGTATTTCATTTATTTCTATTTTGATTATTGTAATTTCATTACTTTAATTTATTTTATATTTATTTCGAATTTAACCTTGTTTTGTCCAACACTTCCCATATTTGTTCATAATCCGAAAACACTCGCTCTGACCTATTTGTTGGAACTTGGAAACGACATTCGTCGCCGGTTTCTTGCTTGTAATTCAGGAGCAATCCCTTTGATCCAAGTCTTTCTCGAACAAACCAGATAAATCGAAACTTTGTGAAAGTGAAATAAGATCGAAAGCATTTAAAAAGCTGGGACTCACAATACATTCTTGTTTCTTAAATTTAAGTAAGAAAACTACGTGATCCCTGTTATACGAAACCATATACAACAAATAACTGAGTTAATTGCATCATGTGTCTCTAAACTATGACTCATTTTAAATTAGTCCTAAAATTTTTAAATATTCAAATTTCATCCTCAAACTTAAGAGGACTGTTATAAACAGTTAGTTAGAATGAATCTGTTAGTTGCTAGTAAGTGGTTAACAGTTAGTTACCAACTATAGTTAGCTTATAAAAAGCTATCGATGTAATTTATTTTTTATATACAAAATAAATGAAATTTCATTCTTTGAACATGGTTCTTCTTTAATTTTTCTCAACTCACCGTCAACATTTCTTTCGGATAATAATCATAGTTTGTTGTAAGGAAGATTTAATAGGGTGATATTTTTATTGTTTGTAATGGTAGAAATAGACCAGAAGAATTGAACCACATTAAATACTATTTTTTAATATAATTAATTTTTCTCATTAATTATATTTTTGCCCACAAATTTCCAACATACATATACAATTGAAGACAAAAAAATTAAACCTCTTTTGTTGTATTAACTGTCCATGCTTTGTTGCTCTGATCCTTGCCAAGTCCAAACTATGTCCTCCAACGAAGGCTTGAGTTCTTGCTTACAAAATTTCTTATATTCCAACGTATCCCCAGATGTTTTCGTCATCTCCACCACATAAAAAGATGGCGTAACCTCGAATATCTCAGCATCAATGGCCAGCAATCCCTTCCTCCCTTCCTTAACCCCTTGCAATTTCACCTTCCCATCTTTGTTCATAATCTGGAAACACTCGCTCTGGGCTATTTGTTCAAACTTGTAAAGGATATCCATCGCTGGTTTCTTGCTTGTAAATCGGGAGCAATCCCTTTGATCCAAGTCTTCCTCGAACAAACCAGATAAATCGAAACCTTGTGAAAGTGAAATAAGATCGAAAGCATTGAAAAAGCTGGGGCTCACAATGCATCCTTGGTTCTTACCTGTAAGAAAGAAAACTTTGTGAGCCCTATTATACAAAACCATATACAATTAATAACTGAGTTAATTTTGTCATGTGTCTCCAAACTATGTCTCTCATTTTAAAGTAGTCCCCAAACTTCTAAACATTCCAATTTCATCCTCAAACTATGTATCTTATAATAAACTTTGACCCCTAAACTTTTGAATATTCCAATTTCAGCCCCAAACTATAACTCTCATTCCAAGTTCATTCCCAAAATCCTCAAATTATCAGTATATACTAGTCATATCTCATGTTAATAAAATTGTTATAAAAAATTAATTGACACATAAACACCAATCTCTATTATGTAATAACAATATGTGTCATAAATGATATTTTGAGGATGCAATTGAAATGTTTAAAAGTTTGGAGCGTAATATAGAATGAGAGTCATAGTTTAAGGACATATGACGCAATTAGCTCTAAATAACTATAATGTTTTAAAACAAAGAAATTAGTTTAATTAAGGCATAATGCCAAAAATGCCCCTAAGGTTTGACTGCATAGTCATTTTGGTATTTTTTTAAAGCATTCTAATCATCAAATTTCATTCTGGGTTAAATTGGTCCATCGGTAGATGAAAACTAATAGTCAACTAACATTAAATGGCTTGAAATGACATGACAAGCCTACATGGCAAATTGGGTAGTGCACGCTGACATAGTAATGTCATATAGACAAATGTACTGACTTTACATCATGACACATCTGTCAATTTTTTTATATAAAATCGTATAAAATAAAATAAAAAAATTACGATGACGTGTCATTATGTCAAGTCATTTTAAGTTGTTTATCGTTAGTTAACTGACAATTTTCATCAACGGATGAGCCATTTTAATCTAAAATGAAACATTAATGCTTAAAACGCTTAAAAAATAATATAGGCCAAAATGATTATTTAGTCAAATGTTAGTATTTTTTGACATTATGCCTTTAATTAAACACTACCTTGGCTATCATCCGATGTGGAAGAGGACCAGTTGTCGAATACCGCATGAACATCTTCAATTATGGAGTTTTTATTACGATCCCGATTGGGTGTTGGTGGTGGGGTGTCGATATGTTTATAGCCTTTTTTGAACCAACTATTCTCCATAAGTTTGGCAATCGTCATCCGTTGGTTAGGGTTAGGGTCAAGAATCTTGGAAAGAACCTTACGAACCTCTGGCGGGAACCATTGCGGGCATCTGAATTCACCTTTGCTTATCATTTTATACAATTCCATCAAATTCTCATCGTGAAATGGAAGAAAACCAGCCAACAAAACATAAAGAATCACTCCACAAGACCAGATATCAACTTTGGCGCCATCGTAGCCTTTCATTTCAATAACTTCAGGAGCAACATAAGCTGGTGTTCCACATGTTGTATGAAGAAGACCATCTTGTCTCCTCGATTCCCTCAAAGCACTTAATCCAAAATCAGAAACTTTAAGGTTCCCATTTTCATCCACGAGGAGATTCTCAGGCTTTAAATCGCGGTGATAAACACCTCGGCTATGCAATAATTGACAGCCGCGATTAATTGCTGGAAATACCTTCGGGCATCGTCTTCTTTGAGCTTACCTTTGGCGACTTTACTGAAAAGCTCACCACCTTTAACATATTCCATTACAAAGTATATCTTTGACTTGCTTGCCATTACCTCGTACAAACGAACAACGTTGGGGTGTTTCACGAGTCTCATTACAGAGATTTCACGTTTAATTTGATCGATTAAACCGCCTTTCATTATCTTTTCTTTGTCGATGATTTTAATGGCACGACTTTGGCCAGTTATCGTGTTCCTTGCATAGTAAACCTTGGCAAATGTTCCTTGCCCAAGTAATCTCCCAAGTTCGAACTTTTGCATTACGACTCTTCCTTTCTTCTCCATAATTGTTAAAAGAGAAAATGAATGCTTAAGCTTCTGCAAAGGTTCAACAATAGAGATTAATCGTTAAAACTTAAAGCCAGCAAGGGTTTTTTTTCCTAACAACGGAGGAGAGAAAGCCAGTGGTGGTAGCTGATTTCAAAATTCACCAGCATGCCAATTGGCTACAAATAATGCCCCCCTTTGAAAATGGCATAAGTTCTGGTTTATTCTTTGTTGCATAACTACTAAAGGCTATCCAAATCCATGAATCTTCCACCTCCCATAAAATAAACCAAACATGTTACCAAAATAGTAGAGATTTGATGAATCTTATCTTCAAGGATTGGATGTAATTTTCTTCATATATATAGTGATTTACTACTGTTTTTAGAATTCTGATATCTTGGATGAATGATCCAATGCCTATAATTATTATGTCTACTGATCTATATAAGGACTTTGAGGAAAATCCCAACTTTAACAAATTCTTTTATTACTTCATGTACTAAGTCATGAATTAGTCCATATATAAGTTGATCATTTTTAGTCATTGTAGTTTTTAGAATTTTAAATTTTAATCCTAACTTAAACAGAAGTCATTAAATATATTAAGTTAAAATCTTGTAATTAGTCTATATATCATGTGTAACTTATAGATTTAGTTCATGTTATCTAATTTGAACATTTTAAGTCTATAAATTTAATCATATTGTCCCCATATTGTTTGAGACAAGACTCGGATTTCAAATTTGTAAAGTATAGGATTAAAACTGACCAAATTAAAGTACATGAATAAGTCTATAATTTATGCATGGTACAAGGACTAATGACATTTTTAGAGGGTTAGGTGTTCTCATCCATCCAGACGCATATTCTTCAAAGGGACGTTGTCGTATCTAATTTATTCTTTCAAGTTTTTTAGTTTAATCTACTTCTATAATTGTTATTTTTTTTTTTATATATATTTGAGCTGAGAGAGAATTCATCTAATAGGAATCAAAACCCCAATATTCATTCTCTTTCTTTTGTTTCTATTTTTTAAATTTCGTATCTTTTTCTCTATTGTCATTTGAGAAAATCTTTGAATCCTTTATCTCGTTCTTTTGTTCAGATCTTCACATGTAATCGAACAAGAGTTTATTTGATCCAAACTTTCGCATACCAATCAAAAGAAACATCGAACTTACCGTTAACAAAGATATCAGGATATTTGATGAGCAAATAATTTGAATCCGATTGTGAGGTTATTTCAGGTACTACATTTGTATCTGGTGTCAACCAAGCTGGAAGGACAGAAGGCTTGATGAGATGAAAGTAAGGAGGGTTGCGCTTCGAGAACCATATCATGAACTGATGTGTTTAAAAGAAACCTTTGAGAGATCGCAAGGACAACTAAAAACATTAATAACGTCTCTGAGTGTCACAAGTTAAAATGGTTTGCATCACACAATCTTGTATCGTGTTATGAACCAATGGTACGAATAGTAATCGGTAAGGAAAAGAATGAGTATCAAAGTCTCCTAGGTGATAATTAATTACTTATAAGTTGGACTAAGTTTGTGATGAGTGTAAAATGACCCACGGCGTAATCAAATGCAATGAGGTAAAGTGATGACTACGTGTAATTATTATTTATTCCAATAGCAAAAATAATAACCTACCACCCGACTCCAGAGTCATTAAATTTTTTATTCGATTCTATTTTTTATCATTTAATTAAGAATTTTGTTAATCCGGTCATTAAACTTTCAATTTCATTTCAATAAAGCCATTGACAGTTAACTATTAAAAGAATTGCTAACGTGAAAGTTAAGCAAATTTGTCTAATAACACATTTGATCCTCAATATTTGTATATTATATTAATTTAATCATAATCAGGATAATAATACCTTTGATGCACATAATTAGAAATAATTCAATGAATTTAATTTCTCTAGGGATGAGCATTCGATCGGGTTGAGTCAAAAAATTTGAGTTATTCGAGTTGAAGAGTTCTATTTTATGACTCAAACTTTATTTGAAATTTTTTCGATTCAAGTCGAGTGTATGAAATTCGAGTCAACTCGAGTTGTCGAGTTCTTGTACAAATTTAATTGTAATTAGTTATAATGTTATAATGCAGATTGATTACATAAACCGCTTTCTCTAATCATATAAGGTATACATATATATATGTCTTCATATTCGTTTTCACATGTGTTAGTAAGATTTGTAATATTATTTAATGAAAAAAAATATCATCTAAAATTCTAAAATATATTTATTATGTTATTTTTAAGTGAGGAATTTTTAATGATAAAGTATTAATAGGAGTATAAAGCAATAAAGAAATTGGTGAAAAGAAAGATGTTGCGTGATTTAACTGCTATGCAGTTGGTGCAAGTATAGATTAATATCGCCTCTACAACGATTGCTGAAACTCTATTTTGTAGCTTTTCACACTATAAGGAAAATAAGTTTGATAATGATGAATCAAAGTGATATGTAACTAAAGCTAAACTAAGAGTAAAGGAAATATAAAATGAATCTAAATAGCAAGGGAAGAAACCAAATGCTTATGAGCAGGTCGGGTTATTGAGTATTGTGATGTTGTTGCCTTCTGACTTGCCAAGACAATTGCTCTAACTTAGATGCTCGACAAAGTTTTCATTTGTGCCTCCCTATTATCACTAACTGAAGACTTGGCAACTGTTAACTTCTCAGAAGTACTATTTTTCATATACATATTACCATGATTTTGCTTGACTTTGAGTATATATTCATGCATTTAGTTAGTAGAATCATGCATTTCCATTAAGGAGTTAAGGAATGTTTCTTTTGCCATAGTAAAGGTGTATTTCTTTGCTGTGGTGTGCATGGCAGGTTAGGAGCAGGAGTAGGACAAGAGTAGTTGGCAGACCAGAGCGAGGGACCATAAGAGAAATACTAAGAACTATAGGATGAGGATTGCCAAGATAGGTTGGCAAAAGAAGGGTGGCTGATGTCCGGTCAATTAGCCGTTGGTCAAAGAGTCTAGTCAGCCCTAATTTCAAACGAGAAGATAAATGGATAAGAAGATAGCACGATTTATCCTAAGTGCATAACCAATTTTCAAATTTAAACCTCATCTAGGGTTTCCACGAAGTGTCAATAAAAAGCAAGTTAATCATTGAGCCAAGTAGGTTGGAACGTGGTGAAAAAGGCAAACTATGGTTCGATTAGGCTAAGACCGAAAGCTTTTGATCCATTGAAGGGTTACATCGACGGATCTCCTTCTTTGTCTATTTCTCTTTATTTTAATTTGTTTTTACGGTGGTTTTGATTTCAAATGATATGGCGTTGGTGTTCCCCCAACCATGAACTAATTTTATTAAGTTGGTTGGGGATGTTTTTGCGATGAAGGATTAGCTATTTTCAGCTTTTAACAATTGAATGCCTTGGCATTTTTGTGTATCTTGCTAGTGCTTACATTTCCTAATTTCATTATCATACGACAGTTGGCATCAAATGCTTATTAACTCTTAATATCTTAACAGACTTAGGGGATAATGACTAATTGTCGAGTAATAAGGTGAGAAACTTCGACTGAAGATGTTCATGTAGATGAGCTTGCTTCGGAAGTGAGTATACCCCCTAGGAGTAAAGATTAAAACTTTGTCAAGTTAATTACTAAAAAACATCACTATAGACATATAGGAGTTAATTGTAATTAACTTAGGGTATTTCCATCGACAGAGGTAATACTAATTAAAATTTGTTCGGCAATAAAACCAAGGCTGAAAGTTATTAATTGTTGCCATAGCTAGCATGAAATCCAAGCATCCTTTGCCAACGCCAACCATCTATTTGAATACATCAGTTTGCCAAACTACCTGAATTTTCATTGCATTTTTCCTTAGTCATTTTTCTGATTCCAAAATTCGAATTCCAAATCAAACTCATTTGTCCCTTTCACAAGTCGTGGCATTTAATTCCTAGACAATCCATGTGGATTCGATACTCAGCTTACTGTTGTATCACTTGTTGTCGTGTATACCTGCACGCAAAAAGACCTAAACTTGGCATTATTTACTAGCATATTTACATTCATTCATTGATTATTTGCCAAGCATTAGTTAGTCGACAATTTTTTGGCGCTATTGTCGGGGATTGCAACGGAGTTTGTTGTTTTCATTTTTACTTGTGTTTGTTTATTTTACTTATTTTGTTTTGCTTGGTGTATGACCAGGAGCTCACCGTGGAGGAAGATTGGACATACGGTCCAGAGATTGAAAGAACCCTACGCAGATTGAAAAAAAAAACTTCAAGAAAAGACTCAAAATTGGAATGAAGTAGATGGTGTCATAAATAATGATGAGAATCCACCAATACATAATGACATTCCACCCACTCCTGTGGCCGTCTCTGCTGAAAATCCAGAAGAAAGACCTATTAGAGAACACTTGGCACTAAATATGGACGATTTGATGCTAGGCCTAATTGGTTCCTGAGGTAAATGCATTTAATTTTTAACTTGTACCGATAATGATTCAGTCTCTATTGCTTGTAGGTCAATTTGATGGATCACCTACTGGACACCCAAGGTAACACTTGAAGCAATTCATAGAGGTTTGCCAACTATTTCAGTAACCTAGTGTAGCTGAAGAGACAATGAAGCTAAAACTATTCTCATTTTCTTTGAGAGATAGAGCAAAAGTATGGAAAAATTCTTTGCCACTTGGTTCAGTGATGGGAAGAATTATGCCAAAAATTCCTTCTAAAATTCCAGCCAGCTAAACTTAATGCCAAGCTAAGGAGTGAAATCATTACTTTTAGGCAGTCTGATGATGAGACTTTGTACGATGCTTGGGAGCGTTTTAAGGACTTGTTGAGGATGTGTCCTATGCATGGATTCCCTACTTGGACCCAGATGGAGACCTTTTATTATAGATGATAAGTGTTCAAAAGTACTATTTTTCTTACCCTTTTTACTCATATTATCATTAGACTTAGGCTCATATTAGTTACATAATTAGTCATTCATGCATTAATCCATGTTTCCTTCCATCGTTGAGCTTGATTACATAAATTGGTAGTTTTTGTGGGAGAAGATGCTGCTTTGGTGTGTTTTGTGCGTATGTGCAAGATCACTTGCCAAAGCAAGGCTAGAGCTAGTTGCTAGGGCAATGCATGAAGGAGATGTCGAGCTAGTTTCCAGGGCAATGCATGAAGGAGACCCGAGCTAGTTGCCAGGGCAATTGTCGACAAAGAATAAGGTGATATGGTAGTCGAAATTGATGACTAGACAAGCCCAAGATGATGTGGAGCAAAGCTAAATCCCAAAGGAGTTTGATTTCTATGAAGAGATTAAAGAAGAATTAAATTCCAAGAAGATAGGAGAAGTTCTAGAAGGAATATAATTATAATAAATAATTATATTCTTTAAAGATAATTTAATTCCAACTTAACTTCCACCTCAAAGAAGGACTTTGATCTAGCCCTATAAATTAGAGGCCATGCCGTCAACTCCAGGGGGAGAGAGAGAGGAGAGAATTTTCGACAAGCATCTAGGGCAAGGAGGATTTCGACAAGCTTCATCCTTCATCTTTTTCTTTCTTGTTCAATTAGGTTCATGCTAGGGATTCTTTATCTTGTGTTTCTTTGGAACCTAGCCATGAACTAAATATATTTGGCTAAGGTTATTGTGTCTTGTGGTTGTGAGAAACTATTGGATTTTGTTTAGGTAATAAGAGTTTGCACTTTTCTATTCAAGGTTTATTCATTCTTGGTTCTTATTCTTGTTTGCGAGTGAATTGGGAGAGGATCTCGTAACTTCATATATTTATCTAATATCGGGAGAGTTAGCTTCAATAAACGAATGAATATGTCCTTTATTCAATCTATTGATGGTGAAGATTAATCCGGCTTAGGAATAAGTTAAGGATTTCAACGGCTAAGAGGAGCGCAAGATTGGTTGTTGTTCACCCTTGATTCACGCTGGGATGTATTATCAAGGCAGGCACAAGTAGCTAGAGTTTCGACTTAAGGATAAGAAGAAATCATTGAAGAACGCTCTGCCGAACCTTGAAGGTTGCTGCCCAGACGCCCAAGTAGTTGCCCAACTAGTCGCCCAGGCAACCATCGATTAGTTGCCAAGGCAACCCCGTTGTGCAAGTTGCCACGACAACTGAGTTGCCCGTGCACTCTTTTACCAAGACGATCCAATCGGCTATCACACCTCAACTCACGATAACCTGGCCTATCTCTGTAATTTGATCTAATTTATTATTTTACTTTATTGCCTTCTAGTTTAGTTATTAGTTAAACTCCTATAATCTTCTATTTGTGTTTTTACTTTTTACAGTGCAAGAGACTAGATTCTTGAAGTGGCACCAATCCCTGTGGAGACAATATCTTTTATACTATAACTTGCAACGTGTATACTTTCACAATTGCGTAGCACTTATTACACGCAACAAGTTTTTGGTGCCCTTGCCGGGGAATTGGCAATTTGTTTTTATTTTCTTGCACTTTCTTTTTACTTTTCTTGTTTATGATTCAAAGGGCTAACAAACTTTGGTTTTTCATTGATATATGACCAGGGCGAGACCGATTACACCAGAATATCCCTTTGATCCAAAAATCGAATGAACCTTACAAAGACTTAGACGAAGGATAAGAGTAGCAATGGCTAATCAAGACAGCAATATGAATCAAGATGTTCCAGCAGGAGGAGGAGTGATTCTTGCACGAAACAGAACTATTCGAGACTATTTTGACGAAGATCTTGATGGACTTAATCCAGGAGTTGTCACACCTGAAATTGAAGCCGACCACTTTGAGTTGAAACCGGTAATGTTTAATATGATCAACACAATTGGTCAATTTGGCGGCTCAGCAACTGAAGATGCACGACAACATCTAAAATCTTTCCTCGAGATTTACAACTCGTTCAAAATACACAGAGTCACCCCCGATGTTTTACGATTAAGATTATTCCCCTATTTACTGAGGGATAGGGCGAAAGCATGGTTGAATAGCATTCATGCCGGATCAATAGGATCTGGGACCGATCTTTGTCGTGATTTCCTTGCTCGGTTTAATCCTACAAATTTGACTGATAAGCTTCGTAACGACATTACTTCTTTTCGGCAGGCAGATGATGAATCCATGTACGAGGCTTGGGAGCGATATAGAGAACTTCTACACAAATGCCCCCTACACAGATTCCCGGTGTGGACTCAAGTAACAATGTTTTACAACGCCGTGAATACACCAACAAGGATGATGCTAGATGCCTTGGCAAACGCATACTCCTAGATAAGTCGCCGGAGGAAGCAATGCAAATTCTAAACAGGCTGGCCAAGAATGATTATCAATTCCCTGCTACTAGAAGAGGAGGAGTTAGACTCCAAGCCACAATACATGAACTAGGATCATCAGATTCAATTTTGGCACAATTGGCCACTTTAACCAAGATGGTCCAGAACATGCAAAAACCAAACAACACACATGATGTCAAGGTAATGGATTCTTCTTGTGAGTTATGTGGTGATAACCATGATTCTTCTGAATGTACGCAGAATCCAGAATCCAGCTTCTATGTGGGGAATTATAATCGGAACAACAATGTGATGTCCAATACATACAATCTAGCTTGGAAAAAGCACCTGAATTTTTCATGGAGTAATCCCAACAATGCTCTAAACCAGAACAATCAGAATGCACAAGCATTGGGATTCTAGCAGAATATGCCACGGCAACAGTTACCGCAACAACAACCAACAACATCTAGTTCTTTGGAAAATTCTCTAAATGCTTTTATGATGAAAATTGAATCTTATATGGCTGAGAATAGTAACTTCATAAAAAGAACTAATGCTTTTAATAACAGGACCGAGATGAGATTGCAAAACCAAGAGGCAACAATCAAATCATTGGAAAATCAAGTCGGACAGTTTGTTCAAAACCTGAATACTAGACCGCAAGGAGGTTTACCTAGCGATACTGAAGTCGCAAGAGGAACTGGCCATGAGCAATGTAAGGCGATCACCACTAGAAGTGGCCAACAACTTAAAGAGGCTCAAGCCCCCTTATCAAACAAAACTCCACAAAAAGATCAAGACGAACCTAGCGGCAAAGCCTCATATGCTGAACCAGGAATTACCGCGGCAACCGGCAATAAGCATGCCTCGGCAACCGACGATAAGGATGCTTGGGCAACTTGTGATAAGCATGCCTCGGCAACCCAGTTGATAATGCCTCGACAACTCTAGTTGTCCCGGCAATGCCGTCAATCAGGTTCCAAACCAATGAAAGGATCAAAGATATCCGACTTCCACCACCATTCCCACAAAGGTTGAAGCGACAAAAGCACGAATATCAATTCAAGAAGTTTCTTGATATCCTAAAGCAAGTCCACATCAACTTGCCATTGGTGGAAGCAATTGAACAAATGCCAAACTATGCAAAGTTTCTTAAAGACATTGTGTCCAAGAGAACAAGGCTAGGAGAGTTTGAAACAGTTGCCGCAACAGAGGGATGCATGGCCATGTTGCACAATCGTATGCCACCTAAGTTGAAGGATCCCGAAAGTTTCACAATACCCTATTCTATTGGAAACCACTATGTCGGGAAAGCACTATGCGACCTTGGGGCTAGCGTAAATTTGATGCCTAAATCGGTTTTCCAAAAACTAGGAATCGGGAAGGCAAGACCTACAACAGTTATGCTACAGCTAGTCGACAGATCCTATGTGCATCCAAAGGGAAAAATCGAAGACATAGTGGTAAAAGTTGATAAATTTATTTTTCCCGCTGACTTTATTATTTTGGATTGTGAAGCAGATGCGCATGCACCTATCATTCTTGGGAGACCATCCATAGCAACAGGGAGAACCTTGATCGATGTTGAAAAAGGAGAACTCACAATGAGGGTGAATGACCAGCAAGCTAAACTAAATGTGTTCCAAACACTAAGGCATGCTGATGATCCAGAAGAATGCCAACTTCTTCATGCCACGACAGATTTTAACTTCCGCGAGGAATTTAGTTGTCTCGGCAACTACATTGCCGATCAAGAGGAACCTGAGGAGTATGAAGAACCGGTCGATGAGGAACAACAAGAAGAGGCACATTGGCTAGTCAATCGACCAGGTACATACTTTGAACCACTGGATTACTCAGGTAAGGAAGGTAAGCTTGAAAAGCCCTCTATTGAACAACCATCGATTCTTGAGTTGAAATAGTTGCTAGAGCAACTAAAATATGCATACTTAGGAACCGATAATACATTGCCTGTAATTATTTCTTCTAAGTTACAGCCTGAGCAGGAAAAGAAGCTGATCAAAATGTTGAAGCTACACAAAAAGGCAATAGGATGGACAATTACCGACTTGAAGGGAATTAGTCCGGCAGTGTGCATGCACAAGATTTTGTTGAAAGATGATCACAAACCTTCAATTGAGGCCCAGAGGAGACTGAATCATGCCATGAAAAGGGTTGTAATGAAAGAAATCATCAAGTGGCTTGACACCGACATTATATAACCTATCTCTGATAGTACATGGGTAAGTCCGGTACAATGTGTACCGAAAAAGGGAGGTATAACGGTGGTAAGTAATGAAAACAATGAACTCATTCCAACCAGGACTGTAACCGGTTGGAGGGTTTGTATGGATTTTCGAAAGCTAAACAAAGCCACTAGGAAAGATCACTTCCCATTACCTTTATTGATCAAATGCTTGACCGTCTTGCAGGTAAACCCTTTTATTGTTTTCTTGATGGTTATTCAGGTTACAATCAAATTGCCATAGCACCAGAAGATCAAGAAAAGACAACCTTCACATGCCCATACGGTACTTATGCTTTCCGAAGGATGCCGTTCGGATTGTGTAATGCCCCAGCAACCTTCCAAAGATGCATGATGGCACTCTTTTCAGACATGTTCGAAGACTTCCTTGAGATCTTCATGGATGATTTTTCTGTTTTTGGTAATGACTTCGACAACTGTCTCAGCAATTTAGAGAAGGTGTTGGCAAGATGTGAAGAAACTGATTTAGTCCTCAATTGGGAGAAGTGCCATTTTATGGTAGATGAAGGAATATTTCTCGGCCACAAGATTTTATCCAAGGGAATTGAAGTAGACAAAGCCAAGGTGGACGTGATCGAGAGATTACCCCCACCAAGTTCGGTTAAAGGAATTCGAAGCTTTCTTGGACATGCAGGTTTTTACAGGAGGTTCATTCATAATTTTTATAAAATCACTAAACCCTTGTGCAATTTGCTTGAACAGGATAAAGTCTTCGATTTTGATGATTCTTGCACCCAAGCATTCGAAACCCTAGGGGAAAAGCTTGCCTCGATACCCATTGTCGTTCCACCAGATTGGATGCTACCTTTTGAGCTCATGTGTGATGCAAGTGATTTCGCAGTAGGAGCAGTCCTACGCCAACGCACAAGTAAGACCTTCCATGTGATATACTACGCTAGTAAAACTCTTAATAGTGCTCAAGTGAATTACACAACAACAAAGAAAGAGTTACTAGCGTAGTTTTCGCATTTGACAAGTTCTGATCTTATTTGATTGGTACAAAGGTAATTGTTCATACGAACCATTTGGCAATCAAATAAATATTTGCTAAAAAGGATGCCAAACCTCGTTTGATTCGTTGGATATTACTTTTACAAGAATTTGATATTGAAATTAAGGACAGGAAAGGAACAGAAAATCAAGTGGCCGATCACTTATCACGTTTAGAACGCAATAGGGAGGAGGACACGGATATAGAGATATGTGATGCATTCCCGGATGAACAACTTTTAGTTGCCTCGGCAACCATGGACGCGCATGCCTCGACAACCCTCGACGCCTTAGCAACTCTCGACGCCGCAGCAGCCCTTGACACGCACACCTCAACAATTTTGGGAGCAGTCACCATGGCAGCACATGCCTCGGCAATACCTTGGTACGCGGATTTAGTTAATTTCCTTGTTTGTGGTATTTTACCTTATGGCCTTACTCACCAAGGGACGAAGCGGTTCCGCCATGATGCTAAGCATTACTTTTGGGATGAGCCTCTTTTGTTTAAACAATATGCAGATCAGGTTATACGCCGATGTGTCCCTGAAGAAGAGCAACAGAATGTACTCCGGCAATGTCATTCTTCACCCTATAGAGGACATTTTAGAGGAACTCGTACCGCGGCCAAAGTTTTGCAATCCGGGTTGTATTGGCCAACATTGTACAAAGATGCCCAAAACTTTTACAAGCAATGTGATCGTTGCCAGAGGACGGGCAATATCTCTAGTCGACATGCGATGCCGCTCCAAAACATCATCGAGGTGGAATTGTTTGAAGTATAGGGGATCAATTTTATGGGACCTTTCCCATCTTCATTCGGAAACCTCTACATTCTACTTGCCGTCGACTACGTGTCTAAATAGGTTGAGGCAGCTGCAGTTCCCAACAACGATTCCAAGACCGTGCAACGATTCTTGCAGAAAAACATATTTACACGGTTTGGGATGCCGAGAGCAATTATCAGTGACGAAGGTAAGCATTTTGACAACAGACTTATTGCCAAGATGTTGCAACGCTTCGGCATATCACACAAGATCGCCACAGCATATCACCCACAAACTAACGGGCAAGCAGAAATTTCCAACCGGGAATTGAAGGGTATACTCGAGAAAGTTGTAAATCCCTCTAGGAAGGATTGGTCATTAAGACTAGATGACGCACTTTGGGCATATCGTACTGCATTCAAAACACCCTTAGGTATGTCCCCCTTCCGACTTGCGTATGGCAAAACATGCCATCTACCGGTGGAAATCGAACACAAGACATATTGGGCAATCAAGACCGTGAATATGGATTGGGAAAGTGTCGGACAAAAGCGTTTGTTGGACCTCAATGAAATAGAAGAATTCCGTGCACTCGCCTATAACAATGCACGAATCTACAAGGAGAAAACAAAGCAATGGCATGACAAGAAACTATTGTCGCGGTAATTCATGCTAGGGCAACTAGTTCTCTTATTCAATTCTCGGCTAAAACTTTTCCCGGGAAAACTGAAATCAAGATGGTCGGGACCATTCAAAGTTTTCAAACCATTCTCCCATGGTGTCGTGATAATCAAGTCCATCACTGACAAACATGAATTCAAAGTTAATGGACAAAGATTGAAGCACTACAATGGTGCCCATGTGGAACGTAACAAAGAAGAGGTCACCTTAGGAGATGCATGAGCATGCTCTCCTTTCGATATTTTATTTTTATTTTATTTTCCTTTTTCTTTTTCTTTTTAATTTTGTCGAACTATTTAATTTTTTATTTTTTTTTATTTTTTATTGCTTTCGATTATTTGTTTTTTTAGGATAGATTTATTTTCTTTTGTTTTATCTTTCTTTAAGCTTAAGAATCTCTTTACACATCTTTATTTATTTTATTTTATTAGTTTATCTTTAATTTTAATCCTTATTTGATTTGTCTTTGAATTGTAGGAAAAGAGTTCAAGATAAAGAGGAATTTTGATCCAAGAAGGAAAACATCTTCAACAAGGAATTTAATGGGCTGAATCTAAGGCTTATATAAAGCCTCCAACTTACCCTAATTAAACCCCCAATTGCCGTCACCCTTCCCCTAAACCGAAACTCTTTTTTTCATCTTTCCAAAAATTAACCCCACGCACCATACTTACTACCTATCTTTTCTATAAAACCCATCACCCTTAACCTATTCCTACTTTTCATCTTGCAACTTTTTAGTTTCTTTTATTTGTTTTTACAAAACTCACAACCAAGATCATCTATGGCATCCAAAATTAAATTTTTAGTTCATCCAAGTTCCTCCAAAGAACCAAGATACAAGAAGTTTGCTACACCGGTGGTTCAAGAAAGATTTCACTCCAAGTTCGAAAGCTGGAAGATTTACGAAGAACAAGGCTTTGAATACTCCAACTCTCATCAAGATTTCAGCCTTGAACCATTCATCTTCGAGAGGATTGCACATCAAAAGTGGCAAATCTTTTGCCATCAATCGGAACCGGGTAACATCTCATGGGTAAGAGAATTATATGCTCACTCACCTAACCTGGATAATCCTTATGTTTTTGTTCGTGACAAGGCCATACTCATAAGCCCTGAAAACGTCAACACCTTTTACGGGCTCTACATTGAGAATGACGAGCATCAAGCCTTTGTTGATCAAATCACGCCCAAGCAACTCGACAAGGTGCTTCAAGAACTCACTCAACCGGGAACTCATTGGAATGACAGTAAATACAAGGGCACGGTAAATCACCTTTGACTTAAACCCGAGGCAAAACTATGGAATAAGTTTGTTAAAACTTCTTTAATGCCCACCACACATAATACTACCGTTGATATACCACGTCTTTTGCTCATACATTCTATTTTGCATAATCACATCATTAACATTGGAAAAATTATTTGTGATGATATTTTTGTATGTAGCTCAAAAGATAAGGGTTCTCTTTTCTTCCCTTGCTTAATTTCTAATCTTTGCAAGGAAATGCATGTTCCAAGTGAGTCAACCGATGAAAAGGCCCTACCAAAGTCCGGTTGGAATCAAGCACAAATCTGAAAACTAATGGGAGAGGCACCGGAAAAATCCTCAAGGCCTCCAATTGCCGCAACAACTCCTGCCACCCCGGCAATCCCTAATGTCCAAGCACCTAACGCCCAGGTAACTCAGCCATCAACCCTGGGACACTTTGAAGCACTCTTGCAACCATTGGCGAGCGACCTAAGTCAAATTGAAGACCGACAACTAATGTTCATGTGGTACATGAAGGAGCACAACAATGCCATCATCCAAGTTATCCTAGAAAAGTACCCGGACAATCGTGTGCCGTTCCCAATCTTTCCTGCCGAGATCCTTGCCCCGACAACCAATGAAGCAGTCGCCACGGCAACCGCAACAGATGATGCCGCAGCAACTTACATCGTGCCTGCACAAGCAGATCCCACGGCAGCCAACCCTGAAAATGCCATGGCAACCAAAGCTAAAGACATCCTGGCAACCACTGCAAAAGCCAAAGGTAAAGCACCTATGCCCGAATCAACTCCTACGGAATCATTGTCTGATTTTTCAGATTCAGACGAGTCCTCCATTGCACCAACAAAGACCCCACCAATTGAATCCTCCAAGCGAAAAGCCAATGACATTGATTAAGAGGACGATGAGGACAACCCCGTACGAGGATCGATTCCACCACCGGCAACAAGGAAACAACCATCGCATTCAAGCAAGAGAATTAAAACACCGGCCAAAAGGAAACTAATCATCCACGACGATGAACTCTCGGAGTAAGTCCTCGTTTGCATTTTATTTTTTGTTATTTTTATTTAATACATGCATTGAGGACAATGCCTCACTCGAGTTTGGGGGGGATTGTTATTAGTAGTTACCATGTTTAGTTATATTCATCTTAAGTATTACATTTAGGATACATAAATTGCTTGCCATGCCTTTAGTTGGAACAAGAATTGCCTATATTTGATGAATATCCGATGATGACTTTGCCAATGCACTTAATTGATAGAATTTTTATTCTAGGATAACCATGGAAAAACTTGGAATTTTACTATGATGCTAAATTTGATAAAATACTGTTGTGGTTTGATTGATTTAAGGAATTCTAGTGAAATTAGGTTGATAATTAAACAAATTGGAGGATTAGAATAAAAATTGGATGAATGCTAGAGGTGCCCAAAATTGGCTCTAGCATGTGCTAAAAAATTGATCGCTAGAGGTGCCCGAAATTGGCTCTAGCATGTGCTAAAAAAATTAATCGCTAGAGGTGCCCGAAACCGGCTCTAGTCGAATAAATTAATTAACTTAAGAAAACTAAAAACAAAACACCAGAGGTATCCAAAACTGGCTCTAGTTAAAACATGTTAAAAAGAATCCAATTAAGTAATTTGAAAACCTCTTGTTTGCATAGAATCCGAAAAATCAACTTGCATACAACTCTGCACACACTCACAAGCATTATAGTTTGATTCCGAGTAACTCCTAAGTTTTCCGAAAAATGAAAAGCCAATCATACTTTGTGCCCCGGTTCTGAGAATTGAAATCAAGTTCAAAGCTAAGTTTGTGAAAATTGAAGTCTTGGCAGGTAATTATTAGTTTGCATTGCTTGAGGACAAGCAATAGTTAGAGTTTGGGGGTGTGATAAGTGTTCAAAAGTACTATTTTTCTTACCCTTTTTACTCATATTATTGTTAGACTTAGGCTCATATTAGTTACATAATTAGTCATTCATGCATTAATCCATGTTTCCTTCCATCATGGAGCTTGATTACATAACTTGGTAGTTTTGTGGGAAAAGATGTTGCTTTGGTGTGTTTTGTGCGTATGTGCATGATCACTTGCCAAAGCAAGGCTAGAGCTAGTTGCCAGGGCAATGCATGAAGGAGATGCCGAGCTAGTTGCCAGAGCAATGCATGAAGAAGACGCCGAGCCAGTTGCCAGGGCAATTGTCGACAAAGAATAAGGTGATATGGTAGTCAAAATTGATGACTAGACAAGCCCAAGATGACGTAGAGCAAAGCTAAATCCCAAAGGAGTTTGATTTCTATGAAGATATTAAAGAATAATTAAATTCCAAGAAGATAGGATAAGTTCTAGAAGGAATATAATTATAATAAAGAATTATATTCTTTAAAGATAATTTAATTCCAACTTAACTTCCTCCTCAAAGAAGGACTTTGACCTAGCCCTATAAATTAGAGGCCATGCCGTCAACTCCAGGGGGAGAGAGAGAGGAGAGAATTTTCGACAAGCATCTTGGGCAAGGAGGATTTCGACAAGCTTCATCCTTCATCTTTTTCTTTCTTGTTCAATTAGGTTCATGCTAGGGATTCTTTATCTTGTGTTTCTTTGGAACCTAGCCATGAACTAAATCTATTTGGCTAAGGTTATTGTGTCTTGTGGTTGTGAGAAACTATTGGATTTTGTTTAGGTAATAAGAGTTTGCACTTTTCTATTCAAGGTTTATTCATTCTTGGTTCTTATTCTTGTTTGCGAGTGAATTGGGAGAGGATCTCGTAACTTCATCTATTTATCTAATATCGAGAGAGTTAGATTAAAGAAACGAATGAATATGATCTTTATTCAATCTATTGATGGTGAAGATTAATCCGACTTAGAAATAAGTTAAGGATTTCAACGGCTAAGAGGAGCGCAAGATTGGTTGTTGTTCACCCTTGATTCACGCAGGGATGTATTATCAAGGCATGCACAAGTAGCTAGAGTTTCGACTTAGGGATAAGAAGAAACCATTGAAGAACGCTTTGCCGAACCTTGAAGGTTCCTGCCCAGACGCCCAAGTAGTTGCTGAACTAGTCGCCCAAACAACCATCGATTAGTTGCCAAGGCAACCCCATTGTGCAAGTTGCCACGGCAACTGAGTTGCCCGTGCACTCTTTACCAAGACGATCCAATCGGCTATCACACCTTAACTCATGATAACCTGGCCTATCTCTCTCATTTGATCTCATTTATTCTTTTACTTTATTGCCTTCTAGTTTAGTTATTAGTTAAACTCCTATAATCTTCTATTTGTGTTTTTTACTTTTTACAGTGCAAGAGACTAGATTCTTGAAGTGGCACCAATCCCTGTGGAGACGATATCTTTTATACTATAACTTGCAACGTGTATACTTGCACAATTGCGTAGCACTTATTACGCGCAACAATAGACTCAATGCTTATGCTAGGAATGTGGTTGATGCTTTGGCAAATGTTACGTTGCTAGACGAAAATTACACAAAGGAGTTTGACATCCTTAATATGATTGCCACCAATGATCTCCAATATACTACTGACAGATTGAGAACCGAAACAAAAATTACTGGGAAATTAGAGCTTGATACATAATCTTTGAATGTTGCTCAAATTTCCAATCTCACTAAAATAATGAAGACAATGCAAAAACCTACTGATGTCCAATAAGCAAAAGCACTGGAACCCTTTCGCACTACTTGTGGAAAGGATCATCATGTGGATTAATGCCCATTAAACCCCGAAATCGATAAATTTTGTTGGAAATTTTAATCACAATTTTAACCCACATTCCAATACTTACAATGCAGGTTGGAAGCAACATCCCAACTTTTCTTGGGTAAATTAGGGAGGTAACCAATTTAATGCCCATCGTTAGAACAACAATGCACCACCTGGATTCAACCAGAATGCAATGCCATAGAGAGTACAAAACAATCTCCAATCAGGGTAGAGATCTACCTAGGGAAATTCTTTAACAAAGTACATGGAACGAAATGATGCAACTGTTCAAAGTTTAGCAGCATCTATGCGGAACCTAGAGGTTCAGCTAGGGTAGTTTGCCAATGCACTTAGTAACAAATCCCAAGGAACTTTGCCAAGTGATACGGAGGATGCTCGGCAAAAAGGTCGAGAGCAATGCAAAGCAGTTACTCTTCTGAGTTGAAGACAATGTGAGACTGAGACACCTATCAAACAATCAACTATTTGTCAGGATGAAAAGATGGTACCGGTAGATAAACCCAGAGAAGCAGAGAAAAAGGAGGTAGGCAATGATGATTTTAGATATCTATCTGATGCCAGCACCACTTTGGCAAAATCAGTAGAAACAACATTTGTTTATCCGCCATCACCTTTTCCATAAAGACTCTATAAACATAAGACAGATCAACAGTTTAAGCGCTTCTTGGAAGTCCGTAAACAACAAATTTACCCAATTTTTACCAGTACACTTATAAACCATGTTTCTGTTGGTATGTCAAATTTTATGGCATTTAGAATCCATTTACCAAGCTTTCACCTTAGGCTCATTTTAGGCACTTTTGAACCTATTCAAATCTAATCATTATCAGCATATAACAAAACCACGTTACCAAGTCATCATACAACCATAGAAAGGCTTATACAAAACAAGTTGGACCATATGCCACTTTACTAGGAGTTTATAGAAAAAGATAACATCATATATGGCATGGACTTGGCTTGCAACCGCAACAACACGATCAAGGCTCAGAATTGTTCAAGGTCTTGAAAATGCATGTGATACACATGTTAGGATTACATAGCGTAGTGAGGTAGTTATAACAATTACAATGAATGATTAATATTATGAAATGAATGATAATCTAATATACAAGTAGTCATATTATACTATGCACAATTCATGCTTATTACACATATTCTCATGCTTTCATATTCACATATTACATGTCGCATAGTCATATCATAATCATATTGTCATAGCACAATTCATAGGCACATATCACATTAGGTATCATTGGATAAACGGACTCCCCTATACACCAACACATATAATAGAGAGTGGGCAGTAGCCCTTGAGCCGTAGCTCCGGAGATATATCCCTTACACAGCTGACCTTATTTCCCCCACTTATAGGCCGTAGCCCTGGACCGTAGTCCTCCCTTACTTAACCGAGCTCGATAATCCTATGGCATGCCAATTGTATCCAATGTCCATAATTGCACAAATTCACATAGTCCATAAAATTTTCAAGTCATATCATATCAAATATCAAAATAAGCCTTAGCTCCATATCATGTAACATTTCATAACATTTTCATATATCACATACGTGTAGCATATCATAGTCATGTTTATGCATATCAAAGTAATGCAATGCACTTACCGGATTTGCCAGTCGAATTCAAAATAGTTGCTCTATGGGAGCCCTTAAACAAATACAAACATAACCACAAAATAATGCAACGAGATGGCACCGAGCCTATCCCTTGACACAACTACACTCACCTCGACAACCCGATCTTTTTAAGACTCTCGGATAGCAGTACCTTTATTTTTGGCTTTCAGAAGAGATGATGGTTGTTTTTTATCAACCTTTTGAGCTAGGTTAACCAATAGGAATTGGTTAGAATCGACAAAACAACATCGAATCAATACAAAAATATTAACCAAGGATTTGAGCTTACCCCAATCAATAGCAAAGACTCGAATTTATTAAATCGAAAGACTCGAGCTTACCAATCCTATCAAGGAGTTGATTTGTTCCTCCCTTTTGCTGTGTCTCTTGCGTAACACCCCTATTTATATTCAATAGCTGCCCCAAATGCTTTCTCCATGCTCCATGAAGGCTTGGAGCCGTGGCACATTTTTGGGGCATAATGCTCTTTTTACTTGCCCACATGATGGGCAATTCATGCCACCATGGCCATGTCTTCCCCAACGTGGGGAACTCATGGCAGATTCCTTCAATTTGAAGAAATTAGTCGTGGGTCCCGCCTACTCACGTCATTTATTTCTTTTTTATACTAATAATAATAAACTAATATAGTTAGCCTGAATAACCTTTATTACTTTAAATTAGGTACAAGGTCGAGCAATTTACACAACCGATACAAAATATTCGGTCGCCGGAACCTAATCCCAACTAGACCAGTTTTTAGGGTGTGACAACTCTCCCCCTTAAGAAAATTCGTCCTCAAATTTTCATTTTAGGAGAACAGATGAGGGTACTATTTTTGCATAGTCTCCTCGGGCTCCCATATTGCTTCTTCAACGGAATGTCTTCGCCACAAAAGTTTCACTAAGTGCACAGTCTTGTTACAAAGCCGTTTAACTTCTCGTGCGAGGATCTGAACAGGTTCTTCCTCGTATGTCAGATTAGATTGGATTTCCACAGACTCTGGTTCAATCACATGGGAAGGATCTGACCGGTACTTGTGCAACATAGATACATAGAAGACATTATAAATCTGACTTAACTCTTCGGGGAGGGCTAACCGGTAAGCAACGGGTCTAACTCTTTCGGTCACTTCGAATGAGCCAATGAAACAGGGACTTAACTTCCCTTTCCTTCCACATCGAAGAATCTTCTTCCATGCAGATACCTTGAGGAAGGCCTTTTCACCAACCTCGTACTGAATATCTCTCCTGCCCAGGTCAGCATAGGACTTGTGTCGGTCAAAGGTAGCTTTAAGTCGGTCACGGATAATGGTAGTCCTTTCTTCAGTTTCCAAAAGCAACTTAGGACCTAGCATCTTGCCTTCACCGAGTTTAGTCCAACAAAGAGGAGTCCTACACCTCCTTCCATAGAGAGCTTCATACGGAGCCATTTGAATTGAAGCCTGGTAACTGTTGTTGTACGCAAACTCAACCAAGGGTAAGGATATCTCCCACGTATTCCCGAAGTTGATGACACAGGCTTGGAGCATATCTTCTAGAATCTACAAGGAAGAATCATGATTGGTATAAACACTTATTCATATAACTTAGAGAAGGGTTTAGAGTTACATGAATAACTCTTTTAGATTGGCTGTTAGTTTGAGGATGGAAAGTAGTGCTAAGATTCACTCGCGTTCCCAAGGCCTCGTGTAAGGTCCTCCAAAACTGAGATGTAAATCGTGGGTCACGATCAGAGATGATAGATACTAGAATTCCATGTAAACGAATAACTTAACAAATGTACAACTCTGCGAGCTTAGGCAAGCTGAAATTCATTCTTACTAGAAGAAAGTGAGAAGACTTGGTGAATCGGTCCACAATAACCCAAATGACATCATTCTTCTTTGGAGTCAAAGGTAGACCACTTACGATGTCTATCGTGATACGCTCCCATTTCCATTGCAAAAGTTTAATGGGCTGTAGAAGACTCGTAGGTACCTTGTGCTCAGCTTTGACCCGTTGGCAAGTCAAACACCTAGCTACGTAGTCCGTGATTTCATTCTTCATACCGGACCACCAATAGATCTCCTTCAAATCTGTGTACATTTTGATTGCTCTAGGGTAAACAAAGAAAGGGCTAGAATGAGCTTCACTTAAGATTTGGTTCTGAAGATCATCATCATCGGGAACACAAATGCGGTTGCGGAAACACAATAACCCTTCAGAATTTAAAGTAAAGTCAGGATCCGAGCTATCCTTGACCTTAGCAAAAAGGGGTTGTAACTCCTCATCAGTTTCTTGGAGTGCCTTAATTCAAGATACAATGGTGGAGTGAACTCTCAGCTCAGCTAACAATTTACCATGCTTTCTGAGTCGGAAGTGAGCATTCAAGCATCTCAGAGAAGAAGTGGGCTTTTAGCTAAGAGCGTCAGCCACCACATTAGCTTTACCGGGATGGTAGTCAATGACTAAATCATAATCTTTTAATCGCTCCATCCATCGGCATTGATGAAGGTTTAACTCTTTCTGAGTTAGGAGATATTTCAAGCTTTTGTGATCAGTGTAGAGATAACACTTCTCACCATAAAGATAATGCCGCCAGATCTTCAAAGCAAACACAACAACGGCAAGTTCTAGATCACGAGTCGTGTAATTTAGCTCATGAGGCTTGAGTTGGCATGAGGCATAAGCTATGACTTTGCCTTCTTGCATCAGAAAACAACCTAATCCCAGGTGGGATGCATCACTGTACACGGTGAAGTCTTTGCTCAACTCGGGTTGCACTAACATAGGGGCATGAGTAAGGACTTGCTTGAGCTGGTTGAAACTCCTTTGCTAATCAACAGTCTACACAAAAGGAGTATCTTTGTGAAGAAGCTTCGTTAAGGGTGCTGTAAGCAATGAGAATCCCTTAACAAATCTACGATAATAGCCTGCAAGGCCTAGAAAACTATGAACTTCTCTTACATTCTTCGGAGAAGTCCAATCAAGGATTGCTTGAATCTTCTTTGGGTCTACCTAGATTCTTGCAGAGGAAATCACATACTTTGGATAACCAAAATTCACATTTATTGAACTTGTCGTAGAGTTGTTTTTTCCCGGAGAGTCTGAAGCAAAATCCTAAGATGTTCTTCATGGGAAGCTGAGTCTTTAAAATAGATCAGAATGTCGTCTATGAAGACAACCATAAACTTATTGAGATAGGGTCAGAATAAACGATTTATTAGGTCTATGAAGGCTACAGGTGCATTCGTGAGCCCAAAAGGCATCACCAAAAATTCATAGTGACCATATCTGGTTCGAAATGCAGTCTTTGGAACATTAGACTCTTTCACCAATATTTGGTAGTATCTAGACCGAAGATCTATCTTGGAAAAGACAGAAGCATCCTTCAACTAATCAAAGAGGTCATCTATCCTCGGAAGTGGGTACTTGTTCTTGATCGTCACTTTATTCAATTGATGATAGTCTATACATAGACGGATGGATCCATCCTTCTTTTTGACGAACAAAACCGGTGGTCCCCAGGGTGAAGAACTCGGTCGGATAAATCCCTTATCTTGAAGGTCTTGAATTTGAGATTTTAACTCCTTCAACTCTACCGGAGCCATTCTATACGGAGTAGTGGAGACTGGAGTAGTTCCAGGTTGTATTTCTATCTTGAACTCAACTTCACGAGTGGGAGGGAGTCGTACGTCTTCAATTTTCAAATCTTTCTTAGACTCCATGGCATACATGAGATCTTTTTAGGTTCGGGTTCGGACTTTATCAAGGTTATGCTCTCCTTACCTAGTCCACAGAGATATAATTTCTTCTTTGAACAATCCACCCACGCTTGATGTTCAGCTAGCCAATCGAGGCCTAGAATGAGATCGAACTCATGGAAGGGCAAAGCCATCAAGTTGGCTGGAAATGGGATCCTTTAGATCCTTAGGGGACAAGCTCTACAGATTATTCGAATAGCCACACTATCTCCTAGCGGATTTGAAACAAGTATCTCAAAAGTAACATGTTCACATTCTAGAGCGTACTTTTCAATCAAGGGTTCACTAATAAAGGAATGTATGGATCCTGGATCTATCAAAGCATAAACAAGTTCATAACATAAATCCACCATACCTGCAATCACATCAGGATCATCCTCTTGCTCGCGACCTCGAACATGGTACATTTAGGATGAAGTCTGTAGGTTACGGCCAGCTAGAGGAGTATTGTTGTTGCGGGGTCTACCTGCATATCCAGATGGTATTGGCTTTGCTCCTCTCCCCTTATTAGGATTGTTCTGAGAAGCTACAAATGTAGGAGCTTGAGGGTTCTGTGGGCACTGACAGATAAAGTGGTCAGACTCTCCACAAAGGTAACGAGAACCGAATTGCCTACAGAACTGCCCTGAGTGCCTCTTCTAGCAGAAGTTGCATAAGGGAATTTGGGAACCCTTTGTGGAACCGCCCGTGCTATCCACTAAAGTCGTGTGGGTAACAGTTGTTTCGGTAGACTGGAACTGAGGTACATACCCAGATCGAGGCAACTGTTGGTAGGTAGTAGACTTTTGGTCCCATTGTTTTCCCTTTTTCTGGGATGTGGGTGACTTGGAATCATCTTGGAACCTGTTATCAGGTCGAGTCTGGTTCCCCTTTCTCCTCTCAGAGGCTCTCTGTGATGCTTCAGTTGCGATGGCCCGATTGATAAGTGTTTGGAAGTCCTCGAACTCTAGAGCAACGAAAGGAGGAAAAAGTTCATCACAAAGGCCGTCTATAAACATTTTGCATTTTCCTTCTCGGTACGGATGATTTCGGTGCTATATCTTGCATACTTATAGAAATCATGGATGTACTGCTCCACTGGTCTTCCCTTTGCCTCAGATGGAGGAATTTCTTGCGTCTTTCTACAATGTAGTGCTCGCTGATGTACTTCTTACGGAACTCCTAAAGAAAGAAGTCCACGTGACACGATGTTCAAGAACAGTGAGGGTCACCGTATCTCACCAGCTTTGGGCCTCTTCAGCTATCAAGGCTAGGGCACATTCAAGCTTATGCTCATCAGGACACTTTATTTGCTTACTCAGCACTTTCAGAGGGTTTTCTAGCCTATATTCTGTGATCTCGGGGTTATCTAGGTCCTAGCCTGTGAACATATATACAGGATATTGCTTGATCTTGTCAACAGGGGCTCTTGAAGTAGGCATAGAAGCCTCAACAGGTGGGGGAGGTAGTTCTTATCAAAGAGACACCACCACCCATTTAATCATGTCCACCATGGACATCAGATACGCCTACTGAGCGGGTGGCATTGATGGAGGGTAAGGTGGGTCGTTCTGTCCCACACGATCGGGTTGGATTTTAGGTCTCAGGTTATCCCCCTAAGTGGAGGAGGAACCAAGACTGGTTCATTTCTATCGGTAGGACCAGACATTCTAGATCTAATTTACACAGAAGAATTAAATCGTGTAAGTTGCAAGTCACATAATACATATTCAAATAACTCCTAAGTGGCATATGCAGACACATAATTATAATGGATGCCAGACTAGTCCAAGAATCGACTAAACTTAGGCTCTGATACCACAATTGTAACACCCCTAACCCAGTCTGGTAGAGATCCGGGTCGGATAGTGTTATTGGAAGGCTAATTGGAGGCTCGAAATATGGTTCAGAGTTCAAAACCTAATCTAAGGATCATATTGATTATTCTTAAGACTTATCCACTATGTTTGTTACTAAACCTAATCGGAGGTGTCGACTTTGAGAGTTGGCAATGAGAAGCCATCAAACAACAAGTCTAGCCGATTTGTCCGATGTTGGGAGAGAAAGCCAATGAAGTGTTTCCATTGCGATAGACCACACTACCATAAAATTCTTCTCGCACATGATCAAGCAGTCCAAGGTATAGGACGAGCTTGATAAGACTGAGGCTACGAAGCTTGACTCGATGTGCAATGAGCCACCAATGGGTACGGTAGATACGACTTCAAACTTCTATAGTGAAGAAGTGTCGAAGCGTGAGAAGTTGCCAGTGGGCAACCCAAAGCCATGGGAGGATCACGAATCCATGGAGTTTTTACGTGACAATGATTGTCCAATGAGTGCCATGCTTGCTGCCAACCATGGAGACAATGGGGTAGAAGAGTTCAAGCTTGGTTTGAACGAAAGAACTCCTCAAGGCAAGAGTGGCTGTGAGAAGAAGGAGCACAAGTTCGTGAAAGTAGTGTTTCCTGACATAGAGCTAAGTGCACTAATAGAAAAATGTGCATCTAATTTGTTCGTATCTGAGCGAGCTGCCGAGTGGTTAAACCTTCAAGTTGAAAAGGTAAATGGATGGATTGAAACCTTCGAATCCAAGGAAGAGCCAATTACGGGAGTTGCAAATGGAGTGTGTAACACCCCTAACTCGGTCTAGTAGGGATCCAAGTCGGATAGTGTTATCAGAAGACTAATCAGAGGTTCAAATAGGGTTCAAAGTTCAAAACCTAATCTAAGAATCATATTGATTATTCTTAAGACTTATCCACTATGTTTGTTACTAAACTTAAACGGAGTTGGGGTCAATTTTAAACATTTCTTAACCTTAGGGACTAATTTGTAAATTTTTACTAGTTATCTGATTTCGTATTACCAATTGAAATTAAACTTTCCAATTATCGATCTAATGGATTCATTATTAGAACCTATCGAATTACTACGCCAATTAAACCAATTTGAGATTTTCGACGAAAAATCAGTTCTGTGACTTAACTAAAGTTACCCAAATTTTACCAGTACACTTATAAACCATGTTTCTATTGGTATGTCAAATTTTAGGGCATTCGGAATCCATTTACCAAGTTTTCACTTTAGGCTCATTTTAGGCACTTTTTAACCTATTCAAATCTAGTCATTATCAGCATATAACAAAACCACGTTACCAAGTCATCATACAACCATAGAAAGGCTTATACAAAACAAGTTAGACCATATGCCACTTCACTAGGAGTCTATAGCAAAAGATAACTTACATATATGACATGGATGTGACTTGCTACCGCAACAACACGCTCAAGGCTTAGAATTGTTCAAGGTCCTGAAAATGCATGTGACACACATGTTAGGTGATAAGTGTTCAAAAGTACTATTTTTATTACCCTTTTTACTCATATTATTGTTAGACTTAGGCTCATATTAGTTGCATAATTAGTTATTCATGCATTAATTCATGTTTCTTTCCACTGTTGAGCTTGATTACATAACTTGGTGATTTTTGTGGAAAAAGATGCTGCTTTGGTGTGTTTTTGTGTGTGTATGTGCAGGATCACTTGCCAAAGCAATGCCAAGCTAGTTGCCAGGGCAATGCATGAAGGATATGCCGAGCTAGTTGCCAGGGCAATGCATGAAGGAGACGCCGAGCCAGTTGCCATGGCAATTGTCGACAAAGAGAAAATGCAATAGGGATGTCGAAATTAATGACTATACAAGCCCAAGATGACGTGGAGCAAAGCCCAAACCCAAAGGAATTTGATTTCCATGCAGAGATTAAAGAAGAATTAAATTCCAAGAAGATAGGAGAAGTTCTAGTAGGAATACAATTATAATAAAGAATTATATTCTTTAAAGATAATTTAATTCCAACTCAAACTCCTCCTCAAAGAAGGACTTTGGCCTAGCCCTATAAGTAGCTAGGGGAATTTCGACAACTCCATAGAGAGCATTAGGGGAAATTTTGACTTCTTCTTCTTCTTTGCTTCCATTAGATTCATGGTTTGGGGATTATTCTTTGTATATCTTTTGAACCCAACTATGAACTAACTTGATCGGTTGGGGTTATTGTGTTTTGTTGTTGTGAGAAACAATTGGATTTTGTTTAGGTAATAAGAGTTTGCACTTTTCTATTCAAGGTTTACTCATTCTTGGCTTTTATTCTTGTTTGCGAGTGAATTGAGAGAGGATCTCGTAACTTCATCTATTTATCTAATATCGGGAGAGTTAGATTCAAGAGATGAATGAGTATGGTCTTTATTCAATCTATTGATGGTGAAGATTAATCCGGCTTAGGAATAAGTTAAGGATTTCAACGGCTAAGAGGAGCGCAAGATTGGTTGTTGTTCACCCTTGATTCACGCAGGGATGTATTATCAAGGCATGCACAAGTAACTAGAGTTTCGACTTAGGGATAAGAAGAAACCATTGAAGAACGTTTTGCCGAACCTTGAAGTTGCTGCCCAGACGCCCAAGTAGTTGCCCAGCTAGTTGCCCAGGCAACCATCGATTAGTTGCCAAGGCAACCCCGCTGTGCAAGTTGCCACGGTAACTGAGTTGCCCGTGCACTCTTTTACCAAGACGATCCAATCGGCTATCACACCTCAACTCACGATAACCTGGCCTATCTCTCTCTTTTTCTTTAATCTATTCTTTTAGTTTATTGCTCTTAGTTTACTCGTGAATTAGAACTCCTATTATCAATTGTGTTTTTACTTTTCACAGTGCAGTAACTTAAGCAAAGTGGCCCAAACCAATCCCTGTGGAGACGATACTCGATACTCATATCACTTTATTACTTGCGACATGTATACTTGCACAATTGCGTAGCATTAGGCTTACATAGCATAGTGAGGTAGTTATAACAATTACAATGATTAATATTATGAAATGCATGATAATCAAAGATACAAGTAGTCATATTATACTATGTACAATTCATGCTTATTACACATATTCTCATGCTTTCATATTCACATATTACATGTCACATAGTCATATCATAATCATATTGTCATAGCAGAATTCATAGGCACATATCACATTAGGTATCATTGGATAAACGGATTCCCCTGTATACCAACAAATATAACAGAGAGTGCGCCGCAGCCCTTGAGCCGTAGCTCTGGAGATATATCACTTACACAGCTGACCTTATTTCCCCCACATATAGACCGTAGCCATGGACTGTAGTCCTCCCTTACTTAACCAAGCAAAATAATCCTATGGCATGTCAATTGTATCCAATGTCCATAATTGCACAAATTCACATAGTCCATAAATTTTTCAAGTCATATCATATCATATCAAATATCAAAATGAGCCTTAGCTCCATATCATGTAACATTTCATAACATTTTCATATATCACATACGTATAGCATATTGTAGTCATGTTTGTGCATATCAAAGTAATGCAAGGCACTTACCGGATTTGCCAGTAGAATTCAACATAGTTGCTCTATGGGAGCCCTTAAACAAATACAAACATAACCACAAAATAATGCAATGGGATGGCACCGAGCCTATCCCTTGACACAACTACACTCACCTCGACAACTAGATGTTTTTAAGACTCTCGGATAGCAACGCCTTTATTCTTGGCTTTCAGAAGAGATGGCAGTTGTTCTTTATCAACCTCTTGAGCTAGGTTAACCACTAGGAATTGATTAGAATCGACAAAATGACATCGAATCAATGTAGAAATATTAACCAAGGATTTGAGCTTACCCCAATCGATAGGAAGGACTCGAATTTATTAAATTGAAAGACTCTAGCGTACCAATCCTATCAAGGAGTCGATTTGTTCCTCCCTTTTGCTATGTCTCTTGCGTAACACCCCCTATTTATATTCAATAGCCGCCCCCAAATACTTTCTCCATGATCCACGAAGGCTTGGAGCCGTGGCACATTTTTGGGACATAATGCCCTTTTTACTTGCCCTCGTGATAGGCAATTCATGCCACCATGGCCACGTCTTCCCCAACATGGTGAACTCATGGCAGATTCCTTCAATTTGGAGGAATTAGTCATGGGTCCCCCTACTCACGTCATTTATTTATTTTTTATACTAATAATAATAAACTAATATAGTTAGCCTGAATAACCTTTATTACTTCAAATTAGGTACAAGGTCGAGCAATTTACACAATTGGTACAAAATATTCGGTCACCAGAACCTAATCCCAACTAGACCAGTTTTCAGGGTGTGACAGCTCTCCATCCTTAAGAAAATTCGTCCTCAAAATTTCATTTCAGGCGAACAGATGAGGATACTATTTTTGCATAGTCTCCTCAGGCTCCCATGTTGCTTCTTCGATGGAATGACTTTGCCACAAAACTTTCACTAAGGGCACAGTCTTGTTACAAAGCCGTTTAACTTCTTGTGCGAGGATCTGAACAAGTTCTTCCTTGTATGTTAGATTAGATTGGATTTCCACAGACTCCGGTTCAATCACATGATAAAGATATGATTTGTACTTGCATAGCATATATACATGGAAGACATTATGAATCTAACTTAACTTTTTGGGGAGGGCTAATCGGTAATCAACGGGTCCAACTCTTTCGGTCACTTTGAACGGGCCAATGAAACGGGGACTTAACTTTCCTTTCCTTCCACAACGAAGAATCTTCTTCCATGGAGATACCTTGAGGAAGGCCTTTTCACCAACCTCGTACTGAATATCTCTCCTGCCTAGGTCAGCATAGGACTTGTGTCGGTCAAAGGCAGCTTTAAGCCGGTCACATAACTTAGAGAAGGGTTTAGAGTTAGATGAATAACTTTTTTAGATTGCCTGTTAGTTTGAGGATGGATACTTTGGATAACCAGAATTCACATTTACTGAACTTGGCGTAGAGTTGTTTTTTCCCGAAGGGTCTGAAGCACAATCCTAAGATATTCTTCATTGGAGGCTGAGACTTTAGAATAGATCAAAATGTCGTCTATGAAGACAACCACAAACTTTTTGAGATAGGGTCAGAATACACGATTCATCAGGTCCATGAAGGCTGCAGGTGCATTCGTGAGCCCAAAAGGCATCACCAAAATTCATAGTGACCATATCTAGTTCGAAAGCAGTCTTTGGAACATCAGACTCTTTCACCAATATTTGGTAGTATACAGACCGAAGATCTATCTTGGGAAAGACAAAAGCATCCTTCAACTGATCAAAAAGGTCATATATCCTCGGAAGTGGGTACTTGTTCTTGATCGTCACTTTATTTAATTGATGATAGTCAATGCATAGACGAATCGGTCCATCCTTCTTTTTGACGAACAAAACTGGTGCTCCCCAGGGTGAAGAAATCGGTTGAATGAATCCCTTATCTTGATGGTCTTGAATTTGAGCTTTTAACTCCTTCAACTCTATCGGAGCCATTCTATATGTAGTAGTGGAGACCGGAGAAGTTCCAGGTTGTACTTCTATCCCGAACTCAACTTTACGGGTGGATGGGTGTCCCGGAAGTTCATCAGGAAACACATTGGGAAATTCTTTCACAACGGGCACGTCTTCAATTTTCAAATCTTTCTTAGACTCCATGCCATACATGAGACTCTTTTTAGGTTCGGCACCAGACTTTATCAAGGTTATGCTCTCCTTACTGAGTCCACAGAGATATAATTTCTTCTTTGAACAATCCACCCACACTTGATGTTCAGCTAGCCAATCGAGGCCTAGAATGAGATCGAACTCATGGAAGGGCAAAGCCACCAAGTTGGTCGAAAATGGGATCCCTTGGATCCTTAGGGGACAAGCTCTACAGATTATTCGAATAGCCACACTATCTCCTAGCAGATTTGAAACAAGTATCTCTGAAGTAACATGTTCACATTCTAGAGCGTACTTTTCAATCAAGGGTTCACTAATAAAGGAATGTGTGGAGCCTGGATCTATCAAAGCATAAACAAGTTCACAACATAAATCCACCATACCTACAATCACATCAGGATCATCCTCTTGCTCGCAATCTCAAACGTGGTATATTTAGACTGAAGTCTGCAGGTCACAGCCAGCTAGATGAGTATTTGTTGTTGCGGGGTCTACCTACAATCCAGATGGTACTGGCTTTGCTCCTCTCCCCTTATTAGGATTGTTCTGAGAAGCTATAGATGTAGGAGCCTGAGGGTTCTGTGGGCACTAACAGATAAAGTGGTCAAACTCTCCACAAAGGTAACAAGAACCGAATTGCCTACGGAACTACCATGAGTGCCTCTTCTGGCAGAAGTTGCATAAGGGAATTAGGGAACCCTTTGTGGAACCGCCAGTGCTATCCACTGAAGCAGTGTGGGTAACAATTGTTCTGGTAGACTGGAACTGAGGAACATACCCAGATCGAGGCAACTGTTGGTAGGTAGTAGAATTTTGGTCCCATTGTCTTCCCTTTTTCTAGGACGTGGGTGACGTGGAATCATCTCAGAACCTCTTATCAGGTTGAGTCTGGTTCCCCTTTCTCCTCTCAGAGGCTCTCTGTGAAGCTTCGGTTGTGATGGCCTGATTGACAAGGGTTTGGAAGTCCTTGATCTCTAGAGCAACGAAGAGAGGACAAAGTTCATCACAAAGGCCGTCTATAAACATTATGCATTTTTCCTTCTCGGTACAGATGATTTTGGCAATATATCTTGCATGCTTATAGAAATCGTGGATGTACTGCTCCACTGGTCTTCCCCCTTGCCTCAGATGGAGGATTTTCTTGCGTCTTTCTACAATGTAGTGCTCGCTGATGTACTTCTTATGGAACTCATAAAGAAAGAAGTCCCACGTGACATGATGTTCAAGAATAGTTAGGGTCACCGTATCCCACCAACTTTGGGCCTCTTCATCTATTAAGGCCAGGGCACATTCAAGCTTATGCTCCTCAAGACACTTTATTTTCTTATTCAGCACTTTTAGAGTGTTCTCCAGCCAGTATTCTGCGATCTCGGGGTTATCCAGGTCCTGGCCGATGAACATATACACAGGATATTGCTTGAGCTTGTCAACAGGGGCTCTCAAAGCAGGCAGAGAAGCCTCAGCAGGTGTGGGAGGTGGTTCTTGTCTGAGAGACACCACCACCTATTTAATCATGTCCACCATGGACATCAGATACGTCATGGACTTCAGATACGCCATGTCCACTAAAAGGCACTGAGCCATTGAGCCATGATGATGGCAAGAAGGCCAAGGCGTTGTCAACCATTTATTCCAGCAAAGGAATGCACGAGATAAAGTTACCCAATGATGATGAGACCATGGTACAGACCATGGAAATCCCCGAGACAATAGGGCAAGTCATTGAAGAGTTCAAGGATGTGAAGGCATTCGAGGCCTATATCGTTACATGCGACGTTGAAATTGGAGGACTTCTCATTCAAGAAGGAACTCCTATTACTTGTGGAAGCCGAAAGCTTAACGAGTCCGAGAAGAGATACTCGATTCATGAGAAGGAAATGCTTGCAGTCGTGCACTATTTGCACACATGGAGACATCAGTTACTTGGGTTTAGGTTTTCTGTTTATACCAAGAATGTTTAAAATAATTATTTTCTAACCCAAGATAAGTTGTCTCGTAAGCAGATTTGTTGGCAAGAAATTCTTGCAAAATTTGACTTTTCTTTAGAATGCAATCCAAGAAAGGTGAACTCCTTAATTGATGCCTTAAACCAAAGGTACAATCGGGGGAATTCTAGTTATCCACCAAGGAGTAAGGTGGACAGCGAGATCAAGCACTATCTGAGTGTTGTGCCACCACCTAAAGTCCAACACCGAATATCACCACCTGAGTTTGGAGAAATGGATCTAGCCAAAGAGGGTGAGTCAATCGCTTTCGAGAGAAGAAAGCTGAGTGAGAGAGACATTGTCCTAGAGAAGGAGGTGACCACAAGAGTTACATGGCGAGAACATGTTGCTGAGTTCGATGGACCCATGGAGCCCAAGCTAAGCACCATGGAGGAAGGAGCAAGCTAAGAGTCTCCAACTGAGGCCATCAACCAACCTGAGAGAGAAGTGCTTGAGAGCATCAAGGAGGGCATATCCAATGACCTTATTGCCAACAACACTTGTCTTGAGTATCAACAAGACACGGTGGACTAATCCAACAAGGACATTGTGTCTGAGGTAAGTAATCCAACTTTTGAAAAATTTGGTCTAACTTACGGTGGTTTTGCCCACAGGTCACTTGTGAGACTGAACGAAGGACAAGCCATGGAGCAAGTAGGCAAGGAGGCCTACAAAATGGAGTTGCCACCAAAAGTGCAAGTAGACCACACCAGCCTGCCCAAATCATTGGAAGAGGATGCCGATGATCGGGAGCAGAGCGATCGAATCTGATGATGAAGTAGAGCGATAGTCTCCAACAACAAGGAAGCACCAACCATCCAAATAGAGTGAGATCCTAGCCCAAGGTACGAAGGCCTTGCATTTTGGATGAGATATCCCGAAGCCGTGAGTAATCGAGAACTTGCCGAGGAGCTGCAATAGTTCAAGGATGAGACTACCGAGATCCATCATCACCTAGTGATGAGGGTGTCACTAGATCCAGTGGGGGAGAATGTCACGGGCCGCGAGCCCATGACTGAGAAGGCCACACACTAAGGGGCCTTTGGTAGCACACCAAGTGCCTCACCCGACCGAGGGACCTATGTCCGCACCTTGCACGCGCACTATGGGGCCGAGACAAGAACCCCATGTGCTACCCATGAGAGAAGGACCTGAGGGAGCAATCCCATCGCACCTAAAGGGGCCTTGTCGAGCACTCTCCATGCTGCCCAAGCCATAGAGCCCGAGTCAGCACCCGATGTCCACACCTTGGGGTCAAGACAAGCCCGATTCGAGTTGCCCACATTCCTAGGGCCCAATTCAGAACTGAGCATGCTACCAAAGGGGTTTTGGATGAGCAAACCGAGCCCATCATTTCCCAATCCGCCCAAGAGACCAAGAACCATTGAGGAAGGTCATCTTTTGACCAACATACATGGAAAGATATCATCATTTGAGACACACTTGCGGAAAGTATCCTTGCCACCTAAGGATGTTATCATAGAGTGATTCTTAGCCTTTGTATTTTAGGCAACAATGTATTTAAGTGATCACCTTTCTATAGTTAGGAGATATGTATCTTGAAGATTGATCCTTAGCCCTCAAATCTTCCTAGAAAGTTAGATCGTAGGGGGTTAGCCTATAAAAAGAAGCTTTCAACCATCATTGTAAATATTCCATTTTATCTTTCATTTCTTTGAGTTTCTTGTGTAAAGAGTTTAGAATTTCTCTTCACCTTGTTCTTTCTTCATCTTCCTTGTTTTGCCTAGCCATTTCCCATTTTTCCCTCGAGCTTTCGCTATTCTAAGCACTCTTGCTTAGCGATTGTGAAGGCTGACTTAATCTTCGACTTAGATCGTCGACTAAGGCTGCATGGTCCAGTTAGTTAAACTCTAGCTCCGTGACAAGTGTAGTGTCAACAGGCCGCCAGCCCATGACTAAGAAGGCCACACATCAAGGGGCATTTTCTAGCACACCAACTGCCACACCCGACCGAGGGACCTATGTCCGCACCTTGCACGCGCCATGGGGCCGCGACAAGCACCCCATGTGCTGCCCATGAGAGAAGGACCTGAGGGAGCACTCTCATCACACCCAAAGGGGCCTTGTCGAGCACTCTTCATGTTGTCTAAGTCATGGAGCCCGAGTCAGCACCTGATGTGCACACCTTGGGGCCGAGATAAGCCCTATATGAGTTCCCCACATTCCTAAGGCCCAATTCAGCACCGAGCATGCTACTGAGGAGGTTTTGGATGAGTAAACTAAGCCCATCATTGCCCAATCCGCCCAAGAGACCAAGACCCTTTGAGGAAGGTCGTCTTTTGACCAACACACATGGAAATATATCATCCTTTGAGCCACACTTAGGGAAAGTATCCTTGCCACCTAAGGATGATATCATAGAGTGATTCTTAGCCTTTTTATTTTAGGCAACAATGTATTTGAGTTATCATCTTTCCATAATTAGGAGATATGTATCTTGAAGATTGATCCTTAGCCCTTGGATCAAATCTTCCTAGACCGTTAGATCGTAGGGGGTGAGCCTATAAATAGAGGTTTTCACCCACCATTGTAAATCATTCCATTTCATCTTTCACTTCTTTGAGTTTCTTGAGTAAAGAGTTTAGAATTTCTCTTCATCTTGTTCTTTCTTCATCTTCCTTGTTTTGCCTAGCCATTTCCCATTTTCCCTCGAGCTTCCGCTATTCTAAGCATTCTTGCTTAGCGATTGTGAAGGCTGACTTAGTCTTCGACTTAGATCGTCGACTAAGGCCGCACGATTTAGCTAGTCAAACTCTAGCCCCGTGACAAGTGGTATCAGAGCGAGACGAGGGGGCTTGCGTTCGAGCCTACTTGGTGTTGCAGTCAAGTTAGGCGAGGATTTGCTTCGAAGTAGTTCATTGCAAAGAAGTGAGGGAGATGGCACCAAAGAAGAAGACATTGACAATGAATGATGTAAGAGATATTCTTGATGATCTAAATGATTGGAATTACTTTATTAAGTCTCAGATAGAAGACTTGGTAAAAGCCACAATGTCATTGGAGAAGAGGGTTGCTAGACTTGATGAATCCGAGCAAGGAGCCAAGGAGACCCAAGGTGTTTTCAAGTTCCGCCTTGACCAAGTAGAGCCTACGGAGGACCAGTTTAAGGACAAGACGCGACGAGTTCTCAACGAGTTGGTGAATGTTTGAGGGTGTAATGCTTGCGAAGCAGAGGTGAAGGATTTGCGGATCAAGGTGAATGAGCTCAAGGAAGAGCTGCTCAGTTGCAAGAGTGCAATGAGTGAATGGGGCCGCTTACCACCATCTTAGAAGGACTTGAGACAGGGTAATGCTTGCATTGGAGCAAGGAGGTGCCCAGATTCGAAAAGCCAAAGATGTGGATGAGTTACTGATCGAGCCTACGGGAGACAAGCCAGTCAATGCCGAGACGTCCAAGCCCACGATGAGTGACAATAGGAATGGCGAGGCTAAGTCCATGCCAAAGAAGAAGGAGCAGAAAGATGAAGTGCTACTTCTGTGATGGTCCACATGTGCTAAGGAGCTATGTCGAGAAGAATCGCCTCGCTGCACTCGTTAAGGGAGAAGATGAGCCAGAAGGAGGAGTAGCATGACTTGGCGCAATTGCGAGTGTCAATAAGCCAAGAGAAATCCAAGGTGCGACTACGAGTGCCAAAGTAGTCAAGCCAAGGTCGAGCCCTGGTGTGATAGTAAATGAGAAAGCCGTCAAGCCGAGGCTGAAGAGGAAACAATTGGAGTGCTACCAGTGTAAGGGGTCTCACAAGTTGCGGAGATGCCCAGTTCGAGCCAAGGGGTCCAAGATGAGGGACGAGCCTTAAAGGAGCGAGGCTACAAAACTTGGTTCGAAGCCGTCTAGTTCTACCAAGGCCAAGGGAGACCGAAAGCAAAAAAGGTGAACATATCCAAGAAGGCTACGAGAGAGCTTGTTGAGGATGTTCGGGGAAAGAACATCACTTTTGAGATTGATGGAGCGTCGAAGGGGGCCAAGCCGAGGGACATAGCAACTGTGGAGACACCACCCATGGGCAAGGTGGGAAATGAGCGAAGGACTTCGGGGAAGAAGTGCCGACGCAAGAGGAAACACCGAACTTTGAGGAAGAAGGGTCGATGAAAGAAGAGTGCACGAAACTTCAAATCAGAGAGGTAGATTCAACGACTAGCAACCGACCATAGGCAAAAGGGGCCAATGCGTGCAAAGAACTTCAATGAAGAAGGTTCGACGCAAAGAGGGCCAGACTTCATAGAGAAAGAAGGTATGACCCATTTTAGAGTAAATAAAATAGAGAGAAAGGTACATCTCAAAAACACAACTCTAGTGTTTTTGAGTTTGATTTTCCATCATTGATGAGTATAGGTCGAGTAAGACCTAGCTTTCATTGTGAGGGAGACAAAGCTTGGAAGAAACCTTTTAGAGTTCTAAGGAGCAAAAGTGATGGGCTGACGAGTCTGAGAGTTCGTCTGGTGTTTAACATGGTGACACCCAAGACTTTGCCGCGGGACCAAGGCAAACAAAGGCTTGTAGGAGAAGGCTCCTACGATGGAGATGTATCTGGAGGTGTCATAGCAAGCGACATCCTTGGCGGGAAAAGTCAGAGCGAGCAGTCCTTATGGGGGGACATGAGCAAGCCGAGACGTTGAGAAGCCACCAAGATGATGTGATTAATGGTGCAAAGGATCGAGAAGTTCCATGGCGGCAAGAGCCGAGGCGAGCAGTTCATATGGGGGAACCACACCAAGCTGAGGCAACGAGTAGCAGAATCCAAGGAGGCCTTACCCAAGACCGCTCTAGTGTAGCGATGAGGGCGTCGCCAAGTTTAGTAGGGGAGAATATCACGGCCCAAATATTTTGGTCCGAGACAGTTGCGCAAGGATCTGCCCAAGAGTTTTAAAGCGGATCATCAGGCTTGCCAAGACCACCAGACTTGGCCCAACCTTAGAGAATGCTAGAGAGCCCGATCACATTGGCTTTTTAGAAATGGCAAGAGATAAGAAGTCAAACGAGGAATATTTCCATATCAGGTGTGATCAACTATATGAGGAAAGAAACCTACTAATTGATGTAATTAGGTAGGATTTGATATTCTTTCCTAGATTAGAGATTCTTCTAAGGATTTGGGCTAATCCTAGCCATTCATGTAAATCGATCCGGACCATTGATTAAGTGGGAGCTCAACTATAAATAGAGAGCCTTCCACCCTCATTTGTATGATCCATCTCATTCCATTCATTCTCTCATTTGAGAAGAGTAATAAGACTCTAAGGCATTCACTCTATTTTTCTCTTGTCCCTTTTAGAATAGGGCTTTAGACGTTCATGTCTAAATGGGCTTCAGATGTCCGGTGTTCAACGTGCATGTCTAAATGGCATTACTCACATCTTATTCCATGGTGTCGAGAAGCCACCAAGATATCTTCCATGGTACCTTGGCTTGCTCCCAACTTAGAATCGGGCAACGATGTTCCCCCATAAGAACGGTTCCTCCCACAAGGAGCGCTCGACTCGGATTGGGTTGCCTTCCCATACAGACTGCTCGCCTTGGTTCCTTCTGCCACGTAACATCTCCCCACTCTGTATCATTGCGCACATCTCAGTGAAGTTTGAGATTCACCTCTTCCGTGGCATTTACTCTAACCTGCTTCAGACGTACATGTCTAAATGGGCTTTTATAGTGGGCCCATTGGGATTTTAACCGAGTAAAAAATCTCTAAAATTGAGGTTAAGCAATATGATAATGTTTGAAAGCTCATAATCAAATATTTGAATTCGTTATATTTAATTTAATCTTATTTTGAGACCTTTTTTGTTTGGGTATAAGGTGTGCATGTCTAAATGGGATTTTATAGTGGACCCGTTGGAATTTTAACCGAGTTAAAAACTTTGAAATTGAGGTTAAGCTACATGATCATGTTCAAAAGCCCATAATCAAATATTTGAACTCATTATATTTGATTTAATCTTATTTTGAGACCTTTTTTCAGGTTTAAGGTGTGCCTGTCTAAATGTGCTTTTACAATGGACCCGTTGGAATTTTAATCGAGTAAAAAGCTCTAAAACTGAGGTTCAGAAATATGATCATGTTCGAAATCTTATAATCAAATATTTGAACTCATTATATTTAATTTAATCTTATTTTGTGGACTTTTTTTGGGGTTTAAGACGTGCATGTCTAAACGTGCTTTTACAGTTGACCCGTTGGAATTTTAACCGAGTAAAAATCTCTGAAATTAAGTTTAAGTTATATGAACACGTTCAAAAGCCCATAATCAATTATTTGAAGTCATTACATTTGATTTAATCAAATATTTGAACTCATTATTTGCCTTTTTTGTTGGGGTTTAAGGCGTGCAGCCTTTTTTTTGGGGTTTAAAAAGGCGTGATCATGTCTAAATGGGCTTTTATAGTGGACCCGTTGGAATTTTAACCGAGTAAAAAGCTATGAAATTTAGATTAAGCAATGTGATCATGTTCGAAAGCTTATAATCAAATATTTGAACTCATTATAATTAATTTAATCTTATTTTGTGACCTTTTTGTTAGGGTTTAAGGCGTGCATGTCTAAATGGACTTTTAAAGTGGACATATTGGAATTTTAACCTAGTAAAAAGCTCTAAAATTGAGGTTAAGCTATATGATCATATTCTAAAGCTCATAATCAAATATTTGAAGTCATTATATTTGATTTATCTTATTTTGTGGCCGTTTTTTTGGGTTTAAGATGTGCATGTCTAAATTGGCTTTTATAGTGGGCTCGTTAGAATTTTAACGAGTAGAAAGCTTTAAAATTGAGATTAAGCTACATAATCCTATTCAAAAGCCCATAATCAAATATTTGAACTCATTATATTTGATTTAATCTTATTTTGTGGCCTTTTTGTTGGGGATTATGGTGTGCATGTCTAAATGAGCTTTTACAATGGACCCGTTGGAATTTTAACCGAGTAAAAAGCTCTGAATTTGAGGTTAAGCAATATGATCATGTTTGAAAGCTTATAATCAAATATTTAAACTCATTATATTTTATTTAATCTTATTTTGCAGCCTTTTTCTTGGGGTTTAAGGCGTGCATGTCTAAATGAGCTTTTATAGTGGACCCATTAGAATTGTAACCGATTAAAAAGCTATGAAAATGAGGTTAAGCTATATGATCATGTTCAAAAGCCCATAATCAAATATTTGAAGTCATTATATTTGTTTTAATTTAATTTATTTTTTGCCTTTTTGTTGGAGTTTAGTCGTACATGTCATGTAAAAATAAATGGGCATGCTCAAAAGCCCATAATTATTTAATCTTAGTGAACTTTTTGTTTGAATTTTAAATGAGTAAAAAGCTCGTTGGAAATTGAGGTAAAAAGAAATATGATCATGATCATATTCAAAAGCTTATAATAAAATATTTGAACTCATTATATTTAATTTAATCTTATTTTGCGACCTTTTTGTTGGGGTTTAAGGCGTGCATGTCTAAATGGGCTTTTTACAGTGAACCCATTAGAATTTTAACCGAGTAAAAATATCTAAAATTGAGTTTAATCTATATGATCATGTTCCATAATCAATTATTTGAACTCATTATATTTGATTTAATCTTATTTTGCGGCCTTTTTGTTCGAGTTTATGGCGTGCATGTCTAAATGTGCTTTTACAGTGGACCCGTTGGAATTTTAACCGAGTAAAAAGCTATGAAATTTAGATTAAGCAATATGATCATATTCGAAAGCTTACAATCAAATATTTGAACTCATCATTTTTAATTTAATCGTATTTTTCGGATTTTTTGTTGGGGTTTAAGGCGTGCATGTTTAAATGGGTTTTGTTGTCACTAATTTTACCCTTTTTTTAAAAATAATATAAATAATAATAATAATAAAACTTTCAAAGAATAAAAAATAAAAATGAATGAAAAATAATAATATTAATATCAATTTCTAATAAATAATAAACCCATTTTTTTTGTAAGGGTCCATTTAAATAAAGCCCAAAATAATAAATAAAAAAATTCTATTTTAATTTAAGGGGCCCAACTAACCTTTTTATCTTGTTTTTTTTTCCAGGTTTATTCAAGACCTTTGAATCTAGGGCTGAAATAATCAAGGGTATGGATCGAATGATGAAAAAATGGGGGATCTCGTTCCGCCATACGCCAGCGCGTGCGGAATCATCTCCCCCAAATCCCCTATTCAAAACGGCTGGGCCGGTTGCCGGTGTTGATTCTGCCGTCCCTGGGCCACAACAGCCGTCGTGGTTGGTGCCGGTCGACTCGCCTTGGTTGGCTGAGTCTATGCCACCGACCTTGTCCCTTGCAATTGAAGGGGAAAAGGGTTTGAACCCTAATTAAATTTGGGGGCAAAATTTCCCAAATTAGAGCCAAAACAGATGAAATTTGGGGTGAATTTCAACAGGTCAAAGGATTTCTAATTGGATTGGATGATTTCATGGGACGAAAATGGGGATTTTGTCCCTAATTTTCCTTGATCCCCAATCCCCCAAAACCCTATAAATAGTGACCATTTTTGTATTGTTGAACACACTGGAAATTCTTCTGAAAATACCTAGAAAAATTCTCTGAAAATTGTTGGGAAATTGATGAAATTTGTTCGAGTTTGGAGCAACTTCGGTTCAAATTTTTGAAGGAGAAGAAAACTTTTTTCGGTGGCATTCGGAGTTGGTTCATGAAGAAGAATCGAGCAATTCTTCACTTTTTGGGAATAATTTTTTTTCTCTCCTTTATATTTCGAATTTATTTTTTTCTTAAACATATTTTTTTTCATGTTTATTTTCGGATGCATTTGATGTTGGAGGCTTCAATTTTGTGTTGTGGTAATCTTTCTTCATTTTTGATCTATGATTCGAATAATAATAAAAGAAAATTTCATTTTGATATGAATGTGTTCGATCCATGTTCATTTTTTAGAAAAATATACAAAAAATGTTGTTGAAATAAAAGGTTTTTTAAAAGAAAATAAACAAAGAATAATAAAACAATTTTTTTATTAAAGTAAAAAAAGTTTTAATTTTCAAAAAATAATACAAAGTTTTCAAAATCCGAAAAATAATCTTTTTGTAAATAAAATACTCATTTAATAATTTTTTTAAAAGGAATAAAGGTAGTGAAGTAAAAAATAAAATTTAATGTAAAAAATTCTAAAATAAAAAACAACAAATAAAAGTTTTAAGGAACTTTTTCGAAATAAAAAAGAAAAAAAAAACTCTTTAATTACAACTTTTCTAAAAAAAATAAAAAAGGGTTTTCAAAACTTAAAAATAAAAAATTCTCTAAACACAATTTTCTTAAAAATAAAAACATAAAAATAAAAAAGGTTTAAAAACATGAAAGAAAATCAAAAAAAGGTTTAAAAACACAAAAACGGTTTTAAAAAATATATAAAAATCAAAAACACAAAAAATATTTGAAAAATAAAAATGGTTTAAAAAACATAAAAAAATAAAAAACATGAAAAAATAAAAAAAAGGTTTAAAAAATTAAAAAGGGTACAAAAGCATAAAAATTTTAGGAAACTTTAAAACGTAAAAAAACTTTTCAAATAATAAAAATAAAAGTTCTAAAACTAAAAATGCTCCAAACAAGAAATTCAAAAATAAAATATCTTCTCAAAATAAAAATAAAAATTGTTTTAAGTTTCAAATTAAAAAAAAAAGAAATTTAAAAGAGGTTAAGGTTTTAAAACTTAAAATAGGAAAAAGAATAAAAGAATTTAAAAGTTAAAAATAATTTTCAAAAATAAAAACAAAGAAGTAGTAAAAAAATAAAACTTTTCAAAATAAATTCGATCCAAGCTCAAAACATAAAATTTAAAAAATTTTGTTTGTTGTCTTGTTTGCTTTTAGTAATAAATTTGAACCTTAGGAATATGTTCTACAAGCCTTAGTTAGAAACTTTTGTTAGATAAAATTTTCTTCTTAAAAATAAAATACACTTAATAAAATTTAAACCCTTAAATAGGAATAATAAAAAAACTTAGACCTTCTTTAGGATTAATAAACTTTAATTTAGAGAAAAAAAATAAAAAAAAAACTTCAACAAATCAAGTTTCTTTGTTTGTCTGAAAAGTGGAATCTAAATAATGCGGTGTCTTACTAAACGGAAATGACGGGTTAGCGCCAGAAGTGTTGGCGGTGATTGGAGTTCATTTTTCGAATAGTAAGACCATTCAAATAAAATTAAACTTACGAACTGACAATAATTTAAGCTTTACGTCAATACGCAAAATCCGACTTTAGAACCTTTTGTAACTGACAAGGTACAAGTTTTTGGCCATCGTGGGGGGTGCTAACCCTTCTCCACGCGTAACCGACTCCCGAACCCGTTTGTGTTTCCGTAGACCAAAAATGTTGTTTTAACAAAATAAATGATTTTTATTAAAACAACCCATTTTAGGTGATCCAATCACACCTTCTTTAAAGATTGGTGGCGACTCCATTGATTTTTGAGTTGTTCAAAACGTCGAAATGCCTCGAAAAAAGGGTTGCGATAGGCTTTTAAAGTGGACCTATTGGAATTTTAACCAAGTAAAAAGCTCTAAAATTGAGCTTAAGCTATATGATCATGTTCGAAAGCCCATAATCAATTATTTGAAGTCATTATATTTGATTTCATCTTATTTTGCGGCCGTTTTTTCGGGTTTAAGGCATGCATGTCTAAATTGACTTTTATAGTGGACCCGTTGAAATTTAACCGAGTAGAAAGCTCTAAAATTGAGATTAAGCTACATAATCATATTTGAAAGCCCATAATCAAATATTTGAACTCATTATATTTGATTTAATCTTATTTTGCGCGCGGCCTTCTTGTTGGGGTTTAAGGCGTGCATGTCTAAATGGGCTTTTACAATGGACCCGTTGGAAATCTAATCGAGTAAAAAGCTCTGATTTTGACGTTAAGCAATATGATCATGTTTGAAAGCTTATAATCAAATATTTGAACTCATTATATTTAATGTAATCTTATTTTGTGGCCTTTTTCTTGTGGTTTAAGGCGTGCATGTCTAAATGGGCTTTTATAGTGTACCCCTTGGAATTTTAACCGAGTAAAAAGCTCTAAAATTGAAGTTAAGCTATATGATCATGTTCGAAATCCCATAATCAAATATTTGAAGTCATTAAATTTGATTTAATCTTATTTTGTGGCCTTTTTGTTGGGGTTTAAGGTGTGCATGTCTAAATGTGCTTTTTTAGTGGACCCGTTGGAATTTTAACTGGGTAAAAAGCTCCGAAATTAAGATTAAGAATATGATCATGTCTGAAAGCTTATAATCAAATATTTGAACTCATTGTATATAATTTAATCTTATTTTGTGGCTTTTTTATTGGGGTTTAAGGCGTGCATGTCTAAATTTGCTTTACAGTGGACCAGTTAGAATTTTAACCGAGTAGAAAGCTCTGAAATTGTTATTAAGCTACATAATCATGTTCGAAAGCCCATAATCAAATATTTGAACTTATTATATTTGATTTAAGCTTATTTTGCGGCCTTTTTGTTGGGGTTTAAGGCTTGCATGTCTAAATGGACTTTTACAGTAGACCCGTTGGAATTTTAACCGAGTAAAAAGCTCTGAAATTGATGTTAAGCAATACGATCATGTTCGAAAGCTCATAATCAAATATTTGAACTCAATATATTTAGTTTAATCTTATTTTATGACCTTTTATGTTTGAGTTTAAGGCGTGCATGTCTAAATAGGTTTTTACAGTGGAACCGTTGGAATTTTGACCGAGTACAAAACTGTAAAATTGAGATTAAGCTACATATCATGTTCGAAGTACATAATCAAATACTTGAACTCATTATATTTGATTTAATCTTATTATGTGATCTTTTTGTTCGGGTTTAAGGCGCGCCGGTCTAAAAGTACTTTTGCAATGGACCCGTTGGAATTTTAACCGAGCAAAAATCTCTGAAATTGAGGTTAAGCAATATGATCATGTTCGAAAGCTTATAATCAAATATTTGAACTCATTATATTTAATTTAATCTTATTTTGCGGCCTTTTTGTTGGGGTTTAAGGCATGCATATATAAATGGGCTATTACAGTACACCCATTGAAATTTTAACCGAGTAAAAAGCTATGAAATTTAGATTAAGCAATATGATCATGTTCGAAAGCTTATAACCAAATATTTGAACTCGTTATATTTAATTTAATCTTATTTTCTGACCTTTTTTTGGGGGGGTTTAAGGCGTGTATGTCTAAATGGGCTTTTACGGTGGACCTATTAGAATTTTAACTGAGTAAAAAGCTCTAAAATTGAGGTTAATCTAGATCATTATGTTCGAAAGATCATAATAAAATATTTGAACTCATTATATTTAATTTAATCTTATTTTGTGGCCATTTTTGTTTGGGTTTAAGGCGTGCATTTCTAAATGGGTTTTTACAGTGGACCCGGTTAAATTTTAACCGAGTAAAAATATCTGAAATTGAGGTTAAGCTACATGAACATGTTCGAAGCACATAATCAAAATTTTGGACTCATTAAATTTGATTTAAGGCGTGCCTGTCTAAAAGTACTTTTACAGTGGACCCGTTGGAATCTTAACTGAGTAAAAAGGTATGAAATTTAGACTAAGCAATATGATCATGTTTTAAATCTTATAATCAAATATTTGAACTCATTATATTTAATTTAATCTTATTTTGCGGCCTTTTTGTTGGGGGTTTAAGGCGTGCATGTCTAAATGGGCTTTTACAGTGAACCTATTGGAATTTTAACCTAGTAAAAATCTTTAAAATTGAGGTTAAGCTCTAAAATTGGGTTTTTACAGTGGAACCGTTGGAATTTTAACCGAGTAAAAAGCTATGAAATTTAAATTAAGCAAGATGATCATGTTCGAAAGCTTATAATCAAATATTTGAACTCATTATATTTAATTTAATCTTATTTTGCGACCTTCTTGTTAGGGTTTAAGGTGTGCATGTCTAACTGGGCTTTTACAGTGGACCTATCGGAATTTTAACCGAGTAAAAAGCTCTAAAATTGAGGTTAAGCTATATGATCATGCTCGAAAGCTGGTAATCAATTATTTGAAATCATTATAGTTGATTTAATCTTATTTTGCAACCTTTTGTTCGTATTTATGGTGTGCATGTCTAAATGTGCTTTTACAATGGACCCGTTAGAATTTTAACCGAGTAAAAACTTATGAAATTTAGATGAAGCAATATGATCATGTTCGAAAGCTTATAATCAAATATTTGAACTCATTATATTTAATTTAATCTTAATTTGCAGCCTTTTTGTTGGGGTTTAAGGCGTGCATGTCTAAATGGGCTTTTATAGTGGACCTATTGGAATTTTAACCGAGTAAAAAGCTCTAAAATTGATGTTAAGCTATATGATCATGTTCAAAAGCCCATAATCAATTTTTTGAAGTCATTATATTTGATTTAATCTTATTTTTCGGCCATTTTTTCGGGTTTAAGGCGTGCATGTCTAAATTGGCTTTTACAGTGGACCCGTTTGAATTTTAACCGAGTAGAAAGCTCTGAAATTAAGATTAAGCTAAAAAATCATGTTTGAAAGCCCTAATCAAATATTTTAACTCGTTATATTTAATTTATTCTTATTTTGTGGCTTTTTTCTTGGGGTTTAAGGTGTGCATGTCTAAATTGGCTTTATAGTGGACCCGTTGGAATTTTAACCGAGTAAAAAGCTCTGAAATTTATATTAAGCAATATGATCATGTTTGAAAGCTTATAATCAAATATTTGAGCTCATTATATTTAATTTAATCTTATTTTGCGGCCTTTTTGTTGGGGTTTAAGGCGTGCATGTTTAAATTGACTTTTACAGTGGACCTATTGGAATTTTAACCGAGTAAAAAGCTCTAAAATTGAGGTAAGCTATATGATCGTGTTCGAAAGCCCGTAATCAATTATTTGAAGTCATTATATTTGATTTAATCTTATTTTGCGGCCTTTTTGTTGGGGTTTAAGGCGTGCATGTCTAAATGAGCTTTTTTAGTGGACCCGTTGGAATTTTAACGGAGTAAAAAGCTCTGAAATTTAGATTAAGCAATATGATCATGTTTGAAATCTTATAATCAAATATTTGAACTCATTATATTTAATTTAATCTTATTTTGTGGCTTTTTTCTTTGGGTTTAAGGCGTGCATGTCTAAATTTGCTTTACAGTGAACCCGTTGGAATTTTAACCAAATAGAAAGGTCTGAAATTGTTATTAAGCTACATAATCATGTTCGAAAGCCCATAATCAAATATTTGAACTTATTATATTTGATTTAATCTTATTTTGCGGCCTTTTTGTTGGGGTTTAAGGCGTGCATGTCTAAATGGGCTTTTACAGTGGACACGTTGGAATTTTAACTGAGTAGAAAGCTCTGAAATTGTATTAAGCTACATAATCATGTTCTAAGGACCATAATAAAATATTTGAACTCATTATATTTGATTTAATCTTATTTTGCGGCCTTTTTGTTGGGGTTTAAGGCGTGCATGTCTAAATGGGTTTTTACAGTGGAACCGGTTAAATTTTAACCGAGTAAAAATCTCTGAAATTGAGGTTAAGCTACATGATCATGTTCGAAGCACATAATCAAAAATTTGAACTCATTAAATTTGATTTAATCTTATTTTGCGACCTTTTTGTTCGGGTTTAAGGCGTGCTTCTCTAAAAGTGCTTTTATAGTGGACCCATTGCAATCTTAACTGAGTAAAAAGCTATGAAATTTAGATTAAGCAATATGATCATGTTTGAAATCTTATAATCAAATATTTGAACTCATTATATTTAATTAAATCTTATTTTACGGCCTTCTTGTTGGGGTTTAAGCGTGCATGTCTAAATTGGCTTTTACAATGGACCCATTGGAATTTTAACCGAGTAAAAAGCTATGAAATTTAGATTATGCAAGATGATAATGTTCAAAAGCTTATAATCAAATATTTGAACTCATTATATTTAATTTAATCTTATTTTGCGGCCTTCTTGTTGGGGTTTAAGGCGTACATGTCTAATTGGGCTTTTACAGTGGACCCATTGAAATTTTAACCGAGTAAAAAGCTCTGAAAGTTAGATTAAGCTACATAATCATGTTCGAAAGCCCATAATCAAAATTTTGAACTCATTATATTTGATTTAATCTTATTTTGCGGCCTTTTTGTTGTGGTTTAAGGCGTGCATGTCTAAATGTACTTTTTTAGTGGACCCGTTGGAATTTTAACCGAGTTAAAAGCTCTGAAATTTAGATTAAGCAATATGATCATGTTCAAAAGCTTATAATCAAATATTTGAACTCATTATATTTAATTTAATCTTATTTTGTGGCTTTTTTCTTGGGGTTTAAGGCGTGCATGTCTAAATTGGCTTTACAGTGGATCTATTAGAATTTTAACCGAGTACAAAGCTCTGAAATTGTTATTAAGCTACATAATCATGTTCGAAATCACATAATCAAAGATTTGAACTCATTATATTTGATTTAATCTTATTTTGTGACCTTTTTGTTGGGGTTTAAGGCGTGCATGTCTAAATGGGCTTTTACTATGGACCCGTAAAAATTTTAACCGAGTAAAAAGCTCTGAAATTGATGTTAAGCAACATGATCATGTTTGAAAGCTCATATTCAAATATTGAAACTCGTTATATTTAATTTTATCTTATTTTGCGGCCTTTTTTGTTTGGGCTTAAGGCATGCATCTCTAAATGGGATTTTGTAGTTGATCCGTTTGAATTTTAACCAAGTAAAAAACTCTAAAATTGAGGTTAAGCTATATGATCATGTTCGAAAGCCCATAATCAATTATTTGAAGTCATTATATTTGATTTAATCTTATTTTGTGACCTTTTTCTTGGGGTTTAAGGCGTGCATGTCTAAATGGTGTTTTTACAGTGTACCCCTTAGAATTTTAACCGAGTAAAAATCTCTGAAATTGAGGCTAAGCTAGATGATCATGTTCGAAAGCCAATAATTAAATATTTGAAATCATTATATTTGATTTAATCTTATTTTGCGGCCTTTTTGTTGGGGTTTAAGGCGTGCATGTCTAAATGTGCTTTTTTAGTGGTCCTGTTAGAATTTTAACCGAGTTAAAAGCTCTAAAATTTGGATTAAGCAATATGATAATGTTTGAAAGCTTATAATCAAATATTTGAACTCATTATATTTAATTTAATCTTATTTTGTGGCTTTTTTCTTGGGGTTTAAGGCGTGCATGTCTAAATTGGCTTTACAGTGGACCCGTTGGAATTTTAACCGAGTAGAAAGCTCTAAAATTGTTATTAAGCTACATAATCATGTTCAAAAGCCCATAATCAAATATTTGAACTCATTATATTTGATTTAATCTTATTTTGTGGCTTTATTCTTGGGATTTAAGGGGTGCATGTCTAAATGGACTTTTATTGTGGACCCGTTGAAATTTTAACCGAGTAAAAATCTCTGAAATTGATGTTAAGCAACATAATCATGTTCGAAAGCTCATAATCAAATATTTAAACTCGTTATATTTAATTTAATCTTATTTTGTGGCGTTTTTTGTTTGGGTTTAAGGCGTGTATCTCTAAATAGGTTTTTATAGTGGATCTATTGGAATTTTAACCGAGTAAAAAACTCTAAAATTGAGGTTAAGCTATATGATCATGTTCGAAAGCCCATGATCAATTATTTGAAGTAATAATATTTGATTTAATCTTATTTTGCGACCGTTTTTTCGGGTTTAAGGCGTGCATGTCTAAATTGGCTTTTTACAGTGAACCCGTTAGAATTTTAATCGAGTAGAAAGCTCTAAAATTGAGATTAAGCTACTTAATCATGTTTGAAAGCCCATAATCAAATATTTGAACTCATTATATTTTATTTAATCTTTTTTGCAGCCTTTTTTTGGGTTTAAGGCGTGCATGTCTAAATGGGCTATTAGTGGACCCGTTGGAATTTTAACCGAGTAAAAAGCTCTAAATTTGAGGTTAAGTACTATGATCATGTTTGAATGCTTATAATCAAATATTTGAACTCATTATATTTAATTTAATCTTATTTTGTGGCCTTTTTCTTGGGGTTTAAGGCGTGCATGTCAAAATGGGCTTTTACAGTGTATCCCTTGGAATTTTAATCGAGTAAAAAGCTCTGGAAATGAGGTTAAGCTATATGATCATGTTCGAAATCCCATAATCAAATATTTGAAATCATTATATTTGATTTAATCTTATTTTGTGGCCTTTTGTTGGGGTTTAAGGCGTATATGTCTAAATGTGCTTTTTTAGTGGTCCCGTTAGAATTTTAACCGAGTTAAAAGCTCTAAAATTTTGATTAAGAAATATGATAATGTTCGAAAGCTTATAATCAAATATTTGAACTCATTATATTTAATTTAATCTTATTTTGTGGCTTTTTTCTTGGGGTTTAAGGCGTGCATGTCTAAATTACCTTTACAATGGACCTGTTGAAATTTTAACCGAGTTAAAAGCTATGGAATTTAGATTAAGCAAAATGATCATGTTCGAAGGCTTATAATCAAATATTTGAACTCATTATATTTAATTTAATCGTATTTTGCGGCCTTTTATTAGGGTTTAAGGCGTGCATGTCTAAATGTGCTTTTACCATGGACCCATTAGAATTTTAAATGAGTAAAAAGCTATGAAATTTAGATTAAGCAAGATGATCATGTTCGAAAGCTTATAATCAAATATTTGAACTCATTATATTTAATTTAATCTTATTTTGCGGCCTTTTTGTTGGGGTTTAAGGCATGCATGTCTAAATTGGCTTTTACAGTGGACCTATTGGAATTTTAACCGAGTAAAAAGCTCTAAAATTGAGGTTAAGCTATATGATCATGTTCAAAAGCCCATAATCAATTATTTGAAGTCATTATATTTGATTTAATCTTATTTTGCTGCTATTTTTTCGGGTTTAAGGCGTGCATATGTAAATTTGCTTTTATAGTGAACCCGTTATAATTTTAACAGAGTAGAAAGCTCTGAAATTGAAATTAAGCTATGTAATCATGTTTGAAAGCCCATAATCAAATTTTTGAACTCATTATATTTGATTTAATCTTATTTTGAAACCTTTTTGTTGGGGTTTAAGGCGTGCATGTCTAAATGTACTTTTTAGTGGACGCGTTGGAATTTTAACCGAGTTAATAGCTCTAAAATTTAGATTAAGCAATATGATCATGTTTGAAAGCTTATAATCAAATATTTGAACTAATTATATTTAATTTAATCTTATTTTGTGGCTTTTTTCTTGGGGTTTAAGGCGTGCATGTCTAAATTGGCTTTACAGTGGATCTGTTAGAATTTTAACCGAGTAGAAAGCTCTGAAATTGTTATTAAGCTACATAATCATGTTCAAAATCCCATAATAAAACATTTGAACTCATTATATTTGATTTAATCTTATTTTGCGGCCTTTTTGTTGGGGTTTAAGGCGTGCATGTCTAAATGGGCTTTTACTTTGGACCTGTTTAAATTTTAACCAAGTAAAAAGCTCTGAAATTGATGTTTAGCAACATGATCATGTTCGAAATCTCATAATAAAATATTAAAACTCATTATATTTACTTTAATCTTATTTTGCGGCCTTTTTTGTTTGGGTTTAAGGCGTGCATCTCTAAATGGGTTTTTATAGTGGATCCGTTAGAATTTTAACCAAGAAAAAACTCTAAAATTGAGGTTAAGCTATATGATCATGTTCAAAAGCCCATAACCAATTATTTGAAGTCATTATATTTTATTTAATCTTATTTTGTGGCCTTTTTCTTGGGGTTTAAGGCGTGCATGTCTAAATGGGCTTTTACAGTGTACCCTTGGAATTTTAACCGAGTAAAAATCTCTAAAATTGATGTTAAGCTATATGATCATGATCGAAATCCCATAATCAAATATTTGAAATCATTATATTTGATTTAATCTTATTTTGCGGCCTTTTTGTTGGGGTTTAAAGTGTGCATGTCTAAATGTGCTTTTTTAGTGGTCCCATTAGAATTTTAACCGAGTTAAAAGATCTAAAATTTGGATTAAGCAATATGATAATGTTCGGAAGCTTATATAATCAAATTCTTGAACTTATTATATTTAATTTAATCTTATTTTGTGGTTTTTTTCTTGGGGTTTAAGGTGTGCATGTCAAAATTTGCTTTACAGTGGACCCGTTTGAATTTTGACCGAGTAAAAAGCTCTAAAATTTATATTATGCAATATGATCATGTTCGAAAGCTTATAATCAAATATTTGATCTCATTATATTTAATTTAATCTTATTTTGCGGCCTTTTTGTTGGGGTTTAAGGCATGCATATCTAAATTGGCTTTTATAGTGGACCTATTAGAATTTTAACTGAGTAAAAAGCTCTAAAATTGAGGTTAAGCTATATGATCATGTTGAAAAGCCCATAATAAATTATTTGAAGTCATTATATTTGATTTAATCTTATTTTGCGGCCTCTTTGTTTGGATTTAAGGCGTGCATGTCTAAACGTGCTTTTTTAGTGGTCCTGTTAGAATTTTAACCGAGTTAAAAGCTCTAAAATTTGGATTAAGTGATATGATAATGTTCGAAAGCTTATAATCAAATATTTGAACTCATTATATTTAATTTAATCTTATTTTGTGGCTTTTGTCTTGGGTTTAAGGTGTGCATGTCTAAATTGGCTTTACAGTGGACCCGTTGGAATGTTAACCAAGTAGAAAGCTATGAAATTGTTATTAAGCTGCATAATCATGTTCGAAAGCCCATAATCAAATATTTTGTTGGGGTTTAAGGCATGCATGTCTAAATGGGCTTTTACTGTAGACCCGTTGAAATTTTAACCGAGTAAAAAGCTCTGAAATTGATGTTAAGCAACATGATCATGTTCGAAAGGTCATATTCAAATATTGAAACTCATTATATTTAATTTAATCTTATTTTGAGGCCTTTTTTGGGTTTAAGGCGTGCATCTCTAAATGGGGTTTTATAGTGGATCCGTTAGAATTTTAACCGAGTAAAAACTTTAAAATTGAGGTTAAGCTATATGATCATGTACAAAAGCCCATAATCAATTATTTGAAGTCATTATATTTGATTTAATCTTATTTTGTGGCCTTTTTCTTGGGGTTTAAGGCGTGCATGTCGAAATGGGCTTTTACAGTGTATCCCTTGGAATTTTAACCGAGTAAAAAGCTCTAAAATTGAGGTTAAGCTATATGATCATGTTCGAAAGCCCATAATCAAATATTTGGAATCATTACATTTGATTTAATCTTATTTTGCGGCCTTTTTAATGGGGTTTAAGGCATGCATGTCAAAATGTGTTTTTTTAGTGGTTCCGTTAGAATTTTAACCGAGTTAAAAGATCTAAAATTTGGATTAAGCAATATGATAATGTTCGGAAGCTTATATAATCAAATACTTGAACACATTATATTTAATTTAATCTAATTTTGTGGTTTTTTTCTTGGGGTTTAAGGCGTGCATGTTTAATTTGGCTTTATAGTGGACCCGTTGGAATTTTAACCGAGTAAAAAGCTCTGAAATTTATATTAAGCAATATGATCATGTTCGAAAGCTTATAATCAAAAATTTGATCTCATTATATTTAATTTAATCTTATTTTGCGGCCTTTTTGTTGGGGTTTAAGGCGTGCATGTCTAAATTGGGTTTCACAGTGTACCTATTGGAATTTTAACCGAGTAAAAAGCTCTAAAATTGAGGTTAAGCTATATGATCATGTTCAAAAGCCCATAATCAATTGTTTGAAGTCATTATATTTGATTTAATCTTATTTTGTGGCCTTTTTGTTGGGATTTAAGGCGTGCATGTCTAATTTGGCTTTACGGTGGACCCGTTGGAATTTTTACCGAGTAGAAAGCTCTGAAATTGTTATTAAGCTACATAATCATGTTCGAAAACCCATAATCAAATATTTGAACTCATTATATTTGATTTAATCTTATTTTGTGACCTTTTGTTGGGGTTTAAAGCGTGCATGTCTAAATGGGCTTTTACTGTAGACCCGTTGAAATTTTAACCGAGTAAAAAGCTCTGAAATTGATGTTTAGCAACATGATCATGTTTGAAATCTCATAATAAAATATTGAAACTCATTATATTGACTTTAATCTTATTTTGTGGCCTTTTTTGTTTGGGTTTAAGGCGTACATCTCTAAATGGGTTTTTATAGTGGATCCGTTAGAATTTTAACCGAGTAAAAACTCTAAAATTGAGGTTAAGCTATATGATCATGTTCGAAAGCCCATAATCAATTATTTGAAGTCATTATATTTGATTTAATCTTATTTTGTGGCCTTTTTCTTGGGGTTTAAGGCGTGCATGTCTAAATGGGCTTTTACTGTAGACCCGTTGAAATTTTAACTTAGTAAAAAGCTCTTAAATTGATGTTAAGCAACATGATCATGTTCGAAATCTCATATTCAAATATTGAAACTCATTATATTTAATTTAATCTTATTTTGCGGCCTTTTTTGGGTTTAAGGCGTGCATCTCTAAATGGGTTTTTATAGTGGATTCATTAGAATTTTATCTGGGTAAAAACTCTAAAATTTAGGTTAAGCTATATGATCTTGTTCGAAAGCCCATAATCAATTATTTGAAATCATTATATTTGATTTAATCTTATTTTGCGGCCGTTTTGTTTGGGTTTAAGGCGTGCATGTCTAAATGTGCTTTTTTTAGTGGTCCCGTTAGAATTTTAACCGAGTTAAAATATCTAAAATTTGGATTAAGCAATATGATAATGTTCGAAAGCTTATATAATCAAAGACTTGAACTTATTATATTTAATTTAATCTTATTTTGTGGCTTTTTTCTCGGGGTTTAAGGCGTGCATGTCTAAATTTATTTTACAGTGGACCCGTTTGAATTTTGACCGAGTAAAAAGCTCAAAAATTATTATTATGCAATATGATCATGTTAGAAAGCTTATAATCAAATATTTGATCTCATTATATTTAATTTAATCTTATTTTGCGGCCTTTTGTTGGGGTTTAAGTCATGCATGTCTAAATTGGCTTTTACAGCGGACCTATTAGAATTTTAACATAGTAAAAAGCTCTAAAATTGAGGTTATGCTATATATGATCATGTTGAATAGCCCATAATCAATTATTTGAAGTCATTATATTTGGTTTAATCTTATTTTGCGGCCTTTTTGTTGGGATTTAAGGCGTGCATGTCTAAATGGGCTTTTACTGTAGACCCGTTGAAATTTTAACCGAGTAAAAAGCTCTGAATTGATGTTTAGCAACATGATCATGTTCGAAATCTCATAATAAAATTTTGAAACTCATTATATTTACTTTAATCTTATTTTGTGGCCTTTTTTGTTTGGATTTAAGGCGTGCATCTCTAAATGTGTTTTTATAGTGGATCCGTTAGAATTTTAACCTAGTAAAAACTCTAAAATTGAGGTTAAGCTATTTGATCATGTTCGAAAGCCCATAATCAATTATTTAAAGTCATTATATTTGATTTAATCTTATGTTGTGGCCTTTTTCTTGGGGTTTAAGGCGTGCATGTCTAAATGGGCTTTTACTATAGACCCGTTAAAATTTTAACCGAGTAAAAAGCTCTTAAATTGATGTTAAGCAACATGATCATGTTCGAAATCTCATATTCAAATATTTAAACTCATTATATTTAATTTAATCTTATTTTGCGGCCTTTTTTGGGTTTAAGAAGTGCATCTCTAAATGGGTTTTTATAGTGGATCCATTAGAATTTTAACTGAGTACAAACTCTAAAATTTAGGTTAAGCTATATGATCTTGTTCGAAAGTCCATAATCAATTATTTGAAGTCATTATATTTGATTTAATCATATTTTGTGGCCTTTTTCTTGGGGTTTAAGGCGTGCATGTCTAAATGGGCTTTTACAGTGTACCCCGTGGAATTTTAACCGAGTAAAAATCTCTAAAATTGAGGTTAAGCTATATGATCATGTTTGAAATCCCATAATTAAATATTTGAAACCATTATATTTGATTTAATCTTATTTAGCGGCCTTTTTGTTTGGGTTTAAGGCGTGCATGTCTAAATGTGCTTTTTTAGTGGTCCCGTTAGAATTTTAACCGAGTTAAAATATCTAAAATTTGGATTAAGCAATATGATAATGTTCGGAAGCTTATATAATCAAAGACTTGAACTTATTATATTTAATTTAATCTTATTTTGCGGCTTTTTTCTCGGGGTTTAAGGCGTGCATGTCTAAATTTGCTTTACAGTGGACCCGTTTGAATTTTGACCGAGTAAAAAGCTCTAAAATTATTATTATGCAAGATGATCATGTTCGAAAGCTTATAATCAAATATTTGATCTCATTATATTTAATTTAATCTTATTTTGCGACCTTTTTGTTGGGGTTTAAGGCATGCATGTCTAAATTGGCTTTTACAGCGAACCTATTAGAATTTTAACCGAGTAAAAAACTCTAAAATTGAGGTTATGCTATATGATCATGTTGAAAAACCCATAATCAGTTATTTGAAGTCATTATATTTGATTTAATCTTATTTTGTATCATTTTTGTTGGAATTTTAAGGGTAAAATGTCTAAATGGGTTTTTATATGATCATTTAATCAAATATTTGAAACTCTTTATATTTATTTAATTTAATTTATTTTGTAAAAGCTTGGAATTTTGAGTAAAGTTGATGTTTAGCAACATGATCATGTTTCAAAAATTTCATAATAAAATATTGAAACTCTCATTATTTTTCTAATCTTATTTTGGCCATTTTTTGTTTGGGTTTTTATTTAATTTAATCATCTCTAAATGGTTTTTTATAGTGCTTGGATGGACCGTTAGAATTTTAACCGAGTAAAAACTCTAGAATTGAGGTTAAGCTATATGATCATGTTCGAAAGCCCATAATTAATTATTTGAAGTCATTATATTTGATTTAATCTTATTTTGTGGCCTTTTTCTTGGGGTTTAAGGCGTGCATGTCTAAATGGGCTTTTACTGTAGACCATTTGAAATTTTAACCGAGTAAAAAGCTCTTAAATTGATGTTAAGCAACATGATCATGTTCGAAATCTCATATTCAAATATTGAAACTCATTATATTTAATTTAATCTTATTTTGCGGCCTTTTTTAGGTTTAAGGCGTGCATCTCTAAATGGGTTTTTATAGTGGATCCATTAGAATTTTAACTGAGTAAAAACTCTAAAATTTAGGTTAAGCTATATGATCTTGTTCGAAAGCCCATAATCAATTATTTGAAGTCATTATATTTGATTTAATCTTATTTTGTGGCCTTTTTCTTGGGGTTTAAGGCATGCATGTCTAAATGGGCTTTTATAGTGTACCCCTTGGAATTTTAACCGAGTAAAAATCTCTAAAATTGAGGTTAAGCTATATGATCATGTTCGAAAGCCCATAATCAAATATTTGAAATCATTATATTTGATTTAATCTTATTTTGTGGCCTTTTTGTTTGGGGTTTAAGGCATGCATGTCTAAATGTGCTTTTTTAGTGGTCCCGTTAGAATTTTAACCGAGTTAAAATATCTAAAATTTGGATCAAGCGATATGATAATGTTCGGAACCTTATATAATCAAATACTTGAACTTATTATATTTAATTTAATCTTATTTTGTGGCTTTTTTCTTGGGGTTTAAGGCGTGCATGTCTAAATTTGCTTTGCAGTGGATCCGTTTGAATTTTGACCGAGTAAAAAAGCTCTAAAATTATTATTATGCAATATGATCATGTTCGAAAGCTTATAATCAAATATTTGATCTCATTATATTTAATTTAATCTTATTTTGCGGCCTTTTTGTTGGGGTTTAAGGCATGCATGTCTAAATTGGCTTTTATAGTGGACCTATTAGAATTTTAATCGAGTAAAAAGCTCTAAAATTGAGGTTATACTATATGATCATGTTGAAAAGTCCATAATCAATTATTTGAAGTCATTATATTTGATTTAATCTTATTTTGTGGCCTTTTTGTTGGGATTTAAGGCGTGCATGTCTAAATGTGCTTTTTTAGTAGCCCCATTAGAATTTTAACCGAGTTAAAAGCTCTCAAATTGAGGTTAAGCAATATGATCATGTTGAAAGCTTATAATCAAATATTTGAACTCATTATATTTAATTTAATCTTATTTTGTGGCCTTTTTCTTGGGGTTTTGCATGTCTAAATGGGCTTTTTTAGTGGACCCTTGGGTAAAAATCTCTAAAATTGAGGATTAAGCAATATGATAATGTTTGAAAGCTTATAATCAAATAAACTCATTATATTTAATTTAATCTTATTTTGTGGCTTTTGTCTTGGGTTTAAGGCGTGCATGTCTAAATTGGCTATACAGTGGACCCGATAGAATGTTAACCAAGTAGAAAGCTCTGAAATTGTTATTAAGCTACATAATCATGTTCGAAAGCCCATAATCAAATATTTGAACTTGTTATATTTGTTTTAATCTTATTTTGCGGCCTTTTTGTTGGGGTTTAAGGCATGCATGTCAAAATGGGCTTTTACTATAGACCCGTTGAAATTTTAACCGAGTAAAACGCTCTGAAATTGATGTTAAGCAGCATGATCATTTTCAAAAGCTCATATTCAAATATTGAAACTCATTATATTTAATTTAATCTTTTTTGTGGCCTTTTTTGGGTTTAAGGCGTGCATCTCTAAATGGGTTTTTATAGTGGATCCATTAGAATTTTAACTGAGTAAAAACTCTAAAATTTAGGTTAAGCTATATGATCTTGTTTGAAAGCCCATAATCAATTATTTGAAGTCATTATATTTGATTTAATCTTATTTTGTGGCCTTTTTCTTGGGGTTTAAGGCATGCATGTCTAAATGGGCTTTTACAGTGTACCCCTTGGAATTTTAACCGAGTAAAAATCTCTAAAATTGAGGTTAAGCTATATGATCATGTTCGAAAGCCCATAATCAAATATTTGAAATCATTATATTTGATTTAATCTTATTTTGTGGCCTTTTTTTGTTTGGGGTTTAAGGCATGCATGTCTAAATGTGCTTTTTTAGTGGTCCCGTTAGAATTTTAACCGAGTTAAAATATCTAAAATTTGGATCAAGCGATATGATAATGTTCAGAACCTTATATAATCAAATACTTGAACTTATTATATTTAATTTAATCTTATTTTGTGGCTTTTTTCTTGGGGTTTAAGGCGTGCATGTCTAAATTTGCTTTGCAGTGGATCCGTTTGAATTTTGACCGAGTAAAAAAGCTCTAAAATTATTATTATGCAATATGATCATGTTCGAAAGCTTATAATCAAATATTTGATCTCATTATATTTAATTTAATCTTATTTTGCGGCCTTTTTGTTGGGGTTTAAGGCATGCATGTCTAAATTGGCTTTTATAGTGGACCTATTAGAATTTTAATCGAGTAAAAAGCTCTAAAATTGAGGTTATACTATATGATCATGTTGAAAAGTCCATAATCAATTATTTGAAGTCATTATATTTGATTTAATCTTATTTTGTGGCCTTTTTGTTGGGATTTAAGGCGTGCATGTCTAAATGTGCTTTTTTAGTAGCCCCATTAGAATTTTAACCGAGTTAAAAGCTCTCAAATTTGGATTAAGCAATATGATAATGTTCGAAAGCTTATAATCAAATATTTGAACTCATTATATTTAATTTAATCTTATTTTGTGGCTTTTGTCTTGGGTTTAAGGCGTGCATGTCTAAATTGGCTATACAGTGGACCCGATGGAATGTTAACCAAGTAGAAAGCTCTGAAATTGTTATTAAGCTACATAATCATGTTCGAAAGCCCATAATCAAATATTTGAACTTGTTATATTTGTTTTAATCTTATTTTGCGGCCTTTTTGTTGGGGTTTAAGGCATGCATGTCAAAATGGGCTTTTACTGTAGACCCGTTGAAATTTTAACCGAGTAAAACGCTCTGAAATTGATGTTAAGCAGCATGATCATTTTCAAAAGCTCATATTCAAATATTGAAACTCATTATATTTAATTTAATCTTTTTTGTGGCCTTTTTTGGGTTTAAGGCGTGCATCTCTAAATGGGTTTTTATAGTGGACCCGTTAGAATTTTAACCGAGTAAAAACTTTAAAATTGAGGTTAAGCTATATGATCATGTTCGAAAGCCCAAAATCAATTATTTGAAGTCATTATATTTGATTTAATCTTATTTTGTGGCATTTTTCTTGGGGTTTAAGGAGTGCATGTCGAAATGGGCTTTTACAGTGTACACCTTGGAATTTTAACCGAGTAAAAATCTCTAAAATTGAGGTTAAGCTATATGATCATGTTCGAAAGCCCATAATCAAATATTTGAAATCATTATATTTGATTTAATCTTATTTTGCGGCCTTTTTGTTGGGGTTTAAGCGTGCATGTCAAAATGTGTTTTTTTAGTGGTTTCGTTAGAATTTTAGCAGAGTTAAAATATCTAAAATTTGGATTAAGCAATATGATAATGTTTGGATGCTTATATAATCAAATACTTGAACATATTATATTTAATTTAATCTTTTTTTGTGGTTTTTTCTTCGGGTTTAAGGCGTGCATGTCTAAATTGGCTTTACGGTGGACCCGTTAGAATTTTAACTGAGTAAAAAGCTCTGAAATTTATATTAAGCAATATGATCATGTTCGAAAGCTTATAATCAAATATTTGATCTCATTATATTTAATTTAATCTTATTTTGCGGCCTTTTTGTTGGGGTTTAAGGCGTGCATGTCTAAATTGGCTTTTACAGTGGACCTATTGGAATTTTAACCGAGTAAAAAGATCTAAAATTGAGGTTAAGCGATACGATCATGTTCAAAAGCCCATAATCAATTATTTGAAGTCATTATATTTGATTTAATCTTATTTTGCGGCCTTTTTGTTATGGTTTAAGGCGTGCATGTCTAAACGTGCATGTCTAATTTGGCTTTACGGTGGACCTGTTGGAATTTTTACCGAGTAGAAAGCCCATAATCAATTATTTGAAGTCATTATATTTGATTTAATCTTATTTTGTGGCATTTTTCTTGGGGTTTAAGGCGTGCATGTCTAAATGGGCTTTTACAGTGTACCCCTTGGAATTTTAACCGAGTAAAAAGCTCTAAAATTGAGATTATGCTATATGATCATGTTGAAAAGCCCATAATCAATTATTTGAAGTCATTATATTTGATTTAATTTTATTTTGCGGCCTTTTTGTTGGGATTTAAGGCGTGCATGTCTAAATGGGCTTTTACTATAGGCCCGTTGAAATTTTAACCGAGTAAAAAGCTCTGAAATTGATGTTTAGCAACATGATCATGTTCGAAATCTCATAATAAAATATTGAAACTCATTATATTTACTTTAATGTTATTTTGCGGCCTTTTTTGTTTGGATTTAAGGCGTGCATCTCTAAATGGGTTTTTATAGTGGATCCGTTAGAATTTTAACCGAGTAAAAACTCTAAAATTGAGGTTAAGCAATATGATCATGTTCGAAAGCCCATAATCAATTATTTGAAATAATTATATTTGATTTAATCTTATTTTGCGGCCTTTTTGTTTGTGCATGTCTAAATGTGCTTTTTTAGTGGTCCCGTTAGAATTTTAACCGAGTTAAAAGCTCTAAAATTTGGATTAAGCAATATGATAATGTTAAAAAGGTTATAATCAAATATTTGAACTCATTATATTTAATTTAATCTTATTTTGTGGCTTTTGTCTTGGGTTTAAGGCGTGCATGTCTAAATTCGCTTTACGGTGGACCCGTTGGAATTTTAACCGAGTAGAAGGCTCTGAAATTGTTATTAAGCTACATAATCATGTTCAAATGCCCATAATCAAAAATTTGAACTCATTATATTTGATTTAATCTTATTTTGTGGCCTTTTTGTTGGGGTTTAAGGCGTGCATGTCTAAATGGGCTTTTACTGTAGGCCCGTTGAAATTTTAACCGAGTAAAAAGCTTTGAAGTTGATGTTAAGCAACATGATCATGTTTGAAAGCTCATATTCAAATATTGAAACTCATTATATTTAATTTTATCTTATTTTGCAGCTTTTTTGTTTGGGTTTAAGCGTGTATCTCTAAATGGGTTTTTATAGTGGATCCGTTAGAATTTTAACCGAGTAAAAACTCTAAAATTGAGGTTAAGCTATATGATCATGTTTGAAAGCCTATAATCAATTATTTGAAGTTATTATATTTGATTTAATCTTATTTTGTGGCCTTTTTCTTGGGGTTTAAGGCGTGCATGTCTAAATGGGCTTTTATAGTGTACCCCTTGGAATTTAACCGAGTAAAAATCACTAAAATTGAGTTTAAGTATATGATCATGTTTGAAAGCCAATAATCAAATATTTGAACTCATTATATTTAATTTAATCTTATTTTGCGGCCTTTTTGTTGGGGTCTAAGTTGTGCATGTCTAAATTGGCTTTTACAATGGACCTATTAGAATTTTAACCGAGTAAAAAGCTTTAAAATTGTGGTTAAGGTATATGATCATGTTCAAAAGCCCATAATCAATTATTTGAAATCATTAATTTGGTTTAATCTTATTTTGGGGCTGTTTTTTCGGGTTTAAGGCGTGCAAGTCTAAATTGGCTTTTACAGTGGACCCACTGGAATTTTAACATAGTAGAAAGCTCTAAAATTGAAATTAAGCTACGTAATCAAAATTTTGAACTCAATATATTTGATTTAATCTTATTTTGCGGCCTTTTTGTTGGGTTTACGGCGTGCATGTCTATATGTACCTTTTTAGTGGACGCGTTGAAATTTTAACCGAGTAAATAGTTCTGAAATTTAGATTAAGGAATATAATCTTGTTAGAAAGCTTATAATCAAATATTTGAACTCATTATATTTAATTTAATCTTATTTTGTGGATTTTTTCTTGGGGTTTAAGGTGTGTATGTCTAAATTGGCTTTACAGTGGACCCGTTGGAAATTTAACCGAGTAGAAAGCTCTAAAATTATTATTAAGCTACATAATCATGTTTGAAATCCCATAATAAAATATTTTAACTCATTATATTTGATTTAATCTTATTTTACGGCCTTTTTGTTGGGGTTTAAGGCGTGCATGTCTAAATGGGCTTTTACTGTGGACCCGTTGAAATTTTAACTGAGTTAAAAGCTCTAAAATTTGGATTAAGCAATATGATAATGTTTGAAAGCTTATAATAAAATATTTGAACACATTATATTTAATTTAATCTTATTTTGTGGCCGTTTTTTCAAGTTTAAGGCGTGCATGTCTAAATTGGCTTTATAGTGGACCCGTTGGAATTTTAAACGAGTAAAAAGCTTTTAAATTGTTATTAAGCTATATAATCATGTTTGAAAGCCCATAATCAAATATTTGAACTCTTTATATTTGACTTAATCTTATTTTGCGCCCTTTTTGTTGGGGTTTAAGGCGTGCATATCTAAATGTGCTTTTTTATTGGTCCTGTTAGAATTCTAACTGAGTTAAAAGCTCTAAAATTCGGATTAAGCAATATGATAATGTTCGAAAGCTTATAATAAAATATTTGAACTCATTATATTTAATTTAATCTTATTTTGAGGCCTTTTTATTGGGGCTTAAGGCGTGCATGTCTAAATTGGCTTTTATAGTGGACCTATTGGAATTTTAACCGAGTAAAAAGCTTGAAAATTGAGGTTAAGGTATATGATCATGTTCAAAAGCCCATAATCAATTACTTGAAATCATTAATTTGATTTAATCTTATTTTGCGGCCGTTTTTTCGGGTTTAAGGCGTGCATGTCTAAATTGGCTTTTACAGTGGACCCGTTGGAATTTTAACAGAGTAGAAAGCTCTGAAATTGAAATTAAGCTACATAATCATATTCAGAAGCCCATAATCAAATTTTTGAACTCATTATATTTGATTTAATCTTATTTTGCGGCCTTTTTGTTGGGTTTACGACGTGCATGTCTAAATGTACCTTTTTAGTGGACGCGTTGGAATTTTAACCGAGTTAATAGCTCTGAAATTTAGATTAAGCAATATGATCATGTTCGAAAGCTTATAATCAAATATTTGAACTCATTATATTTAATTTAATCTTATTTTGTAGATTTTTTCTTGGGGTTTAAGGCGTGTATGTCTAAATTGGCTTTACAGTGGACCCGTTGGAATTTTAACCGAGTAGAAAGCTCTGAAATTATTATTAAGCTACATAATCATGTTTGAAATCCCATAATAAAATATTTGAACTCATTACATTTGATTTAATCTTATTTTGCTGCCTTTTTGTTGGGGTTTAAGGCGTGCATGTCTAAATGGGCTTTTACTGTGGACCCGTTGAAATTTTAACCATTAGAATTTTAACCGAGTTAAAAGCTCTAAAATTTGGATTAAGCAATATGATAATGTTTGAAAGCTTATAATCAAATATTTGAACACATTATATTTAATTTAATCTTATTTTGTGGCCGTTTTTTCAAGTTTAAGGCGTGCATGTCTAAATTGGCTTTATAGTGACCCGTTGGAATTTTAACCGAGTAGAAAGTTTTTAAATTGTTATTAAGCTATATAATCATGTTTGAAAGCCCATAATCAAATATTTGAACTCATTATATTTGACTTAATCTTATTTTGCACCTTTTTTGTTGGGGTTTAAGACGTGCATGTCAAAATGTGCTTTTTTATTGGTCCCGTTAGAATTTTAACCGAGTTAAAAGCTCTAAAATTTGTATTAAGCAATATGATAATGTTCGAAAGCTTATAATCAAATATTTGAACTCATTATATTTAATTTAATCTTATTTTGTGGCTTTTTTCTTGGGGTTTAAGGTGTGCATGTTTGAATTGGCTTTACAGTGGACCCGTTGGAATTTTAACCGAGTAGAAAGCTCTAAAATTGAGATTAAGCTACATAATCATGTTCGAAAGCTTATAATCAAATATTTCAACTCATTATATTTAATTTAATCTTATTTTGCGGCCTTTTTGTTGGGGTTTAAGGTTTGTATGTCAAAATGGGCTTTTACAGTGGACCCGTTGGAATTTTAACCGAGTAAAAAGCTTTGAATTTGAGGTTAAGTAATATGATCGTGTTCAAAAGCCTATAATCAAACATGTGAACTCATTATATGTAATTTAATCTTAATTTGTGGCCTTTTACTTGGGGTTTAAAGCGTGCATGTCTAAATGGGCTTTTACAGTGTATCCCTTGGAATTTTAACGGAGTAAAAAGCTCTGAAATTGAGGTTAAGCTATATGATCATGTTCGAAAGACCATAATCAAATATTTGAAATCATTATATTTGATTTAATCTTAATTTGTGGCCTTTTTGTTGGGGTTTAAGGCATGTATGTTTAAATGTGCTATTTAGTGGACCCGTTGGAATTTTAACCGAGTTAAAAGCTCTAAAACTTATATTAAGCAATATGATCATGCTCGAAAGCTTATAATCAAATATTTGAACTCATTATATTTAATTTAATCTTATTTTGTGGCTTTTTTCTTAGGGTTTAAGGTGTGCATGTCTAAATTGGCTTTACAGTGGACCCGTTGGAATTTTAACCGAGTATAAAGCTTTTAAATTGTTATTAGGCTACATAATCATGTTTGAAAGCCCATAACCAAATATTTGAACTCATTATATTTTATTTAATCTTATTTTGCTGCCTTTTTGTTGGGGCTTAAGGCGTGCATGTCTAAATGGGCTTTTATAGTGTACCCATTGGAATTTTAACCTAGTAAAAAGCTCTGAATTTGAGGTTAAGCAACATGATCATGTTCAAAAGCTTATAATCAAATATTTGAACTCATTATATTTAATATAATCTTATTTTCTAGCCTTTTTCTTGGGGTTTAAGGCGTTCATGTCTAAAAGGGCTTTTATAGTGTATCCCTTGGAGTTTTAACCGAGTAAAAAGCTCTAAAATTGAGGTTAAGCTATATGATCTTGTTCGAAAGCCCATAATCAAATATTTGAAATCATTATATTTGATTTAATCTTATTTTGCTGCATTTTTGTTGGAGGTTTAAGGCGTGTATGTTTAAATGTGCTTTTTAGTGGACCCGTTAGAATTTTAAACGAGTTAAAAGCTTTGAAATTTAGATTAAGCAATATGATCATGCTCGATAGCTTATAATAAAATATTTGAACTCATTATATTTAATTTAATCTTATTTTGTGGCTTTTTTCTTGGGGTTTAAGGCATGCATGTCTAAATGTGCTTTTACCATAGACCCATTGGAATTTTAAATGAGTAAAAAGCTATGAAATTTAGATTAAGCAAGATGATCATGTTCGAAAGCTTATAATAAAATATTTGAACTCGTTATATTTAATTTAATCTGATTTTGCGGCCTTCTTGTTGGGGTTTAAGGTGTGCATGTCTAATTGAGCTTTTACAGTGGACTCATTGGAATTTTAACCGAGTAGAAAGCTCTGAAATTTAGATTAGGCAATATGATCATGTTTAAAAGCTTATATTCAAATATTTGAGCTCATTATATTTAATTTAATCTTATTTTGTGGCCTTTTTGTTGGGGTTTAAGGCGTGCATGTCTAAATGAGCTTTTATAGTGGACCTATTGGAATTTTAACCGAGTAAAAACCTCTAAAATTGAGGTTAAGCAATATGATAATGTTCGAAAGCTTATAATCAAATATTTGAACTCATTATATTTAATTTAATCTTATTTTGTGGCCTTTTTGTTGGGTTTAAGGCTGCATGTCTAGATGGGCTTTTATAGTAGACCTATTGGAATTTTAACCGAGTAAAAACCTCTGAAATTGAGGTTAAGCAATATGATCATGTTAGAAAGCCCATAATCAAATATTTGAAATCATTATATTTGATTTAATCTTATTTTACCGGCCTTTTTGTTGGGGTTTAAGGCGTGTATGTTTAAATGTGCTATTTAATGGACCCGTTGGAATTTTAACTGAGTTAAAAGCTCTGAAATTTAGATTAAGCAATATGATCATGCTCAAAAGCTTATAATCAATTATTTGAACGCATTATATTTAATTTAATCTTATTTTGTGGCTTTTTTCTTGGTGTTTAAGGCGTGCATGTCTAAATGGGCTTTCACAGTGTACCCCTTGGAATTTTAACCGAGTAAAAAGCTCTGAAATTATAATTAAGCTACATAATCATGTTCGAAAGCCCATATTCAAATATTTGAAATCATTAAATTTGATTTAATCTAATTTTGTGGCCTTTTTGTTGGGGGTTTAAGGCGTGTATGTCTAAATGTGCTTTTTTAGTGGACCTGTTGGAATTTTAACCGAGTTAAAAGCTCTAAAATTTAGATTAAGCAATATGATCATGCTCGAAAGCTTATAATCAAATATTTGAACTCATTATATTTAATTTAATATTATTTTGTGGCTTTTTTTTTTGGGGTTTAAGGCGTGCATGTCTAAATTGGCTTTACAGTGGACCCGTTGGAATTTTAACCGAGTAGAAAGCTCTGAAATTGTTATTAAGCTACATAATCACGTTTGAAAGCCCATAATCAAATATTTGAACTCATTATATTTGATTTAATCTTATTTTGCGGTCTTTTTGTTGGGGTTTAAGGCGTGCATGTCTAAATGGGCTTTTACAGTGGACCCGTTGGAATTTTAACCTAATAAAAAGCTCTGAATTTGAGGTTAAGCAATATGATCATGTTCGAAAGATTATAATCAAATATTTTAACTCATTATATTTAATTTAATCTTATTTTCTAGCCTTTTCTTGGGGTTTAAAGCGTGCATGTCTAAATGGGCTCTTACAGTGTACCCCTCAGAATTTTAACCGAGTAAAGACCTCTGAAATTGAGGTTAAGCTATATGATCAAGTTCGAAAGCCCATAATCAAATATTTGAAATCATTATATTTGATTTAAAATTATTTTGCGGCCTTTCTGTTGGGGTTTAAGGCGTGTATGTCTAAATGTTCTTTTATAGTGGACCCGTTGGAATTTTAATCGAGTTAAAAGCACTGAAATTTAGATTAAGCAATATGATCATGCTCGAAAGCTTATAATCAAATATTTGAACTCATTATATTTAATTTAATCTTATTTTGTGGATTTTTCTTGGGGTTTAAGGCGTGCATGTCTAAATTAGCTTTACAATGGACCCGTTGGAATTTTAACCGAGTAAAAAGCTATGAAATTGTTAATAAGCTACATAATCATGTTTGAAAGCCCATAATCAAATATTTGAACTCATTATATTTGATTTAATCTTATTTTGCAGCCTTTTTGTTGGGGTTTAAGGCATGCTTGTCTAAATGGGCTTTTACTGTGGACCCGTTGAAATTTTAACCAAGTAAAAAGCTCTGAAATTGATGCTAAACGACATGATCATGTTTGAAAGCTCGTAATCATATATTTAAACTCAATATATTTAATTAAATCTTATTTTGCGGCCTTTTTTGTTTGGGTTTAAGGCGTGCATGTCTAAATGGGTTTTTACAGTGGATTCGTTAGAATTTTAACCAAGTAAAAATCTCTAAAATTGAGTTTAAGCTACATGATCAAGTTCGAAGCACATAATCAAATATTTGAACTCATTATATTTGCTTTAATCTTATTTTTGATCTTTTTGTTCGGGTTTAAGGCGTGCCTGATTAAAAGTGCTTTTACAGTGGACCCGTTGAAATTGTAATCGAGCAAAAAGCTCTGAAAATTAGGTTAAGCAATATGATCATGTTCGAAAGCTTATAATCAAATATTTGAACTTATTATATTTAATTTAATCTTATTTTACGGCCTTTTTGTTGGGTTTTAAGGCGTGTATGTCTAAATGGGCTTTTACAGTGGACCCATTGGAATTTTAACCGAGTAAAAAGCTCTGAAATTGAGGTCGAGCTATATGATCATGTTCGAAAGTCCATAATCAAATATTTGAACTCATTATATTTAATTTAATCTTATTTTCTGGCTTTTTTCTTGGGGTTTAAGGCGTGCATTTCTAAATTGGCTTTACAGTGGACCCGTTGGAATTCTAACCGAGTAGAAAGCTCTGAAATTGTTATTAAGCTACAGAATCTTGTTCAAAAATCCCATAATCAAATATTTGAACTCATTATATTTGATTTTATCTTATTTTGTGACCTTTTTGTTGGGGTTTAAGGCGTGCATGTCTAAATGAGCTTTTACAGTGGACCAGTTGGAATTTTAAGGCGTGCATGTCTAAAATTGATGTTAAGCAACATGATCATGTTCGAAAGGTCATAATCAAATAGTTAAACATATTATATTTAATTTAATCTTATTTTGCGGGCTTTTTTGTTTGGTTTTAAGACGTGCATCTCTAAATGGGTTTTAATAGTGGATCCGTTGGAATTTTAACCGAGTAAAAAACTCTAAAATTGAGGTTAAGCTACATGATCATGTTCGAAAGCCCATAATAAATTATTTGAAGTCATTATATTTGATATAATCTTATATTGTGGCCGTTTTTTCGGGTTTAAGGCGTGCATGTCTAAATTGGCTTTTATAGTGAATCCTTTGGAATTTTAACAGAGTAGAAAGTTCTAAAATTGAGATTAAGCTACATAATTGATAAGTGTTCAAAAGTACTATTTTTCTTACCCTTTTTACTCATATTATTGTTAGACTTAGACTCATATTAGTTGCATAATTAGCCATTCATGCATTAATCCATGTTTCCTTCCATCGTTGAGCTTGATTACTTAACTTGGTAGTTTTTGTGGGAAAAGATGCTGCTTTGGTGTGTTTTGTGTGTATGTGCAGGATCATTTGCCAAAGAAAGGCTAGAGCTGTTGCCAGGGCAATGCATGAAGGAGATGCCGAGCTAGTTGCTAGGGCAATGCATGAAGGAGACGCCGAGCCAGTTGCCAGGGCAATTGTCGACAAAGAACAAGGTGATATGGTAGTCGAAATTGATGACTAGACAAGCCCAAGATGACGTGGAGCAAAGCCAAATCCCAAAGGGATTTGATTTCTATGAAGAGATTAAAGAAGAATTAAATTCCAAGAAGATAGGAGAAGTTCTAGTAGGAATATAATTATAATAAAGAATTATATTCTTTAAAGATAATTTAATTCCAACTTAACTTCCTCCTCAAAGAAGGACTTTGACCTAGCCCTATAAATTAGAGGGGAATTTCGACAACTCAAAGAGAGCAAGAGGAGAGAATTTTCGACAAGCATCTAGGGCAAGGGGATTTCGACAAGCTTCATTCTTCATCTTTTTCTTTCTTATTCAATTAGGTTCATGCTAGGGATTATTTATCTTGTGTTTCTTTGTAACCTAGCCATGAACTAAATCTATTTAGCTATGGTTATTGTGTTTTGTGGTTGTGAGAAACTATTGGTTTTTGTTTAGGTAATAAGAGTTTGCACTTTTCTATTCAAGGTTTATTCATTCTTGGTTCTTATTCTTGTTTGCGAGTGAATTGGGAGAGGATCTCGTAACTTCATCTATTTATCTAATATCGGGAGAGTTAGATTCAAGAAACGAATGAATATGATCTTTATTCAATCTATTGATGGTGAAGATTAATCCGGCTTAGGAATAAGTCAAGGATTTCAACGGCTAAGAGGAGCGTAAGATTGGTTGTTGTTCACCCTTGATTCACGCAGGGATGTATTATCAAGGCATGCACAAGTAGCTAGAGTTTCGACTTAGGGATAAGAAGAAACCATTGAAGAACGTTCTGCCGAATCTTGAAGGTTGCTGCCCAGACGCCCAAGTAGTTGCCCAACTAGTCGCCCAGGCAACCATCGATTAGTTGCCAAGGCAACCCCGTTGTGCAAGTTGCCACGGCAACTGAGTTGCCCGTGCACTCTTTTACCAAGACGATCCAATCGGCTATCACACCTCAACTCACGATAACCTGGCCTATATCTCTCATTTGATCTCATCTATTCTTTTACTTTATTGCTTTCTAGATTAGTTATTAGTTAAAACTCCTATAATCCTTTATTTGTGTTTTTACTTTTTACAGTGCAAGTGACTAGATTCTTGAAGTGGCACCAATCCCTGTGGAGACGATATCTTTTATACTATAACTTGCAGCGTGTATACTTGCACAATTGCGTAGCACTTATTACGCGCAACAAGTTTTTGGCGCCGTTGCCAGGGATTGGCAATAGCGACTTTGTTTTTATTTTCTTGCACTTTCTTTTTACTTTTCTTGTTTAAGATTCAAAGGGCTAACAAACTTTGGTTTTGCATTGGTATATGATCAGGGCGAGACCGATTACACCAGAATATCCCTTTGATCCAGAAATCGAATGAACCTTACAAAGACTTAGACGAAGGATAAGAGTAGCAATGGCTAATCAAGACGGCAATATGAATCAAGATGTTCCAGCAGGAGGAGGAGTGATTCTTGCACGAAACAGAACTATTCGAGACTAACTTGAAGAAGATAGTGATGGACTTAATCCAGGAGTTGTCGCACCTGAAATTGAAGCCGACCACTTTGAGTTGAAACCGGTAATGTTTAATATGATCAACACAATTGGTCAATTTGGCGGCTCAGCAACTGAAGATGCAAGGCAACATCTGAAATCTTTCCTCAAGATTTGCAACTCATTCAAAATACACGGAGTCACCCCCGATGTCTTATGATTAAGATTATTCCCCTATTCACTAAGGGATAGGGCGAAAGCATGGTTGAATAGCATTCCTGCCGGATCAATAGCATCTTGGACCGATCTTTGTCATGATTTCCTTGCTCGGTTTAATCCTACAAATTTGACTGATAAGCTTCATAACGACATTGCTTCTTTTAGGCAGGCAGATGATGAATCCATGTACGAGGCTTGGGAGCGATATAGAGAACTTCTACACAAATGCCCCCTACACGGATTCTCGGTGTGGACTCAAGTAACAATGTTTTACAACGCCGTGAATACACCAACAAGGATGATGCTAGATGCCTCGGCAAACGGCATACTTCTAGATAAGTCACCGGAGGAATCAATGCAAATTCTAAACAGGCTGGCCAAGAATGATTATCAATTCCCCTCTACTAGAAGAGGAGGAGTTAGACGCCAAGCCACAATACATGAACTAGGATCATCAGATTCAATTTCGGCACAATTGGCCACTTTAACCAAGATGGTCCAGAACATGCAAAAACCAAACAACACAAATGAGGTCAAGGTAATGGATTCTTTTTGTGAGTTATGTGGTGATAACCATGATTCTTCTGAATGAATGCAGAATCCGGAATCCAGCTTCTGTGGGGAATTACAATCGGAACAATAATGTGATGTCCAATACATACAATCCAGCTTGGAAGAACCACTCGAATTTTTCATGGAGTAATCCCAACAATGCTCTAAACCAGAACAATTAGAATACACAAGCATCGGGATTCCAGCAGAATATGCCACGGCAACAGTTGCCGCAGCAACAACCGACAACATCTAGTTCTTTGGAAAATTCTCTAAATGCTTTTATAATGAAAATTGAATCTTATATGGCTGAGAATAGTAACTTCATAAAAAGAACTGATGCTTTTATTAACAGGACCGAGATGAGATTGCAAAACCAAGAGGCGACAATCAAATCATTGGAAAATCAAGTCGGACAGTTTGCTCAAAATCTGAATACTAGACTGCAAGGAGGTTTACCTAGCCATACTGAAGTCACAAGAGGAACTGGCCATGAGAAATGTAAGGCAATCCCCACTAGAAGTGGCCAACAACTTAGAGAGGCTCAAACCTACTCATCAAACAAAATTCCACAAAAAGATCAAGACGAACCTAGCGGCAAAGCCTCAGATGCTGAACCAGGAATTGCCGCGGCAACCGACAATAAGCATGCCTCGGTAACCAACGATAAGGATGCTTCGGCAACTTGTGATAAGCATGCCTCGGCAGCCCCAATTGATAATGCCTCGACAACTCCAGTTGTCCCGGCAATGCCATCAATCAGGTTCCAAACCAATGAAAGGATCGAAGATATCCGACTTCCACCACCATTCCCACAAAGGGTGAAGCGACAAAAGCAAGAATACCAATTCAAGAAGTTTCTTGATATCCTAAAGCAAGTCCACATCAACTTGCCATTGGTGGAAGCAATTGAACAAATGCCAAACTATGCCAAGTTTCTTAAAGACATTGTGTCTAAGAGAACAAGGCTAGGAGAGTTTGAAACAGTTGCCGCAATAGAGGGATGCATGGCAATGTTGCATAATTGTATGCTACCCAAGTTGAAGGATCCCGGAAGTTTCACAATACCCTGTTCTATTGGAAATCACTATGTTGGGAAAGCATTATGTGACCTTGGGGCTAGCATAAACTTGATGCCTAAATCAGTTTTCTAGAAACTAGGAATCGGGAAGGCAAGACCTACAACAGTTATGCTACAGCTAGCCGACAGAACCTATGTGCATCCAGAGGGAAAAATCGAGGACATACTGGTAAAAGTTGATAAATTTATTTTTCCCGCTGACTTTATTATTTTGGATTGTGAAGTAGATGAGCATGCACCTATCATTCTCGGGAGAGCATTCCTAGCAACAGAGAGAACCTTGATCGATGTTGAAAAGGGAGAACTCACAATGAGGGTGAATGACCAGCAAGTTAAACTAAATGTGTTCCAAACACTAAGGCATGCCGATGATCCAGAAGAATGCCAACTTCTTCATGCCACGACAGAGTTTAACTTCGACGAGGAATTTAGTTGCCTCGGCAACTACATTACCGATCAAGAGGAACCTGAGGAGTATGAAGAACCGGTCGATGAGGAACAACAACAAGAGGCAAATTGGCTAGTCAATCGACCAGGTACATACTTTGAACCACTGGATTACTCAGGTAAGGAAGGTAAACTCAAAAAACCCTCTATTGAACAACCACCGATTCTTGAGTTGAAATAATTGCCAGAGCAACTAAAATATGCATACTTAGGAACCGATAATACATTGCCTGTAATTATTTCTTCTAAGTTACAGCCTGAGCAGGAAAAGAAGCTGATCAAGATGTTGAAGCTACACAAAAAGGCAATAGGATGGACAATTGCTGACTTGAAGGGAATTAGCCCGGCAGTGTGCATGCACAAGATTTTGTTGGAAGATGATCACAAACCTTCAATTGAGGCCTAGAGAAGACTGAATCATGCCATGAAATGGGTTGTAATGAGAGAAATCATCAAGTGGCTTGACGCCGACATTATATACCCTATCTCTGATAGTACATGGGTAAGTCCGGTGCAATGCGTACCAAAAAATGGAGGTATAACAGTGGTAAGTAATGAAAACAATGAACTCATTTCAACCAGGACTGTGACCGGTTGGAGGGTTTATATGGATTATCGAAAGCTAAACAAAGCCACCAGGAAAGATCACTTCCCATTACCCTTTATTGATCAAATGCTTGATCGTCTTGCAGGTAAACCCTTTTATTGTTTTCTTGATGGTTATTCAGGTTACAATCAAATTGCCATAGCACCAGAAGATCAAGAAAAGACAACCTTCACATGCCCATACGGTACTTATGCCTTCCGAAGGATGCCGTTCGGATTGTGTAACGCCCCGGCAACCTTCCAAAGATGCATGATGACACTCTTTTCAGACATGGTCAAAGACTTCCTTGAGATCTTCATGGATGACTTTTCTGTTTTTTGTAATGACTTCGACAATTGTCTCGGCAATTTAGAGAGGGTGTTGGCAAGATGTGAAGAAACTGATTTAGTCCTCAATTGGGATAAATGCCATTTTATGGTAGATGAAGGAATAGTGCTCGGCCACAAGATTTCATCCAAGGGAATTGAAGTAGACAAAGCCAAGGTGGACGTGATCGAAAGATTACCCCCACCAAGTTCGGTTAAAGGAATTCAAAGTTTTCTTGGACATGCAGGTTTTTATAGGAGGTTCATTCATAATTTTTCTAAAATCACTAAACCCTTATGCAATTTGCTTGAACAGGATAAAGTCTTCGATTTTGATGATTCTTGCACCCAAGCATTCAAAACCCTAAAGAAAAAGCTTGCCTCGACACGCATTGTTGTTCCACCAGATTGGACGCTACCTTTTGAGCTCATGTGTGATGCAAGTGATTTCGCGGTAGGAGCAATCATAGGCCAACGCACAGGTAAGACCTTCCATGTGATATACTACGCTAGTAAAACTCTTAATAGTGCTCAAGTGAATTACACAACAACGGAGAAAGAGTTACTAGCTGTAGTTTTCGCATTTGACAAGTTCTGATCCTATTTGATTGGTATAAAGGTAATTGTTCATACGGACCATTCAGAAATCAAATATCTATTTGCTAAAAAGGATGCCAAACCTCGTTTGATTCGTTGGATATTACTTTTACAAGAATTTGATATTGAAATAAAGGACAGGAAAGGAACAGAAAATCAAGTGGCCAATCAGTTATCACGTTTAGAATGCAATAGGGAGGAGGACGCGAATCTAGAGATATGCGATGTATTCCCGGATGAACAAATTTTAGTTGCCTCGGCAACCATGAACGCGCATGCCTTAGCAACCCTCGACGCCTCGGCAACCATGGACGCGCACGCCTCGACAACTATGGACGCGCACGCCTCGGCAACTCTCGATACCTCAGCAGCCTTTGACGCGCACGCCTCGGCAATTTTGGGATCAGTCGCCATGGTAGCACATGCCTCGACAATACCCTGGTACGCTGATTTAGTTAATTTCCTTGTTTGTGGTATTTTACCTTATGGCCTTACTCACCAAGGGAAGAAGCAGTTCCGCCATGATGCTAAGCATTACTTTTGGGACGAGCCTCGTTTGTTTAAACAATGTGCAAATCAGGTTATACGCCGATGTGTCCCTGAAGAAGAGCAACAGAATGTACTATGGCAATGCCATTCTTCACCCTATGGAGGACATTTTGGAGGATCTCGTACCGCGGCCAAAGTTTTGCAATCGGGTTTGTATTGGCCAACATTGTACAAAGATGCCCAAAACTTTTACAAGCAATGTGATCGTTGCCAGAGGACGGGCAATATCTCTAGACGACATGAGATGCCGCTCTAGAACATCATCGAGGTGGAATTGTTCGATGTATGGGGGATCAATTTTATGGGACCTTTCCCATCTTCATTCGGCAACCTCTACATTTTACTTGTCGTCGACTACGTGTCTAAATGGGTTGAGGCAGCTGCAGTTCCCAACAACGATTCCAAGAGCGTGCAACGATTCCTGTAGAAAAACATATTTACATAGTTTGGGATGCCGAGAGCAATTATCAGTGACGAAGGCAAGCATTTTGACAACAGGCTAATTGCCAAGATGTTGCAATGCTTCGGCATATCACACAAGATTGCCACGACATATCACCCTCAAACCAACGGGCAAGCAGAAATTTCCAACCGGGAATTGAAGGGTATACTCGAGAAAGTTGTAAATCCCTCTAGGAAGGATTGGTCATTAAGACTAGATGACGCACTTTGGGCATATCGCACTGCATTCAAAACACCCTTAGGTATGTCCCCCTTCTGACTTGTCTATGGCAAAACATGCCATCTACCGGTGGTAATCGAACACAAGGCATACTGGGCAATCAAGACCGTGAATATGGACTGGGAAAGTGCCGGACAAAAGCGTTTGTTGGACCTCAATGAGATAGAAGAATTTGGTGCACTCGCCTATAACAATGCACGAATCTACAAGGAAAAAACAAAGCAATGGCATGAGAAGAAACTATTGTCGCGACAATTCATGCCAGGGCAACTAGTTCTCCTATTCAATTCTCGGCTAAAACTTTTCCCGGGAAAGCTGAAATCAAGATGGTCGGGACCATTCGAAGCTGTCAAACCATTCTCCCATGTTGTCATGATAATCAAGTCCATCACTGACAAACATGAATTCAAAGTTAATGGACAAAGATTGAAACACTACAATGGTGCCCATGTGGAACGTAACAAAGAAGTGGTCAACTTAGGAGATGCATGAGCATGCTCTCCCTTTGATATTTTTTTTATTTTTTTATTTTTTTTATTTTCGATTAATTTTTTTATTTTATTTTTTGAACTCTTTTTTTTATTTTTTTATTTCCGATTATTATTATTTTTTTAGGATAGATTTTTTTTTTATCTTTTTAAGTTTAAGAATCCCTTTATACATCTTTATTTAGTTTCTTTTATTAGTTTATCTTTAATTTTAATCCTTATTTGATTTGTCTTTGAATTGTAGGAAAAGAGTTCAAGATAAAGAGGAATTTTAATCCAAGAAGGAAAACATATTTAACAAGGAAACTAATGGGCTGAATCCAAGGCTTATATAAAGCCTCCAATTTACCCTAATCAAACCCCCCTTTCCGTCACCCTCTCCCTAAACCAAACCCTTTTTTTCGACTTCCCCTAATCCCACCCACCATATTCACCACCTATCTTTTCTATAAAAGCCCATCACCCTTAACCTATTCCTACTTTTTATCTTGCAACTCTTTAGTTTCTTTTATTTTCTTTGTTTTTACAAAACTCACAACCAAGATCATCCATGACATCCAAAATAAATTTTTTAGTTCATCCAAGTTCCTCCAAAGAACCAAGATACAAGAAGTTTGCTACACCGGTGGTTCAAGAAAGATTTCACTCCAAGTTTGAAAGCCGAAAGATTCATGAAGAACAAGGCTTTGAATACTCCAACCCTCATCAAGATTTCGGCCTTGAACCATTCATCTTCTAGAGGATTGCACATCAAAAGTGGCAAATCATTTGCCATCAACCGGAACCGGGTAACATATCATGGGTAAGAGAATTCTATGCTCACTCACCTAACCCGGATAATCCTTATGTTTTTGTTCGTGACAAGGCCATACTCATAAGTCCCGAAAACCTCAACACCTTTTACAGGCTTTACATTGAGAAGGACGAGCATCAAGCCTTCGTTGATCAAATCACACCCAAGCAACTCGACAAGGTGCTTCAAGAACTCACTCAACCGGGAACTCATTGGAACGACGGTAAATACAAGGGCACGGTAAATCACCTTCGGCTCAAACCCGAGGAAAAACTATGGAAAAAGTTTGTTAAAACTTCTTTAATGCCCACCACACACAAACTACCGTTGATATACCACGTCTTTTGCTCATACATTCTATTTTGCATCATTGCATCATTAACATCGGAAAAATTATTTGTGATGAGATTTTTGTATGTAGCTCAAAAGATAAGGGTTCTCTTTTCTTCCCTTGCTTAATTTCTAATCTTTGCAAGGAGATGCATGTCCCAAGTGAGTCCACCGATGAAAAGGCCCTACCAAAGTCTGGTTGGAATCAAGCACAAATCCGAAAGCTAATGGCAGAGGTACTAGGAAATTCTTCAAGGCCTCAAATTACCGCGGCAAATCCTGCTGCCCCGGCAATCCCTAATGCCCAAGCACCCAATGCCCGAGCAACTCGGCCATCAACCCCGGGACACTTTGAAGCACTCTTGCAACCATTGGTGAGCCACCTAAGGCAAATTGAAGACCGGCAAATAATGTTCGTGCGGTACATGAAGGAGCACAACAATGCCATCACACAAGTCATCCTAGAAAAGTACCCAGACAATCGCGTGCCATTCCCAATCTTTCCTGCCGAGATCCTTGCCCCGACAACCAATGAAGCAGTCGCCACGGCAACCACAACAGATGATGCCGGGTCAACCTACATCGTGCCTGCACAAGCTGATGCCACGGCAACCAACCCTGAAGATGCCACAACAACCAAAGCAGAAGACATCCCGACAACCACTGCAAAAGCCAAAGGTAAAGCACCTACGCCCGAATCAACTCCTACAGAATCATTTTCTGATTTTTCAGATTCGGACGAGTCCTCCATTGCACCAACAAAGACCGCACCAATTGAATCCTCCAAGCAAAAAGCCAATGACACTGATGAAGAGGACGATAAGGACAACCCCGTACGAGGATCGATTCCACCACCGGCAACAAGAAAACAACCATCGCGTTCAAGCAAGAGAATCAAGACACCGACCAAAAGGAAACTAATCATCCACGATGACGAACTCTCAGAGTAAGTACTCGTATGCACTTTATTTTTCGTTATTTTTATTTTTCTTTAATGCATGCATTGAGGACAATGCCTCACTCGAGTTTGGGGGGGATTGTTATTAGTAGTTACCATGTATAGTTACATTCATCTTAAGTATTACATTTGGGATACATAAATTGCTTGCCATGCCTTTAGTTGGAACAAGAATTGCTTAGATTTGATGAATATCCGATGATGACTTTGCCAATGCACTTAATTGATAGAATTTTTATTCTAGGATAACCATGGAAAAACTTAGAATTTTACTATGATGCTAAATTTGATGAAACACTGTTGTGGTTTGATTGATTTAAGGAATTCTAGTGAACTTAGGTTGATAATTAACAAATTGGGGGATTAGAATAAAAATTGGATGAATGCTAGAGGTGCCCGAAATTGGCTCTAGCATGTGCTAAAAAAATTGATTGCTAGAGGTGCCCGAAACTGGCTCTAGTATGTGCTAAAAAAAATTTGATCGCTAGAGGTGCCCGAAACTGAGTCTAGTCGAACAAAATTAAAAACAAAACACTAGAGGTGCCCAAAACTGGCTCTAGTTAAAACATATTAAAAAGAACCCAATGAAGTAATTTGAAAACCTCTTGTTTGCATAGAATCCTAAAAATCAACTTGCACACAACTCCGCACACACTCACAAGCATTATAGTTTGATTCCGAGTAACTCCTAAGTTTTCCGAAAAATGAAAAGCCAATCATACTTTGTGCCCCGGTTTTGAGAATTGAAATCAAGTTCAAAGCTAAGTTTGTGAAAATTGAAGTCTTGGCAGGTAATTGTTAGTTTGCATTGCTTGAGGACAAGCAATAGTTTGAGTTTTGGGGTGTGATAAGTGTTCAAAAGTACTATTTTTCTTACCCCTTTTACTCATATTATTGTTAGACTTAGGCTCATATTAGTTGCATAATTAGCCATTCATGCATTAATCCATGTTTCCTTCCATCGTTGAGCTTGATTACTTAACTTGGTAGTTTTTGTGGGAAAAGATGTTGCTTTGGTGTGTTTTGTGTGTATGTGCAAGATCATTTACCAAAGCAAGGCTAGAGCTAGTTGCCAGGGCAATGCATGAAAGAGATGCCGAGCTAGTTGCCAGGGCAATGCATGAAGGAGACGCCGAGCTAGTTGCCAGGGCAATTGTCGACAAAGAACAAGGTGATATGGTAGTCGAAATTGATGACTAGACAAGCCCAAGATGACGTGGAGCAAAGCCAAATCTCAAAGGAATTTGATTTCCATGAAGAGATTAAAGAAGAAATAAATTCCAAGAAGATAGGAGAAGTTCTAGTAGGAATATAATTATAATAAAGAATTATATTCTTTAAAGATAATTTAATTCCAACTTAACTTCCTCCTCAAAGAAGGACTTTGACCTAGCCCTATAAATTAGAGGGGAATTTCGACAGCTCAAAGAGAGCAAGAGGAGAGAATTTTCGACAAGCATCTAGGGCAAGGGGATTTCGACAAGCTTCCTTCTTCATCTTTTTCTTTCTTGTTCAATTAGGTTCATGCTAGGGATTATTTATCTTGTGTTTCTTTGGAACCTAGCCATGAACTAAATCTATTTGGCTATGGTTATTGTGTTTTGTGGTTGTGAGAAACTATTGGTTTTTGTTTAGGTAATAAGAGTTTGCACTTTTCTATTCAAGGTTTATTCATTCTTGGTTCTTATTCTTGTTTGCGAGTGAATTGGGAGAGGATCTCGTAACTTCATCTATTTATCTAATATCGGGAGAGTTAGATTCAAGAAATGAATGAATATGATCTTTATTCAATCTATTGACGGTGAAGATTAATCCAGCTTAGGAATAAGTCAAGGATTTCAACGGCTAAGAGGAGCGCAAGATTGGTTGTTGTTCACCCTTGATTCACGCAGGGATGTATTTTCAAGGCATGCACAAGTAGCTAGAGTTTCGACTTAGGGATAAGAAGAAACCATTGAAGAACGCTCTGCCGAACCTTGAAGGTTGCTGCCCAGACGCCAAAGTAGTTGCCCAACTAGTTGCCCAGGCAACCCCGTTGTGCAAGTTGCCAAGGCAACCCCGTTGTGCAAGTTGCCAAGGCAACCCCGTTGTGCAAGTTGCCAAGGCAACCTCGTTATGAAAGTTGCCATGGCATTTGAGTTGCCCGTGTACTCTTTTACCAAGACGATCCAATCGGCTATCACACCTCAACTCACGATAACCTGGCCTATATCTCTCATTTGATCTCATCTATTCTTTTACTTTATTGCTTTCTAGATTAGTTATTAGTTAAAACTCCTATAATCCTTTATTTGTGTTTTTACTTTTTACAGTGCAAGAGACTAGATTCTTGAAGTGGCATCAATCCCTGTGGAGACGATATCTTTTATACTATAACTTGCAACGTGTATACTTGCACAATTGCGTAGCACTTATTACGCGCAACAATAATCATGTTCAAAATCCCATAATCAAATATTTGAACTTATTATATTTGATTTAATCTTATTTTGTAGCCTTTTTGTTTGGGTTTAAGGCGTGCATGTCTAAATGGGCTTTCATAGTGGACCCGTTGGAATTTTAACCGAGTAAAAAGCTCTAAATTTGAGGTTAAACAATATGATCTTGTTCGAAAGCTTATAATCAAATATTTGATCTCATTAAATATAATTTAATCTATTTTGTGGCCTTTTTCTTGGGGTTTAAGGCGTGCATGTGTAAATGGGCTTTTACAATGTACCCCTTGGAATTTTAACCGAGTTAAAAGCTCTGAAATTGAGGTTAAGCAATATTTGAACTCATTATATTTGATTTAATCTTATTTTATGGCCTTTTTGTTGGGGTTTAAGGCGTGCATGTCTAAATTGGCTTTTATAGTGTACCCCTTGGAATTTTAACCGAGTAAAAAGCTCTGAAATTGAGGTTAAGCTATATCATCATGTTCAAAAGCCCATAATCAAACATTTGAAATCATTATATTTGATTTAATCTTATTTTGCGGCCTTTTTGTTGGGGTTTAAGGCGTGCATGTCTAAACTGCTTTTTTAGTGGTCCCGTTAGAATTTAAGCCGAGTTAAAAGGTCTGAAATTTAGATTAAGCTATATGATCATGCTCAAAAGCTTATAATCAAAATTTTGAACTCATTATATTTAATTTAATCTTATTTTGTTGCTTTTTTCTTGGGGTTTAAGGCGTGCATGTCTAAATTGGCTTTACAGTGGACCCTTTGGAATTTTTTCCGAGTAGAAAGCTCTGAAATTGTTATTAACCTACATAATCATGTTTGAAAACCCATAATCAAATATTTGAACTCATTATATTTGATTTAATCTTATTTTGAGGCCTTTTTGTTGGGGTTTAAGGCGTGCATGTCTAAATGGGCTTTTAGTGTAGACTCGTTGAAATTTTAACCGAGTAAAAAGCTCTGAAATTGATGTTTAGCAACATGATTGTTGCGCGTAATAAGTGCTACGCAATTGTGCAAGTATACATGTTGCAAGTTATAGTATAAAAGATATCGTCTCCACAGGGATTGGTGCCACTTCAAGAATTTAGTCTCTTGCACTGTAAAAAGTAAAAACACAAATAAAGGATTATAGGAGTTTAACTAATAACAAATCTAGAAAGCAATAAAGTAAAAGAATAGATGAGATCAAATGAGAGAGATAGGCCAGGTTATCGTGAGTTGAGGTATGATAGCCGATTGGATCGTCTTTGTAAAAGAGTGCACGGGCAACTCAGTTGCCGTGGCAACTTGCACAACGGGGTTGCCTTGGCAACTAATCGATGGTTTCCTGGGTGACTAGTTGGGCAACTACTTGGGCGTCTGGGCAGCAACCTTCAAGGTTCGACAGAGCGTTCTTCAATGGTTTCTTCTTATCCCTAAGTCGAAACTCTAGCTACTTGTGCATGCCTTGATAATACATCCCTGCGTGAATCAAGGGTGGACAACAACAACTCTTGCGCTCCTCTTAGCCGTTGAAATCCTTGACTTATTCCTAAGCCGGATTAATCTTCACCATCAATAGATTGAATAAAGATCATATTCATTCGTTTCTTGAATCTAACTCTCCCGATATTAGATAAATAGATTAAGTTACGAGATCCTCTCCCAATTCACTCGCAAACAAGAATAAGAACCAAGAATGAATAAACCTTGAATAGAAAAGTGCAAACTCTTATTACCTAAACAAAATCCAATAGTTTCTCACAACCACAAAACACAATAACCATAGCCAAGTAGATTTAGTTCATGGCTAGGTTCCAAAGAAACACAAGATAAATAATCCCTAGCATGAACCTAATTGAACAAGAAAGAAAAAGATGAAGGATGAAGCTTGTCGAAATCCTCTTGTCCTAGATGCTTGTCGAAAATTCTCTCCTCTTTGCTCTCCTTGTTGTCGAAATTCCCCTCTAATTTATAGGGCTAGGTCAAAGTCCTTCTTTGAGGAGGATCTTAAGTTGGAATTAAATTATCTTTAAAGAATATAATTCTTTATTATAATTATATTCCTACTAGAACTTCTCCTATCTTCTTGGAATTTAATTCTTCTTTAATATCTTCATGGAAATCAAATTCCTTTGGGATTTGGCTTTGCTCCACGTCATCTTGGGCTTGTCTAGTCATCAATTTCGACTACCATATCACCTTGTTCTTTGTCGACAATTGCCCTGGCAACTAGCTCAGTGTCTCCTTCATGTATTGCCCTGGCAACTAGCTCGGCATCTCCTTCATGTATTGCCCTGGAAACTAGCTCTAGCCTTGCTTTGGCAAGTGATCCTGCACATACACACAAAACACACCAAAGCAGCATCTTTTCCCACAAAAACTACCAAGTTATGTAATCAAGCTCAATGATGGAAGGAAACATGGATTAATGCATGAATGGCTAATTATGCAACTAATATGACCCTAAGTCTAATAATAATATGAGTAAAAAGGGTAAGAAAAATAGTACTTTTGAACACTTATCACACCCTCAAGCTCGAACTATTGCTTGTCCTCAAGCAATGCAAACAAATAATTACCTGCCAAGACTTCAATTTTCACAAACTTAGCTTTGAACTTGATTTCAATTCTCAGAACCGGGGCACAAAGTATGATTGGCTTTTCATTTTTCGGAAAACTTAGGAGTTGCTCGGAATCAAACTATAATGCTTGAGTGTGTGTGGAGTTGTGTGCAAGTTGATTTTTTGGATTCTATGCAAACAAGAGGTTTTCAAATTACTTCATTGGGTTATTTTTAACATGTTTTAACTAGAGCCAGTTTTGGGCACCTCTAGTGTTTTGTTAGTTTTATTCGACTAGAGCCGGTTTCGGGTACCTCTAGCGATCAAATTGTTTTAGCACATACTAGAGCCAGTTTCGGGCACCTCTAGTGATCAATTTTTTTTAGCACATGCTAGAGCCAATTTCGGGCACCTCTAGCATTCATCCAATTTTTATTCTAATCCCCCAATTTGTTAATTATCAACCTAAATTCACTAGAATTCCTTAAATCAATCAAACCACAACAGTGTTTCATCAAATTTAGCATCATAGTAAAATTCTAAGTTTTTCCATGGTTATCCTAGAATAAAAATTCTATCAATTAAGTGCATTGGCAAAGTCATCATCGGATATTCATCAAATCTAAGCAATTCTTGTTCCAATTAAAGGCATGGCAAGCAATTTATGTATCCTAAATGTAATACTTAAGATGAATGTAACTAAACATGGTAACTACTAATAATAATCCCCCCCAAACTCGAGTGAGGCATTATCCTCAATGCATGCATTAAAGAAGAATAAAAATAACGAAAAATAAAATGCATACGAGGACTTACTCCGAGAGTTCGTCATCGTAGATGATTAGTTTCCTTTTGGTCGGTGTCTTGATTCTCTTGCTTGAACGCGATGGTTGTTTTCTTGTTGCCGGTGGTGGAATCGATCCTCGTACGGGGTTGTCCTCATCGTCCTCTTCATCAGTGTCATTGGCTTTTCGCTTGGAGGATTCAATTGATGCGGTCTTTGTTGGTGCAATGGAGGACTCATCCGAATCTGAAAAATTAGAAAATGATTTCGTAGGATTTGATTCCGGCATAGGTGCTTTACCTTTGGCTTTTGCAGTGGTTGCCGGGATGTCTTTAGCTTTGGTTGTCGTGGCATCTGCAGGGTTGGTTGCCGTGGCATCAGCTTGTACAGGCACGATGTAGGTTGCCGTGGCATCATCTGTTGTGGTTGCCGTGGCAACTACTTCATTGGGTGCCGAGGCAAGGATCTTGGCAGGAAAGATTGGGAACGGCACGCGACTGTTTGGGTACTTTTCTAGGATGACTTGGGTGATGGCATTATTGTGCTCCTTCATGTACCACATGAACATTAGTTGCCGGTCTTCAATTTGCCTTAGGTGGCTTGCCAATGGTTGCAAGAGTGCTTCAAAGTGTCCCGGGGTTGATGGCCGAGTTGCCCGGGCGTTAGGTGCTTGGGCATTAGGGATTGCCGGGGCGGCAGGAGTTGCCGCGACAATTGGAGGCCTTGAATAATTTCCCGGTACCTCTCCCATTAACTTTCGAATTTGTCCTTGATTCCAACCAGACTTCGGTAGGGCCTTTTCATCGGTGGACTCACTTGGGACATGCATTTCCTTGCAAAGATTAGAAATTAAGCAAGGGAAGAAAAGAGAACCCTTATCTTTTGAGCTACATACAAAAATCTCATCACAAATAATTTTTCCAATGTTAATGATGCGATTATGCAAAATAGAATGTATGAGCAAAAGACGTGGTATATCAACGGTAGTATTGTGTGTGGTGGGCATTAAAGAAGTTTTAACAAACTTATTCCGTAGTTTTGCCTCGGGTTTAAGCCAAAGGTGATTTACCGTGCCCTTGTATTTACCGTCGTTCCAATGAGTTCCCGGTTGAGTGATTTCTTGAAGCACCTTGTCGAGTTGCTTGGGCGTGATTTGATCAACGAAGGCTTGATGCTCGTCCTTCTCAACGTAAAGACCGTAAAAGGTGTTGACATTTTCGGGGCTTATGAGTATGGCCTTGTCACAAACAAAAACATAAGGATTATCCGGATTAGGTGAGTGAGCATAGAATTCTCTTACCCATGAGATGTTGCCCGGTTCCGGTTGATGGCAAAAGATTTGCCACTTTTGATGTGCAATCCTCTTGAAGATGAATGGTTCAAGGCCGAAATCTTGATGAGAGTTGGAGTATTCAAAGCCTTGTTCTTCATGAATCTTCTGGCTTTCAAACTTGGAGTGAAATCTTTCTTGAACCACCGGTGTAGCAAACTTCTTGTATCTTGGTTCTTTGGAGGAACTAAAAATTTAATTTTGGATGCCATGGATGATCTTGGTTGTGAGTTTTGTAAAAACAAAGAAAATAAAAGAAACTAAAGAGTTGCAAGATAAAAAGTAGGGATAGGTTAAGGGTGATGGGTTTTTATAGAAAAGATAGGTGGTGAATATGGTGGGTGGGATTAGGGGAAGACGAAAAAAGGGTTTTCGTTTAGGGAGAGGGTGATGGCAATGGGGTTTAATTAGGGTAAGTTGGAGGCTTTATGTAAGCCTTAGATTCAGCCCATTAATTTCCTTGTTGAAGATGTTTTCCTTCTTGGATTAAAATTCCTCTTTATCTTGAACTATTTTCCTACAATTCAAAGACAAATCAAATAAGGATTAAAATTAAAGATAGACTAGTAAAAGAAAAATAAATAAAGATGTGTAAAGGGATTCTTAAACTTAAAAAGATAAAAAAAAGAAAATATATCCTAAAAAATAATAATAATCAGAAATAATAAAAAAAATTAGTTCGAAAACTAAAATAAAAAAAATTAATCAAAAATAATAAAAATAAATAAAAATAAAAATAAAATATCAAAGGGAGAGCATGCTCATGCATCTCCTAAGTTTACCACTTCTTTGTTACGTTCCACATGGGCACCATTGTAGTCCTTCAATCTTTGTCCATTAACTTTGAATTCATGGTTGTCAGAGATGGACTTGATTATCACAGCACCATGGGAGAATGGTTTGACGACTTCGAATGGTCCCGACCATCTTGATTTCAGCTTTCCCAGGAAAAGTTTAAGCCGAGAATTGAATAAGAGAACTAGTTGCCCTGGCATGAATTGTCGCAGCAATAGTTTCTTGTCATGCCATTGCTTTGTTTTCTCCTTGTAGATTCGTGCATTGTTATAGGCGAGTGCACTAAATTCTTCTATCTCATTGAGGTCCAACAAACGCTTTTGTCCGGCACTTTCCCAATCCACATTCACGGTCTTGATTGCCCAGTATGCCTTGTGTTCGATTTCCACCGGTAGACGGCATGTTTTGCCATAGACTAGTCGGAAGGGGGACATACCAAGGGTGTTTTGAATGCAGTGCGATATGCCCAAAGCGCGTCATCTAGTCTTAATGACCAATCCTTCCTAGAGGGATTTACAACTTTCTCGAGTATACCCTTCAATTCCCGGTTGGAAATTTCTGCTTGCCCGTTGGTTTGTGGGTGATATGCGAAGCGTTTCAACATCTTGGCAATTAGTCTGTTGTCAAAATGCTTACCTTCGTCACTGATAATTGCTCTCGATATCCCAAACTGTGTAAATATGTTTTTCTGCAAGAATCGTTGCACGGTCTTGGAATCGATGTTGGAAACTGCAGCTGCCTTAACCCATTTAGACACGTAGTAGACGGCAAGTAAAATGTAGAGGTTGTCGAATGAAGATGGGAAAGGTCCCATAAAATCTATCCCTCACACATCGAACAATTCCACCTCGATGATGTTCTGGAGCGGCATCTCATGTCGTCTAGAGATATTGCCCGTCCTCTGGCAACAATCACATTGCTTGTAAAAGTCTTGGGCATCTTTGTACAATGTTGGCCAATACAAACCGGATTGCAAAACTTTGGCCGTGGTACGAGTTCCTCCAATATGTCCTCCATAGGGTGAAGAATGGCATTACCGGAGTACATTCTGTTGCTCTTCTTCAGGGACACATCGGCGTATAACCTGATCTGCACATTGTTTAAACAAAAGAGGCTCGTCCCAAAAGTAATGCTTAGCATCATGGCGGAACCGCTTCTTCCCTTGGTGAGTAATGCCATAAGGTAAAATACCACAAACAAGGAAATTAACTAAATCCGCGTACCAGGGTATTACCGAGGCATGTGCTACCGTGGTGACTACTCCCAAAATTGCTGAGGCGTGCGCGTCAAAGGCTACTGCGGCGTCGAGAGTTGCCGAGGCGTGTGCATCCATGGTTGCTAAGGCGTCAAGGGTTGCCGAGGCATGCACGTCCATGGTTACCGAGGCAACTAAAATTTGTTCATCCGAGAATGCATCGCATATCTCTAGATCCGCGTCCTCCTCCCTGTTGCGTTCTAAACGTGATAAGTGATCTGCCACTTGATTTTCTGTTCATTTCCTGTCCTTAATTTCAATATCAAATTCTTGTAAAAGTAATATCCAACAATCAAATGAGGTTTGGCATCCTTTTTAGCAAATAGATATTTGATTACCGAATGGTCCGTATGAACAATTACCTTTGTACCAATCAAATAGGATTAGAACTTGTCAAATGCGAAAACTACAGCTAGTAACTCTTTCTCCGTTGTTGTGTAATCCACTTGAGCACTATTAAGAGTTTTACTAGCGTAGTATATCACATGGAAGGTCTTACCTGTGCGTTGGCCTAGGACTGCTCCTACCGCGAAATCACTTGCATCACACATGAGCTCAAAAGGTAGCGTTCAATCTAGTGGAACGACAATGGGTGCTGAGGCAAGCTTTTTCTTTAGGGTTTCGAATGCTTGGGGTGCAAGAATCATAAAAATCGAAGATTTTATCCTGTTTAAGCAAATTGCACAAGGGTTTAGTGATTTTAGAAAAATTATGAATGAACCTCCTATAAAAACCTGCATGTCCAAGAAAACTTCGAATTCCTTTAACCGAACTTGGTGGGGGTAATCTCTCGATCACATCTACCTTGATTTGTCTACTTCAATTCCCTTGGATGAAATCTTGTGGCCGAGCACTATTCCTTCATCTACCATAAAATGGCATTTCTCCCAATTGAGGACTAAATCAGTTTCTTCAAATCTTGCCAACACCCTTTCTAAATTGACGAGACAGTTGTCGAAGTCATTACCAAAAACAGAAAAACCATCCATGAAGATCTCAAGGAAGTCTTCGACCATGTCTGAAAAGAGTGCCATCATGCATCTTTGGAAGGTTACTGGGGCGTTACATAATCTGAACGGCATCCTTCGGAAGGCATAAGTACCGTATGGGCATGTGAAGGTTGTCTTTTCTTGATCTTCTGGTGCTATGGCAATTTGATTGTAACCTGAATAACCATCAAGAAAACAATAAAAGGGTTTACCTGCAAGACGGTCAAGCATTTGATCAATAAAGGGTAATGGGAAGTGATCTTTCCTAGTGGCTTTGTTTAGCATTCGATAATCCATACAAACCCTCCAACCGGTCACAGTCCTGGTGGGAATGAGTTCATTGTTTTCATTACTTACCACCGTTATACCTCCTTTTTTCGAAACACATTGTACCGGACTTACCCATGTACTATCAGAGATAGGGTATATAACGCCGGCGTCAAGCCACTTGATGATTTCATTCATTACAACCCATTTCATGGCATGATTCAGTCTCCTCTGGGCCTCAATTGAAGGTTTGTGATCATCTTCCAACAAAATCTTGTGCATGCACACCACTGCCAGGCTAATTCCCTTCAAGTCGGCAATTGTCCACCCTATTGCCTTTTTGTATAGTTTCAACATCTTGATCAGCTTCTTTTCCTGCTCAGGCTGTAACTTAGAAGAAATAATTACAGGCAATGTATTATTGGTTCCTAAGTATGCATATTTTAGTTGCTCTGGCAATTGTTTCAACTCAAGAATCGGTGGTTGTTCAATAGAGGGTTTTTCGAGTTTACCTTCCTTACCTGAGTAATCCAGTGGTTCAAAGTATGTACCTGGTTGATTGACTAGCCAATTTGCCTTTTCTTGTTGTTCCTCATCGACCCGTTCTTCATACTCCTCAGGTTCCCCTTGATCGGTAATGTAGTTGCCGAGGCAACTAAATTCCTCGTCGAAGTTAAACTCTACCGTGGCATGAAGAAGTTGGCATTCTTCTGGATCATCGGCATGCCTTAGTGTTTGGAACACATTTAGTTTAACTTGCTGGTCATTCACTCTCATTGTGAGTTCTCCCTTTTCAACATCGATCAAGGTTCTCCCTATTGCTAGGAATGGTCTCCCGAGAATGATAGGTGCATGCTCATCTGCTTCACAATCCAAAACAATAAAGTCAGCAGGAAAAATAAATTTATCAACTTTTACCAGTATGTCCTCGATTTTTCCCTCTAGATGCACATAGGATCTGTCGGCTAGCTGTAGCATAACTGTTGTAGGTCTTGCCTTCCCGATTCCTAGTTTCTGGAAAACTGATTTAGGCATCAAGTTTATGCTAGCCCCAAGGTCGCATAATGCTTTCCCGACATAGTGATTTCCAATGGAATAGGTTATTGTGAAACTTTCGGGATCCTTCAACTTGGGTGGCATACGATTGTGCAACATTGCCATGCATCCCTCTGTTGCGGCAACTGTTTCAAACTCTTATAGCCTTGTTCTCTTGGACACAATTTCTTTAAGAAACTTGGCATAGTTTGAAATTTGTTCAATTGCTTCCACCAATGGCAAGTTGATGTGGACTTGCTTTAGGATATCAAGAAACTTCTTGAATTGATATTCTTGCTTTTGTCGCTTCAACCTTTGTGGGAATGGTGGTGGAAGTCAGATATCTTCGATCCTTTCATTGGTTTGGAACCTGATTGACGGCATTGCTGGGACAATTGGAGTTGCCGAGGCATGCTTATCACACGTTGCCGAAGCATCCTTATCGTCGGTTGCCGAGGCATGCTTATTGCCGGTTGCCGCGACAATTCCTGGTTCAGCATCTAAGGCTTTGCCGCTAGGTTCGTCTTGATCTTTTTGTGGAGTTTTATTTGATGAGTGGGTTTGAGCCTCTCTAAGTTGTTGGCCACTTCTAGTGGTGATTGCCTTACATTGCTCATGGCCAGTTCCTCTTGCGACTTCAGTAACGCTAGGTAAACCTCCTTGCGGTCTAGTATTCATATTTTAAGCAAACTGTCCGACTTGATTTTCCAATGATTTGATTGCCGCCTCTTGGTTTTGCAATCTCATCTCAGTCCTGTTAATAAAAGCATAAGTTCTTTTTATGAAGTTACTATTCTCAGCCATATAAGATTCAATTTTCATCATAAAAGCATTTAGAGAATTTTCCAAAGAACTAGATGTTGTCGGTTGTTGCTGCGGCAACTATTGCCGTGGCATGTTCTGCTGGAATCCCGATGCTTGTGCATTTTGATTGTTCTGATTTAGAGCATTGTTTGGATTACTCCATGAAAAATTCGGGTGCTTCTTCCAAGCTGGATTGTATGTATTGGACATCACATTGTTGTTCTGATTGTAATTCCCCACGTAGAAGCTGGATTCTGGATTCTATATACATTCAGAAGAATCATGGTTATCACCACATAACTCACAAAAAGAATCCATTACCTTGACTTCATGTGTGTTGTTTGGTTTTTGCATGTTCTGGACCATCTTGGTTAAAGTGGCCAATTGTGCCGAAATTGAATCTGATGATCCTAGTTCATGTATTGTGGCTTGGCGTCTAACGCCTCCTCTTCTAGTAGATGGGAATTGATAATCATTCTTGGCCAGCCTGTTTAAAATTTGCATTGCTTCCTCCGGCGACTTATCTAGAAGTATGCCGTTTGCCGAGGCATCTAGCATCATCCTTGTTGGTGTATTCACGACGTTGTAAAACATTGTTACTTGAGTCCACACCGGGAATCCATGTAGAGGGCATTTGTGTAAAAGTTCTCTATATCGCTCCTAAGCCTCGTACATGGATTCCTCATCTGCCTGCCGAAAAGAAGTATTGTCGTTACGAAGCTTATAAGTCAAATTTGTAAGATTAAACCGAGCAAGGAAATCACGACAAAGATCGGTCCAAGATGCTATTGATCCGGCAGGAATGCTATTCAACCATGCTTTTGCCCTATCCCTCAGTGAATAGGGGAATAATCTTAATCGTAAGACATCGGGGGTGACTCCGTGTATTTTGAACGAGTTGCAAATCTCGAGGAAAGATTTAAGATGTTGTCGTGCATCTTCAGTTGCTGAGCCGCCAAATTGACCAATTGTGTTGATCATATTAAACATTACCAGTTTTAACTCAAAGTGGTCGGCTTCAATTTCAGGTGCGACAACTCCTGGAGTAAGTCCATCAAGATCTTCTTCAAGATAGTCTCGAATAGTTCTGTTTCGTGCAAGAATCACTCCTCCTCCTGCTGGAACATCATGATTCATATTGCCGTCTTGATTAGCCATTGCTACTCTTATCCTTCGTCTAAGTCTTTGTAAGGTTCGTTCGATTTCTGGATCAAATGGATATTCTGGTGTAATCGGTCTCGCCCTGGTCATATACCAATGCAAAACCAAAGTTTGTTAGCCCTTTGAATCTTAAACAAGAAAAGTAAAAAGAAAATGCAAGAAAAAAAAACAAAGTCGCTATTGCCAATCCCCGGCAGCGGTGCCAAAAACTTGTTGCGCGTAATAAGTGCTACGCAATTGTGCAAGTATACATGTTGCAAGTTATAGTATAAAAGATATCATCTCCACAGGGATTGGTGCCACTTCAAGAATCTAGTCTCTTGCACTGTAAAAAGTAAAAACACAAATAAAGGATTATAGGAGTTTAACTAATAACTAATCTAAAAAGCAAAAAAGTAAAAGAATAGATGAGATCAAATGAGAGAGATAGGCCAGGTTATCGTGAGTTGAGGTGTGATAGCCGATTGGATCGTCTTGGTAAAAGAGTGCACGGGCAACTCAGTTGCCGTGGCAACTTGCACAACGGGGTTGCCTTGGCAACTAATCGATGGTTGCCTGGGCGACTAGTTGGGCAACTACTTGGGCGTCTGGGCAGCAACCTTCAAGGTTCGGCAGAGCGTTCTTCAATGGTTTCTTCTTATCCCTAAGTTGAAACTCTAGCTACTTGTGCATGCCTTGATAATACATCCCTGCGTGAATCAAGGGTGAACAACAACCAATCTTACGCTCCTCTTAGCCGTTGAAATCCTTGACTTATTCCTAAGCCGGATTAATCTTCACCATCAATAGATTGAATAAAGATCATATTCATTCGTTTCTTGAATCTAACTCTCCCGATATTAGATAAATAGATGAAGTTACGAGATCCTCTCCCAATTCACTCGCAAACAAGAATAAGAACCAAGAATGAATAAACCTTGAATAGAAAAGTGCAAACTCTTATTACCTAAACAAAATCCAGTAGTTTCTCACAACCACAAAACACAATAACCATAAGAAACACAAGATAAATAATCCCTAGCATGAACCTAATTGAACAAGAAAGAAAAAGATGAAGGATGAAGCTTGTCGAAATCCTCTTGCCCTAGATGCTTGTCGAAAATTCTCTCTTCTTTGCTCTCCTTGTTGTCGAAATTCCCCTCTAATTTATAGGGCTAGGTCAAAGTCCTTTGAGAAGGAAGTTAAGTTGGAATTAAATTATCTTTAAAGAATATAATTCTTTATTATAATTATATTCCTACTAGAACTTCTCCTATCTTCTTGGAATTTAATTCTTCTTTAATCTCTTCATGGAAATCAAATTCCTTTGGGATTTGGCTTTGCTCCACGTTATCTTGGGCTAGTCTAGTCATCAATTTCGACTACCATATCACCTTGTTCTTTGTCGACAATTGCCCTGGCAACTGGCTCGGCGTCTCCTTCATGTATTGCCCTGGCAACTAGCTCGGCATCTCCTTCATGTATTGCCCTGGCAACTAGCTCTAGCCTTGCTTTGGCAAGTGATCCTGCACATACACACAAAACACACCAAAGCAGCATCTTTTCCCACAAAAACTACCAAGTTATGTAATCAAGCTCAACGATGGAAGGAAACATGGATTAATGCATGAACGGCTAATTATGCAACTAATATGACCCTAAGTATAATAATAATATGAGTAAAAAGGGTAAGAAAAAAGTACTTTTGAACACTTATCAATGATCATGTTCAAAATCTCATAATAAAATATTGAAACTCGTTATATTTACTTTAATCTTATTTGCGGCCTTTTTTGTATAGGTTTAAGGCGTGCATCTCTAAATGGGTTTTTATAGTGGATCCGTTAGAATTTTAACAGAGTAAAAACTCTAAAATTGAGGTTAAGCTATATGATCATGTTCGAAAGCCGATAATCAATTATTTGTAGTCATTATATTTGATTTAATCTTATTTTGTGGCCCTTTTCTTGGGGTTTAAGGCGTGCATGTCTAAATGTGCTTTTTTAGTGGTCCCGTTGGAATTTTAACCGAGTTAAAAGCTTTAAAATTTGGATTAAGCAATATGATAATGTTAAAAAGCTTAAAATCAAATATTTGAACTCATTATATTTAATTTAATCATATTTTGTGGCTTTTGTCTAGGTTTAAGGCGTGCATGTCTAAATTGGTTTTACAGTGGACCCGTTGGAATTTTAACCGAGTAGAAAGCTCTGAAATTGTTATTAAGCTACATAATAATGTTCGAAAGCCCATAATCAAATATTTGAACTCATTATATTTGATTTAATCTTATTTTGTGGCCTTTTTGTTGGGGCTTAAGGCGTGCATGTCTAAATGGGCTTTTACTGTAGACCCGTTGAAATTTTAACCGAGTAAGAAACTATGAAATTGATGTTAAGCAACATGATCATGTTTGAAAGCTCATATTCAAATATTGAAACTCATTATACTTAATTTAATCTTATTTTGCGGCCTTGTTTTGGGTTTAAGCGTGCATCTCTAAATGGGTTTTTATAGTGAATCCGTTAGAATTTTAACCGAGTAAAAACTCTAAAATTTAGATTAAGCTATATGATCATGTTCGAAAGCCCATAATGAATTATTTGAAGTCATTATATTTGATTTAATCTTATTTCGTGGCCTTTTCTTGGGGTTTAAGGCGTGCATGCCTAAATGGGCTTTACAGTGTACCACTTGGAATTTAACCGAGTAAAAATCTCTAAAATTGAGGTTAAGCTATATGATCATGTTCGAAAGCCCATAATCAAATATTTGAACTCATTATATTTAATTTAATCTTATTTTGCGGCCTTTTTGTTGGGGTTTAAGGCGTGCATGTCTAAATTGGTTTTTACAGTGGACCTATTGGAATTTTAACCGAGTAAAAAGCTTTAAAATTGAGGTTAAGGTATATGATCATGTTCAAAAGCCCATAATCAATTATTTGAAATCATTAATTTGATTTAATCTTATTTTGCGGCCGTTTTTTCGGGGTTTAAGGCGTGCATGTCTAAATTGGCTTTTACAGTGGACCCGTTGGGATTTTAATAGAGTAGAAAGCTCTTAAATTGAAATTAAGCTACGTAATCATGTACAAAAGCCCATAATCAAATTTTTGAACTTATTATATTTGATTTAATCTTATTTTGCGGCCTTTTTGTTGGGGTTTACGACTTGCATGTCTAAATGTACCTTTTTTAGTGGACGCGTTGGAATTTTACCGAATTAATAGCTCTGAAATTTAGATTAAGCAATATGATCAAGTTCGAAAGCTTATAATCAAATATTTGAACTCATTATATTTAATTTAATCTTATTTTATGGATTTTTTCTTGGGGTTTAAGGCGTGTATGTCTAAATTGGCTTTACAGTGGACCCGTTAGAATTTTAACTGAGTAGAAAGCTCTTATTTTGCGGCCTTTTTTGTATAGGTTTAAGGCGTGCATCTCTAAATGGGTTTTTATAGTGGATCCGTTAGAATTTTAACCGAGTAAAAACTCTAAAATTGAGGTTAAGCTATATGATCATGTTCGAAAGCCGATAATCAATTATTTGTAGTCATTATATTTGATTTAGTCTTATTTTGTGGCCCTTTTCTTGGGGTTTAAGGCGTGCATGTCTAAATGTGCTTTTTTAGTGGTCCCGTTATAATTTTAACCGAGTTAAAAGCTCTAAAATTTGGATTAAGCAATATGATAATGTTAAAAAGCTTAAAATCAAATATTTGAACTCATTATATTTAATTTAATCTTATTTTGTGGCTTTTGTCTAGGTTTAAGGCGTGCATGTCTAAATTGGCTTTACAGTGGACCCGTTGGAATTTTAACCGAGTATAAAGCTCTGAAATTGTTATTAAGCTACATAATAATGTTCGAAAGCCCATAGTAAAATATTTGAACTCATTATATTTGCTTTAATCTTATTTTGCGGCCTTTTTGCTGGGGTTTAAGGCGTGCATGTCTAAATGGACTTTTACTGTGGACCCATTGAAATTTTAACCGAGTAGAAAGCTCTAAAATTGATGTTAAGCAACATGATCATGTTCGAAAGCTCATATTCAAATATTGAAACTCATTATATTTAATTTAATCTTATTTTGCGGCCTTTTTTTGTTTGGGTTTAAGGCATGCATCTCTAAATGGGTTTTATAGTGGATTCGTTGGAATTTTAACCGAGTAAAAAACTCTAAAATTGAGGTTAAGCTATATGATCATGTTAGAAAGCCCATAATCAATTATTTGAAAGTCATTATATTTGATTTAATCTTATTTTGTGGCATTTTTCTTGAGGTTTAAGGCGTGCATGTCTAAATGGGCTTTTAGAGTGTACCCCTTGGAATTTTAACCGAGTAAAAATCTCTAAAATTGAGGTTAAGCTATATGATCATATTCGAAAGCCTATAATCAAATATTTGATATCATTATATTTAATTTAATCTTATTTTGCGGCCTTTTTGTTGGGGTTTAAGGCGTGTATGTCTAAACGTGCTTTTTTAGTGGTCTCATTACAATTTTAACCGAGTTAAAAGCTCTAAAATTTGGATTAAGTAATACGATAATGTTCGAAAGCTTATAATCTAATATTTAAACACATTATATTTAATTTAATCTTATTATGTGGCTTTTTTAGTGGACGCGTTGGAATTTTAACCGATTTAATAGCTCTGAAATTTAGATTAAGCAATGTAATCATGTTCGAAAGCTTATAATCAACTATTTGAACTCATTATATTTAATTTAATCTTATTTTGTGGATTTTTTCTTGGGGTTTAAGGCGTGTATGTCTAAATTGGCTTTATAGTGGACCCGTTTGAATTTTAACCGAGTAGAAAGCTCTAAAATTATTATTATGCTACATAATCATGTTTGAAATCCCATAATAAAATATTTGAACTCATTATATTTGATTTAATCTTATTTTGCGGCCTTTTTGTTGGGGTTTAAGGCGTGCATGTCTAAATGGGCTTTTACAGTGGACCCGTTGGAATTTTAACCGAGTAAAAAGCTCTAAAATTGATGTTAAGCAACATGATCATGTTCGAAAGCTCATAATCAAATATTTAAACACATTATATTTAATTTTATTTTATTTTGCGGACTTTTTTGTTTGGGTTTAAGGCGTGCATCTCTAAATGGGTTTTTATAGTGGATCCGTTGGAATTTTAACCGAGTAAAAAACTCTAGATTGAGGTTAAGCTATATGATTATATTCGAAAGCTTATAATCAAATATTTGAACTCATTATATTTAATTTAATCTTATTTTGTGGCCTTTTTCTTGGGGTTTAAGGGGTGTATGTCTTAATGGGCTTTTACAGTGTACGCCTTGGAATTTTAACCGAGTAAAAAGCTCTGAAATTGAGGTTAAGCTATATAATCATGTTCGAAATCCCATAATCAAATATTTGAAATCATTATATTTGATTTAATCTTTTTTTGCGGCCTTTTTGTTGTGGTTTAAGGCGTGTATGTCTAAATGTGCTTTTTTAGTGGACTCGTTGGAATTTTAACCTAGTTAAAAGCTCTGAATTTGAGGTTAAGCAATATGATCTTGTTCGAAAGCTTATAATCAAATATTTGAACTCATTATATTTAATTTAATCTATTTTGTGGCCTTTTTTCTTGGGGTTTAAGGTGTGGATGTGTAAATGAGCTTTTACAATGTACCCCTTGGAATTTTAACCGAGTTAAAAGCTCTGAAATTGAGGTTAAGCAATATTTGAACTCATTATATTTGATTTAATCATATTTTATGGCCTTTTTGTTGGGGTTTAAGGCTTGCATGTCTAAATGGGCTTTTAGAGTGTACTCCTTGGAATTTTAACCGAGTAAAAAGCTCTAAAATTAAGGTTAAGCTATATGATCATGTTTGAAAGCCTATAATCAAATATTTGAAATCATTATATTTGATTTAATCTTATTTTGCGGCCTTTTTGTTGGGGTTTAAGGCGTGCATGTCTAAATGTGCTTTTTTAGTGGACCTGTTGGAATTTAAGCCGAGTTAAAAGCTCTGAAATTTAGATTAAGCTATATGATCATGCTCAAAAGCTTATAATCAAAATTTTGAACTCATTATATTTAATTTAATCTTATTTTGTTGGCTTTACAGTGGACCCGTTGGAATTTTAAACGAGTAGACAGCTCTAAAATTGTTATTAAGCTACATAATCATGTTCGAAATCCCATTATCAAATATTTGAACTCATTATATTTGATTTAATCTTATTTTGCGGCCTTTTTGTTGGGGTTTAAGGCGTGCATGTTTAAATTAGCTTTACAGTGGACCCATTGGAATTTAAACCGAGTAGAAAGCTCTAAAATTGTTATTAATCTACATAATCATGTTTCAAAGCCCATAATCAAATATTTGAACTCATTATATTTGATTTAATCTTATTTTGCGGCCTTTTTGTTGGGGATTAAGGCGTGCATGTCTAAACGGGCTTTAACTGTGGACCATTTGAAATTTTAACCAAGTAAAAAGCTGTGAAATTGATGTTAAGCAACATGATCATGTTTGAAAGCTCATAATCAAATATTTGAAATCATTATATTTGAGTTTAAGGCGTATATGTCTAAATGTGCTTTTTTAGTGGACCCGTTTGAATTTTAACTGAGTTAAAAGCTCTGAAATTTAGATTAAGCAATATGATCATGCTCGAAAGCTTATAAAGAAATTTTTGAACTCATAATATTTAATTTAATCTTATTTTGTACCTTTTTTCTTGGGGTTTATGGCGTGCATGTCTAAATTGGCTTCACAGTGGACCCGTTAGAATTTTAACCGACTAGACAACTCTAAAATTGTTATTAAGCTACATAATCATGTTCAAAAGCCCCTAATCAAATATTTGAACTCGTTATATTTGATTTAATCTTATTTTGTGGCCTTTTTGTTGGGGTTTAAGATGTTCATGTCTAAACGGGCTTTTACTGTGGACCCTTTGAAATTTTAACCAAGTAAAAAGCTGTGAAATTGATGTCAAGCAACATGATCATGTTTGAAAGCTCATAATCAAATATTTAAACTCATTATATTTAATTTAATCTTATTTTGCGGCCTTTTTTGTTTGGGTTTAAGGCGTGCATGTCTAAATGGGTTTTTACAATGGATCTATTGGAATTTTAACTGATTAAAAAACTCTAAAATTGAGGTTAAGCTACATGATCAGGTTCGAAGCACATAATTAAATATTTGAACTCATTATATTTGATTTAATCTTATTTTGTGATCTTTTTGTTCGGGTTTAAGGCGTGCCTGTCTGAATGTGCTTTTATAGTGGACCCATTGAAATTTTAACCGAGCAAAAAGCTCTAAATATGAGGTTAAGCTATATGATCATATTCGAAAGCTTATAATCAAATATTTGAACTCATTATATTTAATTTAATCTTATTTTGTGGCCTTTTTCTTGGGGTTTAAGGGGTGTATGTCTAAATGGGCTTTTACAGTGTACGCCTTGGAATTTTAACCGAGTAAAAAGCTCTGAAATTGAGGTTAAGCTATATAATCATGTTCGAAATCCCATAATCAAATATTTGAAATCATTATATTTGATTTAATCTTTTTTTGCGGCCTTTTTGTTGTGGTTTAAGGCGTGTATGTCTAAATGTGCTTTTTTAGTGGACTCGTTGGAATTTTAACCTAGTTAAAAGCTCTGAATTTTAGATTAAGCAATATGATCATGCTCGTAGCTTATAATCAAATATTTGAACTCATAATATTTAATTTAATCTTATTTTGTGGATTTTTTCTTGGGGTTTATGGTGTGCATGTCTAAATTGGCCTTACAGTGGATCCGTTAGAATTTTAACCAAGTAGAAAGCTCTGAAATTGTTATTAAGCTACATAATCATGTTCGAAAGCCCATAATCAAATATTTGAACTCATTATATTTGATTTAAACTTATTTTGAGGGCCTTTTTGTTGGGGTTAAGGCGTGCATGTCTAAATGGGCTTTTACTGTGGACCCTTTGAAATTTTAACCAAGTAAAAAGCTCTGAAATTGATGTTAAGATCATGTTTGAAAGCAAATAATCAAATATTTAAACTCATTATATTTAATTTAATCTTATTTTGTGACCTTTTTTTTGGGTTTAAGGTGTGCATGTCTAAATGGGTTTTTCAATGGATCTGTTGGAATTTTAACCGAGTAAAAACTCTAAAATTAAGGTTAAGCTACATGATCAGGTTCGAAGCTCATAATCAAATATTTGAACTCATTATATTTGATTTAATCTTATTTAGCGATCTCTTTGTTTGGGTTTAAGGCGTGCCTGTCTAGAAGTGCATTATAGTGGACCCGTTGAAATTTTAACCGAGCAAAAAACTCTAAAAATGAGGTTAAGCTATATGATCATCTTCGAAAGCTTATAATCAAATATTTGAACTCATTATATTTAATGTAGTTTTATTTTGCGGCCTTTTTGTTGGGGTTTAAGGCGTGCATGTCGAAATGGGCTTTTACAGTGGACCCATTTGAATTTTAACCGAGTAAAAAGTCGTGAAATTGAGGTTGAGCTATATGATCATGTTCGAAAGCTCATAATCAAATATTTGAACTCATTATATTTGATTTAATCTTATTTTGTGGCTTTTTCTTGGGGTTTAAGGCGTGCATTTCTAAATTGGCTTTATAGTGAACCCGTTGGAATTTTAACCGAGTAGAAAGCTCTGAAATTGTTATTAAGCTACATAATCATGTTCGAAAGCCCATAATCAATTATTTGATCTCATTATATTTGATTTACTCTTATTTTGCGGTCTTTTTTTGGGGTTTAAGACGTGCATGTCTAAATAGGCTTTTATTGTGGTCCCGTTGGAATTTTAATCGAGTAAAAAGCTCTAAAATTGATGTTAAGCAACATGATCATGTTTGAAAGCTCATAATCAAATATTTAAACTCATTATATTTAATTTAATCTTATTTTGTGGCCTTTTTGTTGGGGTTTAAGGCTTGCATGTCTAAATGGGCTTTTACAGTGGACCCATTGGAATTTTAACTGAGTAAAAAACTCTAGAATAGAGGTTAAGCTATATGATCATGTTCAAAAGCCCATAATCAATTATTTGAAGTCATTATATTTGATTTAATCTTATTTTGCGACCGTTTTTTCGGGTTTAAGGCGTGCATGTCTAAATTGACTTTTACAGTGATCCCTTGTAACACTCCTCACTCGGGTTAGTAGTAACCCGACCAAGGAGCGTTACTACAAGGAAACAAGCATGCAAGTAAGAAGCAAATAGGCAAGCCAATTAAATTTTTTCTGAACTCATCATTAGAAGATGAATTGTTCAACTAGCTTGACCATAAACTAGAAAGCTTCCATTCGAATTAGGCATGGACATCAAGCAATTTCAAGCAATAACAACATACATGGTATTCGAATCAATCAACCAAGAACATGTAAAACATAACAAGTAATCGATCAAGCATGTACTTCAGGACAATACTAAATCAAAAAGGGTCACTTGATTTACAAGACATGTTTAGGATAGCCTACTACTCATTCAAGGTCACTAGATACATTCGGTTAAGCATGTATTTCATGGTATCTTTATTTCAAGATTTGTTACATCCTATACAAGTAATTCTTCTTTCATTTGAACACGACAATGCATAAAAAATTCAATCAACCTAGACATGATACTAGTTTGTTATATTCAAATTTGGTCATATATATTTCAAGTTAATCATGTAGGCATTCAAGTTCTATAACTAATTCCAAGTCAAATCATCATTTACAAGTATGTGCAGCTTATATACATTTCAAGGCAAGAAACAATCATGAAACAAGGTCATACTTAATCCCAATTAACTTAGCATATCTTCTAGCATTATCTACTTAGAATATGTAAACATAGCATGCTTATTCTACTATCCATATCATCATGTACTTACATCCAAACTAAGACTCAGACAAGTATGATCTCAACAAGAACTACCTCCCATGACAATCTATGCTAGCTACTAAGACCATGATATTCGCACAAGATAAGAACCAGAAATCAAGTGATCATTCGATTATGCATCCAAGTAAACAAGCATATAGGGATCAATCCCCAAGCATATTTCGATCATGACAAGTTTATATATACAAGTATCAAGATCATCAACTTATCAAGACATGATAGTAACAAGTTAAGCATTTGATAACAAGGTATAAACAATTCCATTTAAGTCTTTATAGCTCCTTAAAGATCATAATCAAATATGTACAAACTTCCAACAATTTAAAATGCATGAGCTAGCATGATCTATATACATATCTAGGTGCCACCAACTAGGAGTGTTACAAAAAGTATGGAATCGTACTTCTAGCTCTGTTGTCTCTTGCTTCAAGCTCAAGAAAGGTGGTTCAAAATCCTTTTAACTTGTAGATTGGGAAGAATAGAAACAAGAGTGATAAGTAAATTATGTACTTAGTGAGGTAGTCCTAGCACTATCCAGTTATTTGATCAAGTTTTATTCAGTCATGTAGTCTTATTCGAGGTTTATAACATTCAATCTGCACATAAGGTCGAGTAGTATGGCAAGCATATCAAGAAATTATCAAGTAGCTTGTTTATCAAGACATTAGGATAGCATGGCAAGCATGTTATCAAAATATTTCAAATATACACATTGACACTTCAAGCTTACAAGTAAGTTTCATGGTATTATAACTTATTTATTATCCTTTTTAACATAATCCTTGTTACTTTCTTTATCCTAAGCCTTGATACTTAGAGTGTTCGTCTTTATTATAACATTCCATTAAATGTATATTTACGTATATACAAGCAAAACAGTCCACCGTGGCATCTAATTTAATTCAGTTCTGTCCATTAAACATGTTTACACACAATCACAAGTAAAACAGTCCATGGTGACTTCTAATTTAATTCAAATATGTCCATTAAACATGTTTACACACAATCACAAGTAAAACACTCCACGGTGACTTCTAATTTAATTCAAATCTGTCCATTAAACATGTTTACACACAAACACAAGTAAAACAGTCCATGGTGACTTCTAATATAATTCAAATCTGTCCATTAAACATGTTTACACACAATCACAAGTAAAACAGTCCATGGATCATACTTACACATTTGGACATCGAAAACAATCCAATAATTGTTCAATTATAAACAAAATAGTCCATGAATTATACTCACACATTTGGACATCCAAAACAGTCCAATAATTGTTCATTTATACACAAAATAGTCCATGAATCAAGCTCACACAATTGGACATCCAAAACAGTCCAATAATTGTTCATTTATACACAAAATAGTCCATATTTCCATGTACAAGTGTACATGGTAGCAACACATTATTCTTACATATTAAACACATGAAAACAGTCCATATTTCCATGTACAAGTGTACATGGCAGCAACACATCATGTTTACATATTAAACACAGTCAATTCGTATCAAGTAGCAAGTACTTAAGAATACACCTTATCAATTCAAGTATACATGTCAAGTAAGTCACGTACTCAAAATTTCATGTCAAGCATTTCAAGTATTCAAGTAAGCTTTATGCTTCATTTGTTTTTCACTTGATTAATTTAGTTTATGCCTTTTAGCACTTCTTTTGCTCACTAAGATTTCAATATTTCATATGCTCACCAAGAGCTTATTTAGACATTATGCTCACCAAGAGATTCTTTAGACATTATGCTCACCAAGAGTTTCTTTAACAATATGCTCACCAAGAGCTTCTTTGACATTTCATTTTACATTCATGATTTTCCTTTGGATTTCTTATTTGATTTCACGATAATGTTCATATCTTTTACATGTTTGCCTTGGATCACAATTGGTTATGGATGACATTGGTCCGTGTTTGACCATAAAGGTCCAAGAATCCTATACTTCTCACTATCCAACCAACTGTCGCCAATCTCTGTACAACTCCCTCGTTACCTCCTACTGTCGCCAATAACATATTACATGTAATGGGGCGTCCCCCCGAGCCGTGGCTCATGGACCGTAGTCCCAAGTATACCATGCATCATACCATTGATCCAGGGACTTCCATTGTAGGAAACTTAAACCTTTTAAATCTTTAATCTTAATTAGGGCAGTATCTTATGGCATAAGAAGTCTTATCTTACTTTAAAACTTGTAGTTGTTTCTTAAATTTTATGCTTACACATTGTAAATTCAAGAACGCATGCTAGTTTCAAACAAGTCATTCGAACCATCATCAATCAAGCCTTCAAAGATTCAAGCATTAAGCAATATAAATTAAACCACCAATCAAGTGTTTATCAGTTAACAAGCAAGTTCATTATAGTGTAGTATTATTCGAATAGTTATCACACACAAACAAGTGTCAATTTACACCCAAGGCAGCAACAACTCAATCACACATGAGTATACATATCAAGTCTCAAACAAGACAATCCAAGCAAGTACATTCCACTATAATTCGATTGATTATCAAGAAAGCAAGCATACATGTAACCACCATCAAGTTTCCAACTAAGCATCCTTCCCTTACACATTTACCAAATAGAAATTAGGTTCATTTCATGTCAATTCCATATCAACTATGTAAACAATTGCAATTGGTTAGGACCTAAGTCTTAACCCTAAGTAAAGCTACACTCACAATACTCCAAGCTATTCACTTGTCTTGTATCCAAATCCCTTTGCCTCTTGCTTTGGGATGTCCACTCTTATCTTCCTCTTCCACAACTTGCTGCCCTTGGTCTAGCAAGTATAACACATACAATTCATCAAAACAAGCACATAATGTCACACATGTATAGTAGCAATGTTACCACATTTGAACCTAACATTTAGCTACTGTTTTTATGCCTTCTTTTAATCATTTCTTACTAGTTCATATCAATGTTAATCCATTATTCAAGGAAGCCAAAACAGAGTAAGTTGGTTACAATGCTTAATTTTGCATGTTTACTCAATTTCAATTCAACTAAACAATTTCTATGTTATGTGACTATGTTCATACTTTTATATTTCATTTCCAGCATTGGTTACTAACAATTCAACTTGTTTAACACCTTAATTACCTTACCTAACCATGATCATAATCAATTCATTAATTCCATAGCTCAATTTCAAATTCTAACCATTCAATTCTTACATCAACATCTAATTTCAAATTTCCAGCAACCTAGTTTTATTACACCATTCCTTACACATGAATTCTACTCTAATTCAAGTCATCCCTGATATATACATGTTCAATTTCATCATTCTCTTCATGTCAAACAACCTAATAACTCAACTAAGCATTTAAACATCATCAAAATCAGAATTTCAAACATAAATAAGTTTGGACAGCATGAATTTACCTTAGTAATGCTTCCAACAAGTTGAATTTAGCTCAAACTCAACATTAACACCATGGATTTAAGCTTTCTCTCACAAGAACACTCTCTCCCTATTTTCCCTCTTCAAATCGGTATAATGGAGAAATGGATGAAGATGACATCCTTGTAATGGATTTAGGAATTTACTATCTTATCCTTGATTAGTTGTTTATCATAGAATTAATCAAGGGCATTAGGGGAAATGAGAAATTTAGAATGCAATACTTATCTTTCTCAATTAATTCAAAGTAGTCACTTTAAATTGATCACTTATTTCATTCATTCTTTCAATTAGACCCTTGACTAATCAATTTAGCTTCATTCTAAATTCAATTAAGCTATCAACTTATGCAAATTGATTCCAATACTTCTAGGCTAGGATTTGAGTGTGTTACAACCCTTTGGAATTTTAACCGAGTAGAAAGCTCTGAAATTGAGATTCAACAACATAATCATGTTCGAAAGCCCATAATCAAATATTTTAACTTATTATATTTGATTTAATCTTATTTTGCGGCCTTTTTGTTAGGGTTTAAGACGTGCATATCTAAATTGGCTTTACAATGGACTCGTTGGAATTTTAACTGAGTAAAAAGCTCTGAAGTTGAGGTTAAGCTACATAATCATGTTTGAAAGCCCATAATCAAATATTTGAACTCATTATATTTGATTTAATCTTATTTTGCGGCCTTTTTGTTGGGGTTTAAGGCGTGCAAGTCTAAATGGGCTTTTACAGTGGACCCGTTGGAATTTTAACCAAGTAAAAAGCTCTGTAATTGATGTTAAGCAACATGATCATTTTCTAAAGCTCATAATCAAATATTTAAACTTATTATATTTAATTTAATTTTATTTTGCGGCCTTTTTTGTTTGGGTTTAAGGCGTGCATCTCTAAATGGGTTCTTATAGTGGATCTGTTCGAATTTTAATCGAGTAAAAAACTCTATAATTGAGGTTAAGCTATATGATCATGTTAGAAATCCCATAATCAATTATTTGAAGTCATTATATTTTATTTAATCTTATTTTTTGGCCGTATTTTCGGGTTTAAGGCGTGCTTGCCTAAATTGGATTTTATAGTGAACCCTTTGGAATTTTAACCGAGTAGAAAGCTCTGAAATTGAGATTAAGCTACATAATCATGTTCGAAAGCCCATAATCAAATATTTGAACTCATATTTGATTTACTCTTATTCTGCGGCCTTTTTGTCAGGGTTTAAGGCGTGCATGTCTAAATTTGCTTTACAGTGGACTCGTTGAAATTTTAACCGAGTAAAAAGCTATGAATTTGAGGTTAAGCTACATAATCAGGTTCGAAAGCCCATAATCAAATATTTTAACTCATTATATTTGATTTAATCTTATTTTGCGGCCTTTTTCTTGGGGTTTAAGGCGTGCATGTCTAAATGGGCTTTTACAGTGGACCCGTTGGAATTTTAACCGAGTAAAAAGCTTTGAATTTGAGGTTAAGCAATATGATCATGTTCGAAAGCTTATAATTAAATATTTGAACTCATTATATTTAATTTAATCTTATTTTGTGGCCTTTTTGTTGGGGTTTAAGGTGTGCATGTCTAAATAGGCTTTTACAGTGTACCCCTTGGAATTTTAACCGAGTAAAAAGCTCTGAAATTGAGGTTAAGCTATATGATTATGTTCGAAAGCCCATAATCAAATATTTGAAATCATTATATTTGATTTAATCTTATTTTGCGGCCTTTTTATTGGGATTTAAGGCGTGTATGTCTAAATTGTGGTTTTTTAGTGGACTAGTTAGAATTTTAACCGAGTTAAAAGCTCTGAGATTTAGATTAAGCAATATGATCATGCTCGAAAGCTTGTAATCAAAATTTTGAACTCATTATATTTAATTTAATTTTATTTAGTGGCATTTTTCCTGGGGTTTAAGGTGTGCATGTCTAAATTGGCTTTACAGTGGACCCGTTAGAATTTTAACCAACTAGAAAGCTCTAAAATTGTTATTAAAATAAATAATAATGTTCAAAATCCCATAATCAAATATTTGAACTCATTATATTTGATTTATTCTTATTTTGCAGCCTTTTGTTGGGGTTTAAGGTGTGCATGTCTAAATGTTCAAAATTTTAAGCTACATGATCAGGTTCGAAGCACATAATCAAATATTTGAACTCATTATATTTGATTTAATCTTATTTTGCGATCTTTTTGTTCGAGTTTAAGGAGTGCTGTCTAAAAGTGTTTTTACAGTGGACCCGTTGAAATTTTAACCGAGCAAAAAGCTTTGAAAATGAGGTTAAGCAATATGATCATGTTCGTAAGCTTATAATCAAATATTTGAACTCATTATATTTAATTTAATCTTATTTTGCGGCCTTTTTGTTGGGGTTTAAGCCGTGGATGTCTAAATAGGCTTTTACAATGAACCCATTGGAATTTTAACTGAGTAAAAAGCTCTGAAATTGAGGTTGAGCTATATGATCATGTTTGAAAGCCCATAATCAAATATTTGAACTCTTTATATTTGATTTGATCTTATTTCAGGGCTTTTTTCTTGGGGTTTAAGGCGTGCATGTCTCTATTGGCTTTATAGTGAACCCGTTGGAATTTTAACCGAGTAGAAAGCTCTGAAATTTTAATTAAGCTACATAATCATGTTCGAAACCCTTAATCAAATATTTGAACTCATTATATTTTATTTAATCTTATTTTGCAGCCTTTTTGTTGGGGTTTAAGGCGTACATGTCTTAATGGGCTTTTACTGTTGACTCGTTGAAATTTTAACAGAGTAAAAAGCTCTAAAATTAATGTTAAGCAACATTATCATATTCGAAAGCTCATAATCAAATATTTAAACTCATTATATTTAATTTAATCTTATTTTACGGCCTTTTTTGTTTGGGTTTAAGTGTGTATGTTTAAATGTGCTTTTTTAGTGGACCCATTGGAATTTTAAACGAGTTAAAAGCTCTGAAATTTAGATTAAGAAATATGACCATGTTTAAAAGCTTATAATCAAATATTTGAACTCATTATATTTAAAATTAATCTTATTTTGTGGCTTTTTCTTGGGGTTTAGGGCGTGCATGTCTAAATTGGCTTTAGAGTAGACTCGTTGGAGTTTTAACAGAGTAGAAAGCTCTGAAATTGTTATTAAGCTACATAATCATGTTCAAAAGCCTATAATCAAATATTTTAACCCATTATATTTGATTTAATCTTATTTTGCGCCCTTTTTGTTGGGGTTTAAGGCGTGCATGTCTAAATGCGCTTTTACTATGGACCCGTTAAAATTTTAACCGAGTAAAAAGCTCTGAAATTGATGTTAAGCAACATAATCATGTTCGAAAGCTCATAATCAAATATTTAATTTCATTATATTTAATTTAATCATATTTTGCGACCTTTTTGTTTGGGTATAAGGTGTGCATGTCTAAATGGGTTTTACAGTGGATCCGTTGGAATTTTAATCGAGTAAAAAACTCTAAAATTGAGGTTAAGCTACATGATCAGCTTCGAAACACATAATCAAATATCTGAACTCATTATATTTGATTTAATCTTATTTTGCGATCTTTTTGTTTAGGTTTAAGGCGTGCCTGTCTAAAAGTGCGTTCACAGTGAACCCGTTGAAATTTTAACCAAGCAAAAAGCTCTAAAATTGAGGTTAAGCAATATGATCATGTTCGAAAGCTTATACTCAAATATTTGAAGTTATTATATTTAATTTAATGTTATTTTACGGCCATTTTGTTGGGGTTTAAGGCGTGCATGTATAAATGGGCTTTTACAATGGACCCATTGAAATTTTAACCAAGATAAAAGCTCTGAAATTGAGGTTAAGCTATATGATCATGTTCGAAAGCCCATAATCAAATATTTGAACTCATTATATTTGATTTAATCTTATTTTGCGGCCTTTTTGTTGGGCTTAAAGCCGTGCATGTCTAAATGGGCTTTTACAGTGGACCCGTTGGAATTTAACCGAGTAAAAAGCTCTAAATTTACGGTTAAGAAATATGATCAAGTTCAAAAGCTTATAATCAAATTTTTGAACTCATTATATTTAATTTAATCTTATTTTGTGGCCTTTTTCTTGAGGTTTAAGGCGTGCATGTCTAAATAGATTTTTATAGTGTACCCCTTGGAATTTTAACCGAGTAAAAAACTCTGAAATTGTTGTTAAGCAACATGATCATGTTCAAAAGCTCGTAATCAAATATTTAAACTCATTATATTTAATTTAATCTTATTTTGCGACCTTTTTTGTTTGGGTTTAAGGTGTGCATGTCTAAATGGATTTTTACAGTGGATCTGTGGAATTTTAACCGAGTAAAAAACTCTAAAATTAAGGTTAAGCTACATGATCATGTTCGGAAATTGAGATTAACTACATAATCATGTTTGAAAGCCCATAATCAATTATTTGAACTCATTATATTTAATTTAATCTTATTTTGTGGCCTTTTTCTTGGAGTTTAAGGCATGCATGTCTAAATGGGTTTTACAGTGTACCCCTTAGAATTTTAACCGAGTAAAAACCTCTGAAATTGAGGTTAAGCTATATGATCATGTTCGAAAGCCCATAATCAAATATTTGAAATCATTATATTTGATTTAATCTTATTTTGCGGCCTCTTTGTTGGGGTTTAAGGCGTGCATGTCTAAATGTGCTTTTTTAGTGGACCCGTTGGAATTTTAACATAATTAAAAGCTTTGAAATTTAGATTAAGCAATATGATCATGCTCGAAAGCTTATAATAAAATATTTGAACTTATTATATTTAATTTAATCTTATTTTTTTGGCTTTTTTCTTGGGGTTTAAGGCGTACATGTCTAAATTGGCTTTATAGTGGACCCGTTGAAATTTTAACAGAGTAGAAAGCTCTGAAATTGTTATTAAGCTACATAATGTTTTTCAAAAGGCCATAATAAACTATTTTAACTCATTATATTTGATTTAATCTTAATTTGCGGCCCTTTTATTAGGGTTTAAGGCGTGCATGACTAAATGGGCTTTTACAGTGGACCCATTGGAATTTTTTTTTGAATAAGAAAAGGACCTCATTAAATAAGCCCTCTAAAGTCACTCATTGCTCCAAGGCTTCGAGTAAACACCTATGGGGAAAAGGAGTACCCATGTTTATTGTATTAATATTACTGTGAATAAATCTCATTGGTTACAAATGTAAGAATATAGTCTGGATAATCTGTACCAAACAAATTGGGTTGACATGGATCGAAGAGCCCTAGTGGCAAGAGAATGAGCAACAACATTCATTCCTCTAGGTAGAAAATGTATACTAAATTGGTAGTATCAGCTAGAAGAGAGTGAATATGGTCTATAAGAGGTCACAGAGTAGATAGATCAGGACCCTACCAGTTGATCTTATTTGCAATTGTAGCTGAATTTGTTTCAATGACCAAATATTTAAACTCGTTGGAATTTTATAGTGAATCAGTTGGAATTTTATCCGAGTAAAAAACTCTAAAAATGAGGTTAAGCTATATGATCATGTTCAAAATCCCATAATCAATTATTTGAATTCATTATATTTGATTTAATCTTATTTTGCGGTCGTTTTTTCGGGTTTAAGGCGTGCATGTCTAAATTGGCTTTTACAGTGAACCCGTTGGAATTTTAACCGAGTAGAAAGCTCTGAAATTGAGATTAAGCTACATAATCATGTTCGAAAGCCCATAATCAAATATTTGAACTCATTATATTTGATTTAATCTTATTTTGCGGCCTTTTTGTTGGGGTTAAGGCGTGCATGTCTAAATGGGCTTTTACTATGGACCCGTTGAAATTTTAACCGAGTAAAAAGCTCTGAAATTGATGTTAAGCAACATGATCATGTTCGAAAGCTCATAATCAAATATTTAAACTCATTATATTTAATTTAATCATATATTGCGTCCTTTTTTGTTTGGGTTTAAGCCGTGCATCTCTAAATTAGTTTTTATAGTGTATCCGTTGGAATTTTAACCGAGTAAAAAAAATCTAAAATTGACGTTAAGCTATATGATCATGTTCGAAAGCCCATAATCAATTATTTGAAGTCATTATATTTGATTTAATCTTATTTTGCGGCCGTTTTTTCAGGTTTAAGGCATGCATGTCTAAATTGGCTTTTGTAGTGAACCTGTTGGAATTTTAACCAAGTTGAAAGCACTAAAATTGAGAATAAGCTACATAATCATGTTCGAAAGTCCGTAATAAAATAATTGAACTCAGTATATTTGATTTAATCTTATTTTGCGGCCTTTTTGTTGGGGTTTAAGGCGTGCATGTCTGAATGGGATTTTACAGTGGACGCGTTGGAATTTTAACCGAGTAAAAAGCTCTTAAATTGATGTTAAGCAACATGATCATGTTCGAAATCTTATAATCAAATATTTAAACTCGCTATATTTAATTTAATCTTATTTTGTGACCTTTTTTGTTTGGGTTTACGACGTGCATCTCTAAATGGGTTTTTATAGTATATACATTGGAATTTTAACCAGGTAAAAAACTCTAAAATTGAGGTTAAGCTATATGATCATGTTCGAAAGCCCATAATCAATTATTTGAAGTCATTATATTTTGCTTAATCTTATTTTGCGACCATTTTTTCGGTTTTAAGGCTTGCATGTCTAAATTGGCTTTACAGTGAACTTGTTGGAATTTTAACCGAGTAGAAAGCTCTAAAGTGGAGATTAAGCTACATAATAATGTTCGGAAGTCCATAATCAAATATTTGAACTCATTATATTTGATTTAATCTTATTTTGTGGCCTTTTTGTTGGGGTTCAAGGAGTGCATGTCTAAACAGGCTTTTATTGTGGACCCGTTGAAATTTTAACGGAGTAAAAAGCTCTAAAATTTTATAGTGTATCCGTTGGAATTTTAACGGAGTAAAAAAATCTAAAATCGAGGTTAAGCTATATGATCATGTTCGAAATCCCATAATCAATTATTTGAAGTCATTATATTTGATTTAATCTTATTTTGCGACCGTTTTTTTGGGTTTAAGGCGTGCATGTCTAAATTGGCTTTTACATTGAACACGTTGGAATTTTAACCGAGTAGAAAGCTCTGAAGTAGAGATTAAGCTACATAATCATGTTTAGAAGCCCATAATCAAATATTTGAACTCATTATATTTGATTTAATCTTATTTTGCGGCCTTTTTGTTGGGGTTTAAGGCTTGCATGTCTAAATGAGATTTTACAGTGGACCCGTTTGAATTTTAAACGAGTAAAAAGCTCTAAATTTGAGGTTAAGCAATATGATCATGTTTGAAAGCTTATAATCAAATATTTGAACACATTATATTTAATTTAATCTTATTTTGTGGCCTTTTTCTTGGGTTTTAAGGCGTGCATGTCTAAATGGGATTTTGTAGTGTACCCCTTGGAATTTTAACCGAGTAAAAACCTCTTAAATTGAGGTTAAGCTATATGATGATGTTCGAAAGCCCATAATCAAATATTTGAAATCATTATATTTGATTTAATCTTAATTTGCTGCCTTTTTGTTGGGTTTAAGGTGTGCATGTCTTAATGTGCTTTTTTAGTGGACCCATTGGAATTTTCACCGAGTTAAAAGTTCTGAAATTTAGATTAAGCATTATGATCTTGTTCGAAAGCTTATAATCGAATATTTGAACTCATTATATTTAATTTAATCTTATTTTGTGGCTTTTTTCTTGGGGTTTAAGGTGTGCATGTCTTAATTTAATATTATTTTGTGGCTTTTTAGTGGAACTGTTGGAATTTTAACTGAGTAGAAAGCTCTGAAATTGTTATTAAGCTACATAATCATGTTTGAAAGCCCATAATCAAATATTCGAACTCAATATATTTGATTTAATCTTATTTGCGACCTTTTTGTTAGGGTTAAGGCTTGCATGTCTAAATGGGCTTTTACTGTGGATCCATTGAAATTTTAACCGAGTAAAAAGCTCTGAAATTGATGTTAAGCAACATGATATGTTCGAAAGCTCATAATCAAATATTTAAACTCATTATATTTAATTTAATATTATTTTTCGGCCATATTTATTTGGGTTTAAGGCGTGCATGTCTAAATGGGTTTTTATAATGGATCTGTTGGAATTTTACCCAAGAAAAAAACTCTCAAATTGAGGTTAAGCTATATGATCATGTTCGAAATCCCATAATCAATTATTTGAAGTCATTATATTTGATTTAATCTTATTTTGCGGCCGTTATTTGGGTTTAAGGTGTGCATGTCTAAACTGGCTTTTATATTGAACACGTTGGAATTTTAACCGAGTAGAAAGCTCTGAAGTGGAGATTAAGCTACATAATCATGTTCAGAAGCCCATAATAAAATATTTGAACTTATTATATTTGATTTAATCTTATTTTGCGGCCTTTTTGTTGGGTTTTAAGGCGTGCATGTCTAAATGGGATTTTACAGTGGACCCGTTGGAATTTTAACCAAGTAAAAAGCTCTAAATTTGACGTTAAGCAATATGATCATGTTCGAAACCTTATAATCAAATATTTGAACACATTATATTTAATTTAATCTTATTTAGTGGCCTTTTTCTTGGGGTTTAAGGCGTGCATGTCTAAATGGGCTTTTACAGTGTACCCCTTGTAATTTTAATCGACTAAAAACCTTTGAAATTGAGGCTAAGATATATGATCATTTTCGAAAGCCCGTAATCAAATATTTGAAATCATTATATTTGATTTAGTCTTATTTTGCGGCCTTTTTGTTGGGGTTTAAGGCGTGCATGTCTAAATGGGTTTTACAGTGTACCCCTTAGAATTTTAACCAAGTAAAAACCTCTGAAATTGAGGTTAAGCTATATGATCATGTTCGAAAGCCCATAATCAAATATTTGAAATCATTATATTTGATTTAATCTTATTTTGCGGCCTTTTTGTTGGGTTTTAAGGCGTGCATGTCTAAATGTGCTTTTTTAATGGACCCGTTGGAATTTTAACAAAATTAAAAGCTTTGAAATTTAGATTAAGCAATATGATCATGCTCGAAAGCTTATAATCAAATATTTGAACTTATTATATTTAATTTAATCTTTTTTTTTTGCTTTTTTCTTGGGGTTTAAGGCGTGCATGTCTAAATTGGCTTCATAGTGGACCCGTTGGAATTTTAACAGAGTATAAAGCTCTGAAATTGTTATTAAGCTACATAATCTTTTTCAAAAGGCCATAATAAAATATTTGAACTCATTACATTTGATTTAATCTTATTTTGCTGCCTTTTTGTTGGGGTTTAAGGCGTGCATGTCTAAATGGGCTTTTACAGAAGACCCATCGGATTTTTTTTGAAGAAAAAAAGGACCTCATTAAATAAGCCCTCTAAAGTCACTCGTTGCTCCAAAGCTTCGAGTAAACACCTATGGGGAAAAGGAGTACCCATGTTTATTGTATTAATATTTAGTGTGAATAAAGCGCATTGGTTACAAATGTACGAATATAGTCTGGATAATCTGTACCAAACAAAACGGATGACATGGATCGAAGAGCCCTAGTGGCAAGAGAATGAGCAACAACATTCATTCCTCTAGGTAGAAAATGTATACTAAATTGGCAGTATCAGCCATAAGAGAGTGAATATGGTCTATAAGAGGTCACAAAGTAGATAGGTTAGGACCCTACCAGTTGATCTTTTTTGCACTTGTAGCTGAATCTGTTTCAATGATCAGATATTTAAACTCATTGGAATTTTATAGTGGATCCGTTGGAATTTTATCCGAGTAAAAAACTCTAAAATTGAGGTTAAGCTACATGATCATGTTCAAAATCCCATAATCAATTATTTAAATTCATTATATTTGATTTAATCTTATTTTGCGGTCGTTTTTTCGGGTTTAAGGCGTGCTTGTCTAAATTGGCTTTTACAATGAACCCGTTGGAATTTTAACCGAGTAGAAAGCTCTGAAATTGAGATTAAGCTACATAATCATGTTCGAAAGCTCATAATCAAATATTTGAACTCATTATATTTGATTTAATCTTATTTTGCGGCCTTTTTGTTGGGGTCCAAGGCGTGCATGTCTAAATGGGCTTTTACTATGGACTCGTTGAAATTTTAACCGAGTAAAAAGCTCTGAAATTGATGTTAAGCAACATGATCATGTTCGAAATCTCATAATCAAATATTTAAACTCATTATATTTAATTTAATCATATTTTGCGGCCTTTTTTGTTTGGGTTTAAGCCTTGCATCTCTAAATGAGTTTTTATAGTGTATCTGTTGGAATTTTAACCGAGTAAAAAACTCTAAAATTGATGTTAAGCTATATGATCATGTTCGAAAGCCCATAATCAATTATTTGAAGTCATTATATTTGATTTAATCTTATTTTGCGGCCGTTTTTTCAGGTTTAAGGCTTGCATGTCTAAATTGGCTTTTGTAGTGAACCTGTTGGAATTTTAACCAAGTTGAAAGCACTAAAATTGAGAATAAGCTACATAATCATGTTCGAAAGTCCATAATCAAATTTTTGAACTCAGTATATTTGATTTAATCTTATTTTGTGGCCTTTTTGTTGGGGTTTAAGGCGTGCATGTCTAAATGGGATTTTATAGTGAACACGTTGGAATTTTAACCGAGTAAAAAGCTCTGAAATTGATGTTAAGCAACATGATCATGTTCGAAATCTTATAATCAAATATTTAAACTCACTATATTTAATTTAATCTTATTTTGAGACCTTTTTTGTTTGGGTTTAAGGACGTGCATCTCTAAATGGGTTTTTATAGTGTATCCGTTGGAATTTTAACAAAGTAAAAAACTCTAAAATTGAGGTTAAGCTATATGATCATGTTTGAAAGCCCATAATCAATTATTTGAAGTCATTATATTTTATTTAATCTTATTTTGCGGCCATTTTTTCGGGTTTAAGGCGTGCATATCTAAATTGGCTTTTACAGTGAACTTGTTGGAATTTTAACCGAGTAGAAAGCTCTGAAGTGGAGATTAAGCTACATAATCATGTTCGGAAGTCCATAATCAAATATTTGAACTCATTATATTTGATTTAATCTTATTTTGCGGCCTTTTTGTTGGGGTTCAAGGCGTGCATGTCTAAATAGGCTTTTATTGTGGACCCGTTGAAATTTTAACCGAGTAAAAAGCTCTAAAATTTTATAGTGTATCCGTTGGAATTTTAACCAAGTAAAAAATTCTAAAATTGAGGTTAAGCTATATGATCATGTTCGAAATCCCATTATCAATTATTTGAAGTCATTATATTTGATTTAATCTTATTTTGCGTCCATTTTTTGGGTTTAAGGCGTGCATGTCTAAATTGGCTTTTACATTGAACACGTTGGAATTTTAACTGAGTAGAAAGCTCTGATCTGGAGATTAAGCTACATAATCATGTTCAGAAGCCCATAATCAAATATTTGAAGTCTTTATATTTGATTTAATCTTATTTTGCGGCCTTTTTGTTGGGGTTTAAGGCTTGCATGTCTAAATGAGATTTTATAGTGGACCCGTTTGAATTTTAAATGAGTAAAAAGCTCTAAATTTGAGGTTAAGCAATATGATCATGTTTGAAAGCTTATAATCAAATATTTGAACACATTATATTTAATTTAATCTTATTTTGTGGCCTTTTTCTTGGGTTTTAAGGCGTGCATGTCTAAATGGGCTTTTGCAGTGTACCCCTTGGAATTTTAACTGAGTAAAAACCTCTTAAATTGAGGTTAAGCTATATGATCATGTAAGAAAGCCCATAATCAAATATTTGAAATCATTATATTTGATTTAATCTTATTTTGCTGCCTTTTGTTGGGGTTTAAGGTGTGCATGTCTTAATGTGCTTTTTTAGTGGACCCATTGGAATTTTAACCGAGTTAAAAGCTCTGAAATTTAGATTAAGCATTATGATCTTGTTTGAAAGCTTATAATCGAATATTTGAACTCATTATATTTAATTTAATCTTATTTTGTGGCTTTTTTCTTGGGGTTTAAGGTGTCCATGTCTTAATTTAATATTATTTTGTGGCTTTTTAGTGGAACTGTTGGAATTTTAACCAGTAGAAAGCTCTGAAATTGTTATTAAGCTACATAATCATGTTCGAAAGACCATAATCAAATATTCGAACTCAATATATTTGATTTAATCATATTTTGCGGCCTTTTTGTTAGGGTTAAGGCGTGCATGTCTAAATGGGCTTTTACTGTGGAGCCATTGAAATGTTAACCGAGTAAAAAGCTCTGAAATTGATGTTAAGCAACATGATATGTTCGAAAGCTCATAATCAAATATTTAAACTCATTATATTTAATTTAATCTTATTTTTCGGCCTTATTTATTTGGGTTTAAGGCGTGCATCTCTAAATGGGTTTTTATAGTGGATCCGTTGGAATTTTACCCGAGTAAAAAACTCTAAAATTGTGGTTAAGCTATATGATCATGTTCGAAATCCCATATCAATTATTTGAAGTCATTATATTCGATTTAATCTTATTTTGCGTCCGTTTTTTGGGTTTAAGGCGTGCATGTCTAAATTGGCTTTTACATTGAATACGTTGGAATTTTAACCGAGTAGAAAGCTCTGAAGTGGAGATTAAGCTACATAATCATGTTCAGAAGCCCATAATAAAATATTTGAACTTATTATATTTGATCTAATCTTATTTTGCGGCCTTTTTGTTGGGTTTTAAGGCGTGCATGTCTAAATGGGATTTTACAGTGGACCCGTTGGAATTTTAACCGAGTAAAAAGCTCTAAATTTCACGTTAAGCAATATGATCATGTTCGAATGCTTATAATCAAATATTTAAACACATTAGATTTAATTTAATCTTTTTTTGTGGCCTTTTTCTTGGGGTTTAAGGCGTGCATGTCTAAATGGGCTTTTACAGTGTAGCCTAGTAATTTTAATCGAGTAAAAACATTTAAAATTGAGGTTAAGATATATGATCATTTTCGAAAGCCCGTAATCAAATATTTGAAATCATTATATTTGATTTAATCTTATTTTGCGGCCTTTTTGTTGGGGTTTAAGGCGTGCATGTCTAAATGGTTTTTAAAGTGTATCCCTTAGAAGTTTAACCGAGTAAAAACCTATGAAATTGAGGTTAAGCTATATGATCAGGTTCGAAAGCCCATAATCAAATATTTGAAATCATTATATTTGATTTAATCTTATTTTGCGGCCTTTTTGTTGGGGTTTAAGGCGTGCATGTCTAAATGTGCTTTTTTAGTGGACCCGTTGGAATTTTAACAGAATTAAAAGCTTTGAAATTTAGAATAAGCATTATGATCATGCTCGAAAGCTTATAATCAAATATTTGAACTTATTATATTTAATTTAATCTTATTTTTTGGCTTTTTTCTTGGGGTTTAAGGCGTGCATGTCTAAATTGGCTTTATAGTGGACCCGTTGGAATTTTTTAGTAGTAAAGCTCTGAAATTGTTATTAAGCTACATAATCTTTTTCAAAAGGCCATAATAAAATATTTGAACTCATTATATTTGATTTAATCTTATTTTGAGGCCTTTTTGTTGGGGTTTAAGACATGCATGTCTAAATGGGCTTTTACAGTGGACCCATTGGAATTTTTTTTTGAAGATGAAAAGGACCTCATTAAATAAGCCCTCTAAAGTCACTCGTTGTTCTAAGGCTTCGAGTAAACACCTATGGGGAAAAGGAGTACCCATGTTTATTGTATTAATATTTAGTGTGAATAAATCTCATTGGTTACAAATGTACGAATATAGTCTGGATAATCTGTACCAAACAAAACGCATGACATGGATCGAAGAGCCCTAGTGGCAAGAGAATGAGCAACAACATTCATTCCTCTAGGTAGAAAATGTATACTAAATTGGCAGTATCAGCCATAAGAGAGTGAATATGGTCTATAAGAGGTCACAAAGTAGATAGGTTAGGACCCTACCAGTTGATCTTTTTGCACTTTTAATTTAATTTGAATTTTTTTCAATGGGATATTTAAACTCATTCTAAATTTTATAATGGATCCGTTGGAATTTTATCCGAGTAAAAAACTCTAAAATTGAGGTTAAGCTACATGATCATGTTCAAAATCCCATAATCAATTATTTAAATTCATTATATTTGATTTAATCTTATTTTGCGGTCGTTTTTTCGGGTTTAAGGCGTACATGTCTAAATTGGCTTTTACAATGAACCCGTTGGAATTTTAACCGAGTAGAAAGCTCTGAAATTGAGATTAAGATACATAATCATGTTCGAAAGCTCATAATCAAATATTTGAACTCATTATATTTGATTTAATCTTATTTTGCGGCCTTTTTGTTGGGGTCCAAGGCGTGCATGTCTAAATGGGCTTTTACTATGGACTCGTTGAAATTTTAACCGAGTAAAAAGCTCTGAAATTGATGTTAATCAACATGATCATGTTCGAAATCTCATAATCAAATATTTAAACTCATTATATTTAATTTAATCATATTTTGCGGCCTTTTTTGTTTGGGTTTGAGCCTTGCATCTCTAAATGAGTTTTTATAGTGTATCTGTTGGAATTTTAACAGAGTAAAAAACTCTAAAATTGACGTTAAGCTATATGATCATGTTCGAAAACCCATAATCAAATATTTGAAATCATTATATTTGATTTAATCTTATTTTGCGGCCTTTTTGTTGGGGTTTAAGGCGTGCATGTCTAAATGTGCTTTTTTAGTGGACCCGTTGGAATTTTAACATAATTAAAAGCTTTGAAATTTAGAATAAGCATTATGATCATGCTCGAAAGCTTATAATCAAATATTTGAACTTATTATATTTAATTTAATCTTATTTTTTGGCTTTTTTCTTGGGGTTTAAGGTGTGCATGTCTAAATTGGCTTTATAGTGGACCCGTTGGAATTTTAACAGAGTAGAAAGCTCTGAAATTGTTATTAAGCTACATAATCTTTTTCAAAAGGCCATAATAAAATATTTGAACTCATTATATTTGATTTAATCTTATTTTGAGGCCTTTTTGTTGGGGTTTAAGACATGCATGTCTAAATGGGCTTTTACAGTGGACCCATTGGAATTTTTTTTTGAAGATGAAAAGGACCTCATTAAATAAGCCCTCTAAAGTCATGTTGTTCTAATAATCATGTTTAAGTAAACACCTATGGGGAAAATATTTGACCCATGTTTATTGTATTTAATATTTTAATTTAATCTTGAATAAATTTTTTTTGTTTAAGGCGTGCATGTCTAAATGGGCTTTTGGATGGACTATTGCAAACAAACGGAGTAAAAACATAAAATTGAGGTTAAGCAATATGATGGCAAGAGAATGATAATCAAATATTTGAATTCTCTTATAGAAAATTTAATCTTAAATTTTTTGGGGCAGTATCTTTTTAAAGTTGAATATGGTCTATAAGAGGTTTAGTAGATAGGGTTAGGACCATGTGATTGATCTTTTTGCACTTGCAGTATATTTGAATTTAATCTTATTTCAATGATGTTATTTAAACTCATTGGAATTTATAGTGGATCCGTTGGAATTTTATCCGAGTAAAAAGCTCTAAAATTGAGGTTAAGCTATATGATCATGTTCAAAATCCTTATAATCAAATATTTAAACTCATTATATTTGATTTAATCTTATTTTTGCGGCCTTTTTTTTGGGGTTTAAGGCGTGCATGTCTAAATTGGTTTTTACAATGGACCCGTTGGAATTTTAACCGAGTAAAAAGCTCTGAAATTGAGATTAAGCTACATAATCATGTTCGAAAGCTCATAATCAAATATTTGAACTCATTATATTTGATTTAATCTTATTTTTGACCTTTTTGTTGGGGTTTAAGGCGTGCATGTCTAAATGGGCTTTTACTATGGACCCGTTGAAATTTTAACAAGTAAAAAGCTCTGAAATTGATGTTAAGCAACATGGTCATGTTCAAAATCTCATAATCAAATATTTAAACTCATTATATTTAATTTAATCTTATTTTACGGCCTTTTTTTTTTGTTTGGGTTTAAAGCGTGCATGTCTAAATGGTTTTTATAGTGGACCCATTGGAATTTTAACCGAGTAAAAAACTCTAAAATTTACGTTAAGCAATATGATCATGTTATAAAGCCCATAATCAAATATTTGAAATCATTATATTTAATTTAATCTTATTTTTTGCCTTTTTGTTTGGGGTTTTAAGGCGTGCATGTCTAAATGGGCTTTTTTAGTGGACCTATTGGAATTTTAACCAAGTAAAAAGCTCTGAATTTGAGGTTAAGCTATATGATCATGTTAAAAAGCTTATAATCAAATATTTGAACTCATTATATTTAATTTAATCTATTTTTTTTGGCTTTTTTTTGGGGTTTAAGGCGTGCATGTCTAAATTGGCTTTATAGTGGACCCATTGGAATTTTAACGAGTAGAAAGCTATGAAATTGAGATTAAGCTACATAATCATGTTCAAAAGGCCATAATCAAATATTTGAACTCATTATATTTGATTTAATCTTATTTTTGAGGCCTTTTTGTTGGGGTTTAAGACGTGCATGTCTAAATGGGCTTTTACAGTGGACCCATTGGATTTTTTTTTTTGAAGATGAAAAAAGCTCATTAAATTAAGGTTAAAGTCATATGATCATGGCTTGAGTAAACACTTATAATCAAATATTTGAACTCATTATATTTATATTTAATTTATTTTGAATAAATCTTTTTGTTTGGGGTTTAAATGTGCATGTCTAAATGGATAATTGAACCAAACAAAACGTGGACATGGATTGAAATTTTAGTGGCAAGAGAAAAAGCAACAACATCAAAATTGAGGTTAATGTATACTAAATTATGATCATGTGAATACAATCAAATATTTCAAACTCATTATATTTGATTTAATCTTGATATTTTTTTGCTTTTTTTGTTGGTTTAAGGCTTGCATGTCTAAATGGGCTTTTGGAATTTTATATTGAAATTCCGTTGGAATTTTATAAAAAGCTCTGAAATTGATGTTAACCAACATGATCATGTTCGAATGCTCATAATAAAATATTTAAACTCATTATATTTAATTTAATCTTATTCTGCGGCCTTTTTTGTTTAGGTTTAAGGCGTGCATGTCTAAATTGGCTTTTACAGTGTATCCGTTGGAATTTTAACCAAGTAGAAAGCTCTGAAATTGAGATTAAGCTACATAATCATGCTCGAAAGCCCATAATCAAAAATTTGAACTAATTATATTTGATTTAATCTTATTTTGTAGCTTTTATTTTGGGGTTTGAGGCGTGCATGTCCAAATGGTATTTTATAGTCGACCCGTTGGAATTTTAACCGAGTAAAAAGCTATGAAAATTAGTTTAACCAAGATGACCTTGTTTGAAAGCTTATAATCAAATATTTGAACTAATTATATTTAATTTAATCTTATTTTGCGGCCTTCTTGTTGGGGTTTTAAGCGTGTGCATGTCTAAATGAGTTTTTACAGTGGACCTATTGGAATTTTAACCGAGTAAAAAGCTCTAAAATTGAGGTTAAGCTATATGATCATGTTCGAAAGCCCATAATCAATTATTTGAAGTCATTATATTTGATTTAATCTTATTTTGCAACCTTTTTGTTCGGGTTTAAGGCGTGCATGTCTAAAATGTTTTTTTAGTGGACCCATTGGAATTTTAACATTAAGTAAAAGCTTGAAATTTAAATTAAGCAATATGATCATGTTCTAAAGCTTATAATCAAATATTTGTAATCGTTATATTTGATTTAATCTTATTTTTCGGCCTTTTTGTTGGGGTTTAAGGCGTGCATGTCTAAATAGGCTTTTATAGTGTACCCATTGAAATTTTAACCGAGTAAAAACCTCTGAAATTGAGGTTAAGCTATATGATCATGTTCAAAAGCCCATAATCAAATATTTGAACTCATTATATTTGATTTAATCTTATTTTGCGGTCGTTTTTTGGGTTTAAGGTGTGCATGTCTAAATTGGCTTTTACAGTGGACCCATTGGAATTTTTTTTGAAGTAGAAAGGCTGAAATTGAGATTAAGCTAAGATGATAATGTTCTAAAGCTTATAATCAAATATTTAACTCATTATATTTAATTTAATCTTATTTTATTTCTTGTGGGTTTTTTTTTTGTCTTTGGTACAAAGCCCAAAATCAATGCATGATGTCATTATATTTAATTTAATCTTATCAAACAAACTTTTTGTTTTTGGACATGGATGTCAAAATTGGTTTTAACTTGTGGACCCAGAAATTTTAACTGAGTAAAATTCCTCTGAAATTTAAATTGTATAATAGGATCATGTTTAAAGCCCATAATCAAATATTTGAACTCATTATATTTGATTTAATCTTATTTTTTTGGCCTTTTGTTTGGGGTTTTAAGGCGTGCATGTCTAAATGGACTTTTACTGTGGACCTGTTGAAATTTTAACCGAGTAAAAAGCTCTAAAATTGAGGTTAAGCTATATGATCATGTTTGAAAGCCCATAATCAAATATTTGAACACATTATATTCGATATAATCTTATTTTGCGGCCATTTTTCGGGTTTAAGGTGTGCATGTCTAAATTGGCTTTTACAGTGGACCCATTGGAATTTTAACCGAGTATAAAGCTTAGAAATTGAGATTAAGCTACATTAGTAAGTTCGAAATCCCATAATCAAATATTTGAACTCAATATATTTGATTTAATCTTATTTTGTGGCTTTTTTTGTTTGGGTTTAAGGTGTGCATGTCTAAATTGACTTTTACAGTTGACCCATTGGAATTTTAACCGTGTAGAAAACTCTAAAATTGAGATTAAGCTACATAATCATGCTCGAAAGCCCATAATCAAATTTTTGAAATCATTATATTTGATTTAATCTTATTTTTTGGCCTTTTTTTTGTTTGGTTTAAGGCATGCATGTCTAAATGGGCTTTTTATAGTGGACTGTTGAAATTTTAACCGAGTAAAAAGCTCTAAAATTGAGGTTAAGCTATATGATCATGTCGAAAGCCCATAATCAAATATTTGAACTCATTATATTTGATTTAATCTTATTTTGCAGGCTTTTGTTAGGTTTAAGGCTTGCATGTCTAAATGGGCTTTTACTATGGACCCATTGAAATTTTAACCGACTAAAAAGCTCTAAAATTGATGTTAACCAACATGATCATGTTCAAAATCTCATAACCAAATATTTAAACTCATTATATTTAATTTAATCTTATTTTATGGCCTTTTTTTGTTTGGGGTTTAAGGCGTGCATGTCTAAATGAGCTTTTTACAAGTGGACCCGTTGGAATTTTAACCGAGTAAAAAGCTATGAAATTGAGATTAAGCAACATGATCATGTTCAAAAGCTTATAATCAAATATTTGAACTCATTATATTTAATTTAATCTTATTTTGAGGCCTTCTTTTGGGGTTGGGGCATGCATGTCTAAATGGGTTCGTGCCATAATCAATTATTTGAAGTCATTATATTTAATTTAATCTTATTTTGCAACCTTTTTTTGTTTGGGTTTAAAATATTTGCATGTCAAAATTGGTTTTCTTATTTTTGGACCCATTGGAATTTTAACCAAGTAAAAAGCTCTGAAATTTAGATTAAGCAATATGATCATGTTCGAAAGCTTATAATCAAATATTTGAACTCATTATATTTAATTTAATCTTATTTTGTGGCCTTTTTGTTGGGGTTTAAGGCGTGCATGTCTAAATGGGCTTTTATAGTGGACCTATTGCAACTTTAACCGAGTAAAAAAGCTCTAAAATTGAGGTTAAGCTATATGATCAAATATTTGAACTCATTAAAGCCCATAATCAAATATTTGAAGTCATTATGTTTGATTTAATCTTATTTTAAATGGCCTTTTTTTTGGGGTTTAAGGTGTGCATGTCTAAATGTCTAAATTTTACAATGCACTCATTGGAATTTTTTAAAAGCTCTCAAATTTAGATTAAGCAATATGATAATGTTTGAGAACTTATAACCGAATATTTGAACTTAGTATATTTAATTTTATTTTATTTTGTGGAGTTTTTGTTGGGGTTTAAGGTGTGCATGTCTAAATGTGCTTTTTTAGTGGACCCGTTGGAATTTTAACCGAGCAAAAAGCTCTAAAATTGAGATTATGCTACATAATCATGTTCGAAAGCCCATAATCAAATTATTGAACTCATTATGTTTGATTTAAACTTATTTTGCGGCCTTTTTGTTGGGGGTTTAAGGCGTGCATGTCTAAATGGGCTTTTACCGTGAACCTGTTGAAATTTTAACCGAGTAAAAAGCTCTAAAATTCAGGTTAAGCTATATGATCGTGTTCGAAAGACCATAATCAAATATTTGAACTCATTATATTTGATTTAATCTTATTTTGCAGGCTTTTGTTAGGTTTAAGGCTTGCATGTCTAAATGGGCTTTTACTATGGACCCGTTGAAATTTTAACCGAGTAAAAAAGCTAAAATTGATGTTAACCAACATGATCATGTTCAAAATCTCATAATCAAATATTTAAACTCATTATATTTAATTTAATCTTATTTTGTGGCCTTTTTTGTTGGGGTTTAAGGCGTGCATGTCTAAATTGGCTTTTACAGTGGACCCATTGGAATTTTAACCGAGTAAAAGCTCTGAAATTGAGATTAAGCAAGATGATCATGTTGAAAGCTTATAATCAAATATTTGAACTCATTATATTTAATTTAATCTTATTTTTTGACTTTTTTTTGTTGGGGTTTAAGGCGTGCATGTCTAAATGGTCTTTTGTCGTTGGAATTTTAACCTAGTAAAAAGCTCAAAATTTGAGGTTAAGCAATATGATCATGTTCTTATAATCAAATATTTGAACTCATTATATTTAATTTAATCTTATTTTGCAACCTTTTTTTTGGGGTTTAAGGCGTGCATGTCTAAATTGGTTTTTTACTGTGGACCCATTGGAATTTTAACCGAGTAAAAAGCTATGAAATTTAGATTAAGCAATAGGATCATGTTCTAAAGCTTATAATCAAATATTTGAACTCGTTATATTTAATTTAATCTATTTTGCGGCCTTCTTGTTGGGGTTTAAGGCGTGCACGTCTAAATGAGCTTTTACAGTGGACCCATTGGAATTTTACCCAAGTAAAAAGCTATGAAATTTAGATTAAGCAAGATGATCATGTTTGAAAGCTTATAATCAAATATTTGAACTCGTTATATTTAATTTAATCTATTTTGCGGCCTTCTTGTTGGGGTTTAAGGCGTGCATGTCTAACTGGGTTCGAAAGCCCATAATCAATTATTTGAAGTCATTATATTTAATTTAATCTTATTTTGCAACCTTTTTGTTTGGGTTTAAGGCGTGCATGTCAAAATTGGTTTTACTGTGGACCCATTGGAATTTTAACCGAGTAAAAAGCTATGAAATTTAGATTAAGCAATAGGATCATGTTCTAAAGCTTATAATCAAATATTTGTACTCGTTATATTTAATTTAATCTTATTTTGCGGTCTTTTTGTTGGGGTTGAAGGCGTGCATGTCTAAATGGGCTTTTATAGTGGACCTATTGCAACTTTAACCGAGTAAAAAGCTCTAAAATTGAGGTTAAGCTATATGATCGTGCTCGACAACCCATAATCAATTATTTGAAGTCATTATGTTTGATTTAATCTTATTTTGTGGCCGTTTTTTCGGGTTTAAGGTGTGCCTGTCTAAATTGGCTTTTACAATGCACTCATTGGAATTTTAACCGAGTAGAAAGCTCTGAAATTGTGATTAAGCTACATAATCATATTTTGCGGTCATTTTGTTGGGGTTTAAGGCGTGCATGTCTAAATAGGCTTTTACAGTGTACCCCTTGGAATTTTAACCGAGTAAAAAGCTTTGAAATTGAGGTTAAGTTATATGATAATGTTCGAAAGCGCATAATCAAATATTTGAACTCATTATATTTGATTTAATCTTATTTTACGGCCTTTTTTTGGGGTTTATGGCGTGCATATCTAAATGGGCTTTTACTGTGGACCTGTTGAAATTTTAACCGAGTAAAAAACTCTGAAATTGAGGTTAAGCTATATGATCATGTTCGAAAGCCCATAATCAAATATTTGAACACATTATATTTGATTTAATCGTATTTTGCGGTCTTTTGTTGGGGTTTAAGGCGTGCATGTCTAAATGAGCTTTTACTATGGACCCGTTGAAATTTTAACCGAGTAAAAAGCTCTGAAATTGATGTTAACCAACATGATCATGTTCAAAATCTCATAATCAAATATTTAAACTCATTATATTTAATTTAATCTTATTTTGCGGCCTTTTTTGTTTGGGTTTAAAGCGTGCATGGCTAAATTGGCTTTTATAGTGTACCCGTTGGAATTTTAACCGAGTTAAAACTCTAAAATTGAGGTTAAGCTATATGATCATGTTTTAATTTAAAGCCCATAATCAAATGTTGAAAGCTTATAATCAAATATTTGAACTCATTATAAAAAAGTTCTTCTAAAAGTCCTTTTACAGTGGACCCATATGAATTTTAACCGAGTAAAAAGCTCTAAAATTTAGATTAGGCAGGATGATCATGTTTGAAAGCTTATAATCAAATATTTGAACTCATTATATTTAATTTAATTTAATCTTATTTGTTGGGGTTTTTTTGTTGGGGTTTAATCTTATGTCTAAAAATTTTAAAGTGGACCCAATTGAAATTTTAACCAAGAGTAAAAAGCTATGAAATTGAAATTGCAAATTCATGTGTTTATAATCAAATATTTGAACTCGTTATATTTAATTTAATAATCAATTATTTGAAGTCATTATATTTGATTTAATCTTATTATTGGAAGTCATTTATTTGATTTAATCTTTTTTGCAACCTTTGCATGTGCATGTCAAAATGGTTTTTTTGTGGACCCATGGAATTTTAATCGAGTAAAAAGCTATGAAATTTAGATTAAGCAATAGGATCATGTTCTAAAGCTTATAATCAAATATTTGTACTTGTTATATTTAATTTAATCTTATTTTGTAGTCTTTTTGTTGGGGTTGAAGGCGTGCATGTCTAAATGGGCTTTTACAGTGGACCTTATGTAATTTTAACCGAGTAAAAAGCTCTAAAATTGAGGTTAAGCTATATGATCGTGTTCGACAGCCCATAATCAATTATTTGAAGTCATTTTTTCGGGTTTAAGGCGTGCCTGTCTAAATTGGCTTTTACAATGCACTCATTGGAATTTTAACCGAGTAGAAAGCTCTGAAATTGTGATTAATCTACATAATCATATTTTGCGGTCATTTTGTTGGGTTTAAGGCGTGCATGTCTAAATAGGCTTTTATAGTGTACCCCTTGGAATTTTAACCGAGTAAAAAGCTCTGAAATTGAGGTTAAGTTATATGATAATGTTCGAAAGCGCATAATCAAATATTTGAACTCATTATATTTGATTTAATCTTATTTTACGGCCCTTTTGTTGGGGTTTATGGCGTGCATATCTAAATGGGCTTTTACTGTGGACCTGTTGAAATTTTAACCGAGTAAAAAACTCTGAAATTGAGGTTAAGCTATATGATCATGTTCGAAAGCCCATAATCAAATATTTGAACACATTATATTTGATTTAATCGTATTTTGCAGTGTTTTGTTAGGGTTTAAGGCGTGCATGTCTAAATGAGCTTTTACTATGGACCCGTTGAAATTTTAACCGAGTAAAAAGCTCTGAAATTGATGTTAACCAACATGATCATGTTCAAAATCTCATAATCAAATATTTAAACTCATTATATTTAATTTAATCTTATTTTGCGGCCTTTTTTGTTTGGGTTTAAAGCGTGCATGGCTAAATTGGCTTTTATAGTGTACCCGTTGGAATTTTAACCGAGTTAAAACTCTAAAATTAAGGTTAAGCTATATGATCATGTTCGAAAGCCTATAATCGTTTTCAAAAGCCTAGTCTAAAAGTGCTTTTACAGTGGACCCATATGAATTTTAACCAAGTAAAAAGCTATGAAATTTAGATTAAGCAATAGGATCATGTTCTAAAGCTTATAATCAAATATTTGAACTCATTATATTTAATTTAATCTTATTTTGCGGTCTTTTTGTTGGGGTTGAAGGTGTGCATGTCTAAATGGGCTTTTACAGTGGACCAATTGCAATTTTAACAGAGTAAAAAGCTTTGAAATTGAGGTTAAGTTATATGATCAGGTTCGAAAGCCCATAATCAATTATTTGAAGTCATTATATTTGATTTATTCTTATGTTGCAACCTTTTTGTTCGGGTTTAAGGTTTGCATGTCTAAATGTGTGTACGCCTTGAAATTTTAACCAAGTAAAAACCATTGAAATTGAGGTTAAGCTATATGATCATGTTCGAAAGCCCATAATCAAATATTTGAAATCATTATATTTGATTTAATCTTATTTCGCGGCCTTTTTGTTAGGGTTTAAGGTGTGCATGTCTAAATGAGCTTTTTTAGTGGACCCGTTGGAATTTTAACCGAGCAAAAAGCTCTGAAATTGATGTTTAGTAATATGATCATGTTCGAAAGTTTATAATCAAATATTTGAACTCATTATATTTAATTTAATATTATTTTGTGACCTTTTGTTGGGTTTTAAGGCGTGCATGTCTATATAGGCTTTTATAGTGGACCCATAGGAATTTTAACCGAGTAAAAAGCTATGAAATTTATATTAAGCAAGATGATCACGTTTGAAAGCTTATAATCAAATATTTGAACTCATTATAGTTAATTTAATCTTATTTTGCAGGCTTCTTGTTGGGGTTTAAGGCGTGCATGTCGAACTGGGCTTTTACAGTGGACCTATTGCAATTTTAACCGAGTTAAAAGCTCTAAAATTGAGGTTAAGATATATGATCAGGTTCGAAAGCCCATTTTTTGAAGTCATTATATTTGATTTAATCTTATTTTGCAACCTTTTTGTTGGGTTTAAGGCTTGCATGTCTAAATTGGCTTTTACAGTGGACCTATTGGAATTCTAACCGAGTAAAATGCTCTAAAATTGAGGTTAAGCTCTATGATCGTGTTTGAAATACCATAATCAATTATTTGAAGTCATTATATTTTATTTAATCTTATTTTGCAGCCTTTTTGTTGGGGTTTAAGGCGTGCATGTCTAAAAAGGCTTTTACAGTGTACCCCTTTTTAATTTTAACCGAGTAAAAAGCTCTGAAATTGAGGTTAAGCTATATGACCATGTTCGAAAACCCGTAATCAAATATTTGAACTCATTATAATTGATTTAATCTTATTTTGCGGCCTTTTTGTTGGTGTTTAAGGCATGCATGTCTAAATGGGCTTTTATAGTGGACCTATTGAAATTTTAACATAGTAAAAAGCTCTGAAATTGAGCTTATGCTATATGATCATGTTCGAAAACCCATAATCAAATATTTGAACTCATCATATTTGATTTAATCTTATTTTGCGGCCTTTTTGTTGGGGTTTAAGGCGTGCATGTCTAAATGGGCATTTACTGTGGACCTGTTGAAATTTTAACAGAGTAAAAAGCTCTAAAATTGATGTTAACCAACGTGATCAAGTTCGAAAGCTCATAATCAAATATTTAAACATATTATATTTAATTTAATCTTATTTTGCGGCTTTTTTGTTTGGGTAAGGCGTGCATGTCTAAATTGGCTTTTATATTGGACCTGTTGGAATTTTAACCGAGTAGTAAGCTCTAAAATAGAGATTAAGTTACATAATCATGTTCGAAAGCCCATAATCAAATTTTTGAACTCAATAGGTTTGATTTAATCTTATTTTGTGGCCTTTTGTTGGGGTTTAAAGTGTGCATGTCTAAATGGTCTTTTACAGTGGACCTGTTGGAATTTTAACCGAGTCAAAAGCTCTTAATTTGAGGTTAAGCAACATGATCATGTTCGAAAACTTATAATCAAATATTTGAACTCATTATATTTAATTTAATCTTATTTTGCGGCATTTTCTTGGGGTTTAAGGCGTACATGTCTAAATGGGCTTTTGCTGTGGACCCGTTGAAATTTTAACCGATTAAAAAGCTCTGAAATTGATGTTAACCAACATGATCAAGTTCGAAAGCTCATAACCAACATGAAATTTTAACCAAGTAAAAACCACTGAAATTGAGGTTAAGCTATATGATTATGTTCGAAAGCCCATAATTAAATATTTGAAATCATTATATATTATTTAATCTTATTTTGCGACCTTTTGTTGGGGTTTATGGCGTGCATGTCTAAATGTGCTTTTTTAGTGGACCCGTTGGAATTTAACCGAGTTAAAAGCTTATAATCAATATGATCATGTTCGAAAGCTTATAATCAAATATTTGAACTCAATATATTTAATTTAATGTTATTTTGCGGTATTTCTGTTGGGCTTTACGGCGTGCATGTCTAATTGGGTTTTACAGTGGACCTATTGGAATTCTAACAGAGTAAAAAGCTCTAAAATTCAGGTTAAGCTATATGATCGTGTTCGAAATCCCATAATCAATTATTTGAAGTCATTATATTTGATTTAATCTTAATTGCGGCCTTTTTTGTGTGGGTTTAAGGCGTGCATGTCTAAATTGGCTTTTATTGTGGACCTGTTGGATTTTTAACCGAATAGAAAGCTTTGAAATTAGGATTATGCTACATAATCATGTTCGAAAGCCCATAATCAAATATTTGAACTCATTATATTTAATTTAATCTTATTTTGCAGCCTTTTTGTTGGGCTTTACAGTGGACCTATTGGAATTCTAACCGACTAAAAAGCTCTAAAATTGAGGTTAACTATATGATCATGTTCGAAAGCCCATAATCATTTATCTGAAGTCATTATATTTGATTTAATCTTATTTTGCGACCTTTTCGTTGGGGTTTAAGGCGTGCATGTCTAAATAGGCTTTTACAGTGTACCCCTGGAATTTTAACCAAGTAAAAAGCTCTAAAATTGAGGTTAAGATATATGATCAGTTTCGAAAGCCCATAATCAATTATTTGAAGCCATTAATTTGATTTAATCTTATTTTGCAACCTTTTTGTTTGGGTTTAAGGCGTGCATGTCTAAATGGGTTTTATAGTGGACCCATTGGAATTTTAACCGAGTAAAAAGCTATGACATTTAGATTAAGCAATATGATCATGTTTAAAGCTTATAATTAAATATTTGAAATCATTATATTGGGGTTTAAGGCGTGCATGTCTAAATGGGCTTCACAGTGGACCTATTTGAATTTTAACAGAGTAAAAAGCTCTAAATTGTGGTTAAGCTATATGCTCGTGTTCGAAAGCCCATAATCTTATTTTGCGGCCGTTTTTTGGGTTTAAGGCGTGCATGTCTAAAATGGCTTTTATAGTGGACCCATTGGAATTTTAACCGAGTAGAAAGCTCTGAAATTGAGATTAAGCTACATAATCATGTTCGAAAGCCCATAATCAAAGATTTGAACTCACTATATTTTATTTAATCTTATTTTGCGGCCATTTTGTTGGGGTTTAAGGCGTGCATGTCTAAATAGGCTTTTACATTGTACCCCTTGGAATTTTAACCGAGTAAAAAGCTCTGAAATTAAGGTTAAGCTAATGATCATGTTCGAAAGCGCATGATTAAATATTTGAACTCATTATATTTGATTTAATCTTATTTTGCAGCCATTTCGTTGGGGTTTATGTCGTGCAGGTCTAAATGGGGACTTACTGTGGACCTGTTGAAATTTTAACCGAGTAAAAAAGTCTAAAATTGAGGTTAAGCTATATGATCATGTTCGAAATCCCATAATCAAATATTTGAACTCATTATATTTGATTTAATCTTATTTTGCGTCCTTTTAGTTGGGTTTAAGGCGTGGATGTCTAAAAGGGCTTTTACTGTGGACCTGTTGAAATTTTAACCGAGTAAAAAGCTCTGAAATTGATGGTAACCAACGTGATCAAGTTCGAAAGCCCATAATCAATAATTTGAAGTCATTATATTTGATTCAATATTATTTTGCGGCCATTTTTTCGGGTTTAAGGCGTGCATGTCTAAATTGGCTTTACAGTTGACCCATTGGAATATTAACTGAGTAGAAGGCTCTGAAATTGAGATTAAGCTACATAATCATGTTTGAAAGACCATAATCAAATATTTGAACTCAATATATTTTATTTAATCTTATTTTGCGGCCTTTTTGTTGGGGTTTAAGGCGTGCATGTCTAAATGGGCTTTTACTGTGGACCCGTTGAAATTTTAACCAAGTAAAAAGCTCTGAAATTGATGTTAACCAACGTGATCAAGTTTGAAATCTCATAATCAAATATTTAAACTTATTATATTTAATTTAATCTTATTTAGCGGCCTTTTTTGTTTGGGTTTAAGGCGTGCATGTCTAAATTGGCTTTTATAGTGGACCCGTTGGAATTTTAACCGAGTAGTAAGCTCTAAAATAGAGATTAAGCTACATAGTCATATTCGAAAGCCCATAATCAAATTTTGGAACTCATTATATTTGATTTAATCTTATTTTGCGTCCTTTTTGTTGGGGTTTAAGATGTACATGTCTAAATGGTCTTTTATAGTGGACCCGTTGGAATTTTAACCGAGTCAAAAGCTCTTAGTTTGAGGTTAAGCAACATGATCATGTTCAAAAACTTATAATCAAATATTTGAACTCATTATATTTAATTTAATCTTCTTTGTGGCCTTTTTCTTGGGGTTTAAGGCGTGCATGTCTAAATGGGCTTTTGCTATGGACCCGTTGAAATTTAAATCAAGTAAAAAGCTCTGAAATTGATGTTAACCAACATGATCAAGATCGAAAGCTCATATCCAACATGAAATTTTAACCTAGTAAAAACCACTAAAATTGAGGTTAAGCTATATGATCATGTTCGAAAGCCCATAATCAAATATTTGAAATCATTATATTTGATTTAATCTTATTTTGCAGCCTTTTTGTTGGGGTTTAAGGCGTGCATGTCTAAATGTGCTTTTTTAGTGGACCCATTGGAAATTTAACTGAGTTAAAAGCTCTGAAATTTAGATTAAGCAATATGATCATGTTCGAAAGCTTATAATAAAATATTTGAACTCATTATATTTAATTTAATCTTATTTTGCTGCTTTTTTATTGGGCTTTAAGGCATGCATGTCTAAATGGGCTTTTACAGTAGACCTATTGGAATTATAACCGAGTAAAAAGGTCTAAAATTGAGGTTAAGCTATATGATCGTGTTGGACATCCCATAATCAATTATTTGAAGTCCTTATATTTGATTTAATCTTACTTGCGACCTATTTTGTTTGGGTTTAAGGCGTGGATGTCTAAATTGGCTTTTATAGTGGACCCGTTCGAATTTTAATCGAGTAGAAAGCTCTGAAATAGAGATTAAGACACATAATCATGTTCGAAAGCCCATAATCAAATTTTTGAACTCATTATATTTGATTTAATCTTATTTTGCGGCCTTTTTGTTGGGGTTTAAGTCGTGCATGTCTAAATGGTCTTTTATAGTGGACACGTTGGAATTTTAACCGAGTAAAAAGCTATGAAATTTAGATTAAGCAATATGATTATGTTCTGAAGCTCATAATCAAATATTTGAACTCATTATATTTAATTTAATCTTATTTTGCGGCATTTCTGTTGTGGTTTAAGGGGTGCATGTCTAAATGTGCTTTTTTAGTGGACCCGTTGGAATTTTAACCGAGTAAAAAGCTATGAAATTTAGATTAAGCAAGATGATCATGTTGGAAAGCTTATAATCAAATATTTGAACTCATTATATTTAATTTAATCTTATTTTGCGGCCTTTTTGTTGGGGTTTAAGGCATGCATGTCTAAATGTGCTTTTTTAGTGGGCTCGTTGGAATTTTAACCGAGTTAAAAGTTCTGAAATTTAGATTAAGCAATATAATCATGTTCAAAAGCTTATAATCAAATATTTGAACTCATTATATTTAATTTAATCTTATTTTGCGGCCTTTTTGCTGGGCTTTAAGGCGTGCATGTCTAAATGGGCTTTTACAGTGGACCTATTGGAATTCTAACCGAGTAAAAAGCTCTAAAATTGAGGTTAAGCTATATGATCGTGTTGGAAAGCCCATAATCATTTATTGGAAGTCATTATATTTGATTTAATCTTATTTTGCGGCCTTTTCGTTGGGGTTTATGGCGTGCATGTCTAAATAGCCTTTTATAGTGTACCCTTGGAATTTTAACTAAGTAAAAAGCTCTGCAATTGAGGTTAAGATATATGATCAGGTTCGAAAGCCCATAATCAATTATTTGAAGTCATTATATTTGATTTAATCTTATTTTGCGGCCGTTTTTTCGAGTTTAAGGCGTGCATGTCTAAATTGGCTTTTATAATGGACCCATTGGAATTTTAACCGAGTAGAAAGCTCTGAAATTAAGATTAAGCTACATAATCATGTTCGAAAGCCCATAATCAAATATTTGAACTCAATATATTTGATTTAATCATATTTTGCGGCCATTTTGTTGGGGTTTAAGGCGTGCATGTCTAACTAGGCTTTTACAGTGTACCTCTTGGAATTTTAACCGAGTAAAAAGTTCTGAAATTGAGGTTAAGCTAATGATCATGTTCGAAAGCGCATAATCAAATATTTGAAGTCATTATATTTGATTTAATCTTATTTTGCGTCCTTTTTGTTGGGGTTTAAGTCTTGCATGTCTAAATGGGGATTTATTGTGGACTTGTTGAAATTTTAACCGAGTAAAAAATTCTAATGTGTTTACCGTAAAACCCATTTAGACATGCACGCCTTAAACCCAAACAAAAAAGCCAAAAAAATAAGATTAAATTAAATATTAAGATTTCAAATATTTGATTATGAGCTTTCGAACATGATCATGTTGCTTAACCTCAATTTCAGAGCTTTTTACTACATTAAAATTCCAACGGGTCCACTATAAAAGCCCATTTAGACATGCACGCCATAAACCCGAACAAAAAGGCCGCAAAATAAGATTAAATCAAATATAATGAATTCAAATATTTGATTATGGGCTTTCTAACATTATTACGTAGCTTAATCACAATTTTAGAGCTTTCTACTCGTTTAAAATTCCAACGAGTCCATTATAAAAGCCAATTTAGACATGCATGCGTTAAACCCAAAGAAAAAGGCCACAAAAATAGATTAAATTAAATATAATGAGTTCAAATATTTGATTATGAGCTTTCGAATATGATAATATTGCTTAACCTCAATTTCAGAGCTTTTTACTCGGTTAAAATTCCAACGACTCCACTATAAAAGCCCATTTAGACTTGCACACCTTAAACCCAACAAAAGGATGCAAAATAATATTAAATCAAATATAATGAGTTCAAATATTTGATTATGGGCTTTCGAACATGATTATGTAACTTAATCACAATTTCAGAGTTTTCTACTCAATTAAAATTCCAACGAGTCCATTGTAAAAGCCAATTTAGACATGCATGCCTTAAACCCCAAGAAAAAGGCCACAAAGTAAGTTTAAATTAAATATAATTAATTCAAATATTTGATTATAAGCTTTCAAACATGATCATATTGCTTAATCCAAGTTTCAGAGCTTTTTACTCGGTTAAAATTCCAACAGGTCCATTGTAAAAGTACATTTTGACATGCACGCCTTTAACCCAACAAAAAGGCCACAAAATAAGATTAAATCAATTGCAATGAGTTCAAATAATTGATTATGGGATTTCGGACATGATTCTATAGCTTAAACTAAATTTCAGAGCCTTTTACTTGGTTAAAATTCTAATGGGTTTACTGTAAAACTCGTTTAGACATGCACGCCTTAAACCCAAACAAAAAAGGCAGCAAAATAAGATTAAATTAAATATTATGACTTCAAATATTTGATTATTAGCTTTCGAACATGATCATGTAGCTTATCCTCAATTTCAGAGTTTTTTACTTTTTTAAAATTCCAACGGGTCCTCTGTAAAAGCCCATTTAGACATGCACGGCTTAAAACCAAACAAAAAGGCCGCAAAATAAGATTAAATCAAATATAATGAGTTCAAATAATTGATTATGGGCTTTCAAACATGGTCATATAGCTTAATCTCAATTTCACAGCTTTTTACTCGGTTAAAATTCCAATGGGTCCACTATAAAAACACATTTAGACATGCATGCCTTAAACCCCAACAAAAAGGTCGCAAAATAAGATTAAATCAAATATAATAAGTTCAAAAAATTGATTATGGCCTTTCAAACATGATCATATAGCTTAAACTCAAATTTAGAGCTTTTTACTCGGTTAAAATACTAACGGGTCCACTGTATAAACAGATTTAGACATGCACGCCTTAAACCTCAACAAAATGGTCACAAAATAAGTTTAAATCAAATATAATGAGTTCAAATATTTGACTATGAGCTTTCGAACATGATCATATTGCCTAACCTCAATTTTAGAGCTTTTTACTTGGTTAAAATTCCAACGGGTCCACTATAAAAGCCCATTTAGACATGCACGCCTTAAACCACAACAAAAAGGTCGCAAAATAAGATTATATCAAATATAATGAGTTCAAATATTTTATTATGGGCTTTTGAACATGATTATGTAGCTTAATACAATTTTAGAGCTTTCTACTCGGTTAAAATTCCAACAGGTCTATTGTAAAAGCCAATTTACACAAGCATGCCTTAAAGCCCAAGAAAACGGCCACAAAATAAGATTAAATTAACTATAATGGGTTCAGGTATTTGATTATAAGCTTTCGAACATGATTATATTGCTTAATCTAAATTTCAGAGCTTTTTACTCGGTTAAAAGTCCAACGGGTCCACTGTAAAAGCACATTTAGACATGCACGCCTTAAACCCATCAAAAAGGGCGCAAAATAAGAATAAATCAAATCTAATGAGTTCAAATAATTGATTATGGGCTTTCAAACATGATCCTATAGCTTAAACTCAATTTCGGAGCCTTTTACTCGGTCAAAATTCTAATGGGTTTACTGTAAAACCCGTTTAGACATGCTCGCCTTAAACCCAAACAAAAAGGGCAGCAAAATAAGATTAAATTAAATATTATGAAGTCAAATATTTGATTATGAGCTTTCGAAATGATCATGTAGCTTAACCTCAATTTCAGAGTTTTTTACTTTATTAAAATTCCGGCAGGTCCAATGTAAAAGTCCATTTAGACATGCACGCCTTAAAACCAAACAAAAAGGCCGCAAAATAAGATTAAATAAAATATAATGAGTTCAAATAATTGATTATGGGCTTTCGAACATGATCCAATTGCTTAAACTTAATTTCAGAGCTTTTTACACGGTTAAAATTCTAATGGGTTCACTGTAAAACCCATTTAGTCATGCACGCATTAAACCCAAACAAAAAAGGCCGCAAAATAAGATTAAATTAATTATAACGAGTTCAAATATTTGATTATGAGCTTTTGAACATGATCATACTGCTTAACCTCAATTTCAGAGCTTTTTACTCGGTTAAAATTCCAACGGGACCACTGTAAAAGCCCATTTAGACATGCATGCCTTAAACCCCGTCAAAAAAGCCACAAAATAAGATTAGATCAAATATAATGAGTTCAAATATTTGATTATGGGCTTTTGAACATGATTATGTAGCCAAATACAATTTCAGAGCTTTCTACTCGGTTAAAATTCCAACGGGTCCATTGTAAAACCCAATTTAAACATACACGTCTTAAACCGCATGAAAAAGGCCACAAAATATGATTTAATTAAATATAATGAGTTCAAATATTTGATTATAAGCTTTCGAACATGATCATATTTCTTAATCTAAATTTCAGAGCTTTTTACTCGGTTAAAATTCCAACGGGTCCACTGTAAAAGCACATTTAGACATGCACGCCTTAAACCCAACAAAAAGGCCGAAAAATAAGATCAAATCAAATATAATGAGTTCAAATAATTGATTATGCGCTTTTCGCAAATGATCCTATAGCTTAAACTAAATTTAAGAGCCTTTTACTCGGTTAAAATTCTAATGGGTTTACTGTAAAACCCGTTTAGACATGCACGCCTTAAACCCCAAACAAAAGAGGCAGCAAAATAAGATTAAATTAAATATTATGACTTCAAATATTTGATTATGGGCTTTCGAACATGATCATTTTGCTTAACCTCAATTTCAGAGCTTTTTACTATGTTAAAATTTCAACGGCTACACAATAAAAGCCCATTTAGACTTGCACACCTTAAACTCCAACAATAGGATGCAAAATAAGACTAAATCAAATATAATGTGTTCAAATATTTGATAATGGGCTTTCGAACATGATTATGTAGCTTAATCACAATTTCTGAGCTTTTTACTCGATTAAAATTCCAACTGGTCCATTGTAAAAGCCAATTTAGACATGCACGCCTTAAACCCCAAGAAAAGGCCACAAAATAAGATTAAATTAAATATAATGAGTTAAAATATTTGATTATGAGCTTTCAAACATGATCATATTGCTTAATCTAAATTTCAGAGCTTTTTACTCGGTTAAAATTCCAACGGGTCCACTGTAAAATCAGATTCAGACATGCATGCCTTAAACCCTCAACAAAAAGGCCGCAAAATAAGATTAAATCAAATATAATGAGTTCAAATAATTGATTATGGGCTTTCGTACATGATCCTATTGCTGAAAGTCAATTTCAGAGCTTTTTACACGGTTAAAATTCTAATGGGTTCACTGTAAAACCATTTAGTCATGCATGCCTTAAACCCGAACAAAAAAGGCCGCAAAATAAGATTAAATTAATTATAACGAGTTCAAATATTTGATTATGAGCTTTTGAACATGATCATACTGCTTAACCTCAATTTCAGAGCTTTTTACTCAGTTAAAATTCCAACGGGACCACTGTAAAAGCCCATTTAGACATGCACGCCTTAAACCCCGTCAAAAAAGCCACAAAATAAGATTAGATCAAATATAATGAGTTCAAATATTTGATTATGGGCTTTCGAACATGATTATGTAGCAAAATATAATTTCAGAGCTTTCAACTTGGTTAAAATTCCAACGGATCCATTGTAAAACCCAATTTAAACATGCACGCCTTAAACCCCAAGAAAAAGGCCACAAAATATGATTTAATTAAATATAATGAGTTCAAATATTTGATTATAAGCTTTCGAACATGATCATATTGCTTAATCTAAATTTTAGAGCTTTTTACTCGGTTAAAATTCCAACGGGTCCACTGTAAAAGCACATTTAGACATGCACGCATTAAACCCAACAAAAAGGCCGCAAAATAAGATCAAATCAAATATAATGAGTTCAAATAATTGATTATGCGCTTTTCGCACATGATCCTATAGCTTAAACTAAATTTAAGAGCCTTTTACTAGGTTAAAATTCTAATGGGTTTACTGTAAAACCCGTTTAGACATGCACGCCTTAAACCCAAACAAAAAAGGCAGCAAAATAAGATTAAATTAAATATTATGACTTCAAATATTTGATTATGAGCTTTCGAACATGATCATGTTGCTTAACCTCAATTTCAGAGCTTTTTACTCAGTTAAAATTCCAACGGGTCCACTATAAATGCCTATTTAGACATGCACGCCTTAAACCCCAAAAAAAGGCCGCAAAATAAGATTAAATCAAATATAATGAGTTCAAATATTTGATTATGGGCTTTCGAACATGATTACGTAGCTTAATCACAATTTCAGAGCTTTCTACTTGGTTAAAATTCCAACGGGTCCATTATAAAAGCCAATTTAGACATGCACGCCTTAAACCCCAAGAAAAAGGACACAAAAATATATTAAATTAAAAATAATGAGTTAAAATATTTGATTATGAGCTTTCGAATATGATCATATTGCTTAACCTAAATTTCAGAGCTTTTTACTCGGTTAAAATTCCAATGGCTCCACTATAAAAGCCCATTTAGACTTGCACGCCTTAAACCCCAACAAAAGGACGCAAAATAAGATTAAATCAAATATAATGAGTTCAAATATTTGATTATGGGCTTTCGAACATGATTATGTAGCTTAATCACAATTTCAGAGCTTTCTACTCAATTAAAATTCCAACGGGTCCATTGTAAAAGCTAATTTAGACATGCACGCCTTAAACCCCAAGAAAAAGGCCACAAAATAAGATTAAATTAAATATAATGAGTTCAAATATTTGATTATAAGCTTTCGAACATGATCATATTGCTTAATCTAAATTTCAGAGCTTTTTACTCGGTTAAAATTCCAATGGGTCCACTATAAAAGCACATTTAAACATAAACGCCTTAAACCCCAACAAAAGGCTGCAAATAAGATTAAATCAAATATAATGAAACCCCAACACAAAGGTTAAAAATAAGATTAAATCAAATATAATGAGTTCAAAAAATTGATTATAAGATTTCGAACATGATCATATTGCTTAATCTAAATTTCATAGCTTTTTACTCGGTTAAAATTCCAATGGGTCCACTGTAAAAGCTCATTCAGACATGCACGCCTTAAACCCCAACAAAAAGGCCGCAAAATAAGATTAAATTAAATATAATGAGTTCAAATATTTGATTATAAGCTTTGGAACATGATCATCTTGCTTAATCTAAATTTCATAGCTTTTTACTCGGTTAAAATTCCAATGGGTCCACTGTAAAAGCTCATTTAGACATGCACGCCTTAAACCCCAACAAAAAGGCCACAAAATAAGATTAAATTAAATATAATGAGTTTAAATATTTGATTATAAGATTTCGAACATGATCATATTGCTTAATCTAAATTTCATAGCTTTTTACTCGGTTAAAATTCCAATGGGTCCACTGTAAAAGCCCATTTAGACATGCACTCCTTAAACCCTAACAAAAAGGCCGCAAAATAAGATTAAATTAAATATAATGAGTTCAAATATTTGACTATAAGCTTTCAAACATGATCATATTGCTTAACCTCAATTTCACAACTTTTTACTCGGTTAAAATTCCAATAGGTCCACTGTAAAAACACATTTAGACAAGCACGCCTTAAACCCCAACACAAAAGCCACAAAATAAGATTAAATCAAATATAATGATTTCAAATATTTGATTACGGGCTTTCAAAAATGATCATATAGCTTAACCTCAATCTCAAAGGTTTTTACTCGATTAAAATTACAAGGGGTACATTGTAAAAGCCCATTTAGACATGCACGCCTTAAACCCCAACAAAAAGGCCGCAAAATAAGATTAAATAAAATATAATGAGTTCAAATATTTGATTATGGGCTTTCGAACATGATTATGTAGCTTAATCACAATTTCAAAGCTTTCTACTCGGTTAAAATTCCAACGAGTCCATTATAAAAGCCAATTTAGACATGCACGCCTTAAACCCCAAGAAAAAGGCCACAAAATAAGATTAAATTAAATATAATGAGTTCAAATATTTGATTATGAGTTTTCGAATATGATCATATTCATTAACCTCAATTTCATAGCTTTTTACTCGGTTAAAATTCCAACGGCTCCACTATAAAAAGCCCATTTAGACTTGCACGCCTTAAACCCCAACAAAAGGATGCAAAATAAGATTAAATCAAATATAATGAGTTCAAATATTTGATTATGGGCTTTTGAACATTATTATGTAGCTTAATCACAATTCCAGAGCTTTCTACTCGGTTAAAATTCCTACGGGTTGTAAAAGCCAATTTACACATGCACGCCTTAAACCCCAAGAAAAAGGCCACAAAATAAGATTAAATTAAATATAATGAGTTCAAATATTTGATTACAAGCTTTCAAACATGATCATATTTCTTAATCTAAATTTTAGAGCTTTTTACTGGGTTAAAATTCCAACGGGTCCACTGTAAAAAGCACATTAAGACATGCACGCCTTAAACCCCAACAAAAAGGCCGCAAAATAAGATTAAATCAAATATAATGAGTTCAAATAATTGATTATGGGATTTCGAACAAGATCCTATAGCTTACACTCAATTTCAGAACTTTTTACTCAGTAAAATTATAATGGCTTCACTGTAAAACCCATTTAGACATGCACGGATTAAACCCCAACAAAATGGCTGGAAAATAACATTAAATCAAATATAATGAGTTCAAATATTTGGTTATGGACTTTCGAATATGATCTTATTGCTTAAACTCAATTTCAGAGCTTTTTACTCGGTTAAAATTCCAACGGCTCCACTATAAAAGCCCATTTAGACTTGCACGCCTTAAACCCCAACAAAATGACGCAAAATGAGATTAAATCAAATATAATGTGTTCAAATACTTGATAATTGGCTTTCGAACATGATTATGTAGCATAATCACAATTTCTGAGCTTTCTACTAGATTAAAATTCCAATGGGTCCATTGTAAAAGCCAATTTAGACATGCACACCTTAAACCCCAAGAAAATGCCAAAAAATAAGATTAAATTAAATATAATGAGTTCAAATATTTGATTATGAGATTTCGAACATGGTCATATTGCTTAATCTAAATTTCAGAGCTTTTTACTCGGTTAAAATTCCAACGGGTCCACTGTAAAAGCACATTCAGACATGCACGCCTTAAACCCCAACAAAAAGGCCGCAAAATAAGATTAAATCAAATATAATGAGTTCAAATAATTGATTATGGGCTTTCGAACATGATCCTATTGCTTAAACTCAATTTCAGAGCTTTTTACTCGGTTAAAATTCTAATGGGTTCACTGTAAAAACCCATTTAGACATGCACACCTTAAACCCAAACAAAAAAAGGCCACAAAATAAGATTAAATTAATTATAATGAGTTCAAATATTTGATTATGAGCTTTCGAACATGATCATACAGCTTAACCTCAATTTCAGAGCTTTTAACTTGGTTAAAATTCCAACGGGACCGCTGTAAAAGCCCATTTAGACATACACGCCTTAAACCCCAACAAAAAGGCCGCAAAATAAGATTAAATCAAATATAATGAGTTGAAATATTTGGTTATGGGCTTTCGAACATGATTATGTAGCATAATACAATTTCAGAGCTTTCTACTCGGTTAAAATTCCAACGGGTCCATTGTAAAACTCAATTTAGACATGCACGCCTTAAACCGCAAGAAAAAGGCCTAAAAATATGATTAAATTAAATATAATGAGTTCAAATATTTGATTATAAGCTTTCGAACATGATCATATTGCTTAATCTAAATTCCAGAGCTTTTTACTCGGTTAAAATTCTAACGGGTCCACTGTAAAAGCACATTTAGACATGCACACCTTAAACCCAACAAAAAGGTCGCAAAATAAGATTAAATCAAATATAATGAGTTCAAATAATTGATTATGCGCTTTCGGACATGATCCTATAGCTTAAACTAAATTTAAGAGCCTTTTACTCGGTTAAAATTATAATGGGTTTACTGTAAAACCCGTTTAGACATGCACACCTTAAACCCAAAGAAAAAAGGCAGCAAAATTAGATTAAATTAAATATTATGACTTCAACTATTTGATTACGAGCTTTCGAACATGATCATGTTGCTTAACCTCAATTTCAAAGCTTTTTTAGTCAGTTAAATTTCCAACGGGTCCACTATAAAAGCCCATTTAGACATGCACGCCTTAAACCCCAACAAAAAGGCCGCAAAATAAGATTAAATCAAATATAATGAGTTCAAATATTTGATTATGGGCTTTCGAACATGATTACGTAGCTTAATCACAATTTCAGAGCTTTCTACTTGGTTAAAATTCCAATGGGTCCATTATAAAAGCCAATTTAGACATGCACGCCTTAAACCCCAAGAAAAAGGACACAAAAATATATTAAATTAAAAATAATGAGTTAAAATATTTGATTATGAGCTTTCGAATATGATCATATTGCTTAACCTAAATTTCAGAGCTTTTTACTCGGTTAAAATTCCAATGGGTCCACTATAAAAGCCCATTTAGACATGCACGCCTTAAACCCCAACAAAAGGACGCAAAATAATATTAAATAAAATATAATGAGTTCAAATATTTGATTATGGGCTTTCGAACATGATTATGTAGCATAATCACAATTTCAAAGCTTTCTACTCAATTAAAATTCCAACGGGTCCATTGTAAAAGCCAATTTAGACATGCACGCCTTAAACCCCACGAAAAAGGACACAAAATAAGATTAAATTAAATATAACGAGTTCAAATATTTGATTATAAGCTTTCGAACATGATCATATTGCTTAATCTAAATTTTAGAGCTTTTTACTCGGTTAAAATTCCAACGGGTCCACTATAAAAGCACATTTAGACATACACGTCGTAAACCCTAATAACAAGGCTACAAATAAGATTAAATCAAATATAATGAAACCCCAACAAAAAGGTTGCAAAATAAGATAAAATCAAATATAATGAGTTCAAAAATTTGATTATCGGCTTTCGAACCTGATCATATATCTTAACCTCAATTTCAGAGCTTTTTACTAGGTTAAAATTCCAATAGGTCCACTGTAAAAGTCCAGTTAGACATGCACGACTTAAACCCTAACAAGAAGGCCACAAAATAAGATTAAATTAAATATAATGAGTTCAGATATTTGATTACAAGCTTTCGAACATGATCATCTAGCTTAATTTAAATTTCATAGCTTTTTACTCTGTTAAAATTCCAACAGGTCCACTATAAAAGCACATTTAGACATACACGCCTTAAACCCCAACAAAAAGGTTGCAAATAAGATTAAATCAAATATAATGAAACCCCAACTAAAAGGTTGCAAAATAAGATTAAATCAAATATAATGAGTTCAAAAAATTGATTATCAGCTTTCGAACCTGATCATATATCTTAACCTCAATTTTAGAGCTTTTTACTCGGTTAAAATTCCAAAAGGTCCACTGTAAAAGCCCAGTTAGACATGCACGCCTTAATCCCCAGCAAGAAGGCCGCAAAATAAGATTAAATTAAATATAATGAGAGTTCAAATATTTGATTATAAGCTTTTGAACATGATCATCTTGCTTAATCTAAATTTCATAGCTTTTTACTCATTTAGACATGCAGTTAAAATTCCAATGGGATTCCATTAAATAAAAGCTCATTTAGACATGCTTAACGCCTTAAACCCCAACAAAAAGGGCCTTAAACCCAAAAAAAAAAATAAGATTAAATTAAATATATAATGAGTTCAAATATTTGATTATAAGGCTTTTGAACATGATCATATTGCTTAATCTAAATTTCATAGCTTTTTACTCGGTTAAAATTCCAATGGGTCCACTGTAAAAGCCCATTTAGACATGCATGCCTTAAACCCCAACAAAAAGGCCGCAAAATAAGATTAAATTAAATATAATGAGTTCAAATATTTGATTATAAGCTTTCAAACATGATCATATTGCTTAATCTCAATTTTAGAGCTTTTTACTCGGTTAAAATTCCAATGGGTCCATTGTAAAAAGCCCATTTAGACATGCACGCCTTAAACCCCAAAAAAAAAACAAAAAGAGCATAAAAAATAAGATTAAATCAAATATAATGAGTTCAAATATTTGATTATGTTTTGAACATGATCATGTAGCTTAATCTAAATTTTAGATAATTTTTTTACTTGATTTAAAATTCAATTGGGTCCATTATAAAAGCCCATTTAGACATGACATGCCTTAAACCCCAACAAAAAGGCCACAAAATAAGATTAAATAAAATATAATGAGTTCAAATATTTGATTATGGCTTTTTGAACATGATTATATTAGCTTAATCTAAATTTCAGAGCTTTTTACTCTAAAAAAGGATTTAAAATTCCAATGGGTCCATTATAAAAAGCTCATTTAGACATGCACATTTAGTCATGCAAGCCTTTAAACCCCAACAAAAAAAGCAAAATAACAAAATAAGATTAAATTAAATATAAATGATTTTCAAATATTTGATTATAAGATTTTCAAACATGATCATATTGCTTAATCTAAATTTTATAGCTTTTTACTATTTGATTAAAATTCCAATGGGTCCCTTTTTATAAAAGCCCATTTAGACATGCACGCCTTAAACCCTAACAAAAAAGCCACAAAATAAGATTAAATAAAATATAATGAGTTCAAAATTTTTGATTATGGCTTTTGAACATGATTATGTAGCTTAATCTCAATTTCAAAGCTTTTTACTTGGTTAAAATTCCAATGGTCCACTTTGTAAAAGCCAATTTAAACATGCACGCTTTAAACCCCAAAAAAAAAATCAAAAAATAAGATTAAATCAAATATAATGAGTTCAAATATTTGATTATGGGATTTAAAACATGATCATATAGCTTAAACCTCAATTTTAGAGCTTTTTACTTTTGGTTAAAATTCCAATAGGTCCATTGTAAAAGCCCATTTAGACATGCACGCCTTAAACCCCAACAAAAAGGCCACAAAATAAGATTAAATTAAATATAATGAGTTCAAATATTTGATTATGGGTTTTATAACATGATCATATAGCTTAATCTAAATTTCATAGCTTTTTACTGGGTTAAAATTCCAATGGGTCCATTATAAAAAAGCCCATTTAGACATGCGCCTTAAACCCCAACAAAAAGCAAAAAAAAGATTAAATTAAATATAATGAGTTAAAATATTTGATTATAAGCTTTCAAATGATCATTTGATTATAAAATAGCTTTTTTCAACGGTTATGATCATATTGTGTCCTAATAAAAACACTTTTTAATAAGGTTAAAATTTAAAATGGGTCCACAACAAAAAATGCAAATAAGATTAAATCAAATATTAATAAAACAACAAAAGTTGCAAAATAAGATTAAAATAAATATAATTGATGAGTCAAAAAATTTGATTATAAGCTTTTTTGAACATGATCATATAGCTTAATCTCAATTTAGAGAGCTTTTTTACAAAAAGGCCACAAAATAAGATTAAAATTCCAATATTTGTCCACTGTAAAAGATAATCTTTTAGACATGCACGGTTAAAATTAAACTTTGTAAAAAAAAAGGCCGCTTTAAAAAAAAGCCGCAAAATAAGATTAAATTAAATATAATGAGTTCAAATATTTGATTATAAGCTTTTTCAAACATGATCATATTGCTTAATCTAAATTTCATAGCTTTTTACTCGGTTAAAATTCCAATGGGTCCACTGTAAAAGCCCATTTAGACATGCACGCCTTAAACCCCAACAAAAAAAAAAATAAGATTAAAAATAAGATTAAATTAAATATAATGAGTTCAAATATTTGATTATAAGCTTTTTTGTTAAAACATGATCATATATTTGCTTAACCTCAATTTCAAAATAAGATTTTTATTTTTTATTAAAATTCCAAAAGGTCCATTTGGTAAAAGCCCCACTTTTTAGATTAAATCATGCATTACTTCAAATAATTGATTATAAAACCCAAAGCTTTTACGGTTAAAATTCCAAAAAAATTTAGTCATGCAAGCCTTTGCAAAAAATAAGATTAAATTAAATATAATGAGTTCAAATATTTTGATTATAAGCTTTTTAACATGATCATATTAGCTTAATCTAAATTTTATAGTTTTTTACTCGGTTAAAATTCCAATAGGTCCTTTGTAAAAGCCCATTTAGACATGCACGCCTTAAACCCCAACAAAAAAGGTTGCAAAATAAGATTAAATCAAATATAATGAGTTCAAAATATTTTGATTATGGGCTTTGAACATGATCATATAGCTTAATCTCAATTTTATAGTTTTTTACTAGGTTAAAATTAATGGGTCCCATTTGATTAAAAGCCCATTTAGACATGCTCGGTTAAAATTCCAATGGGTCCACTTTAAAACTCAACATCAAATATTAAACCCCAAAAAAGGCTGCAAAATAAGATTAAATTAAATATAATGAGTTCAAATATTTGATTATAAGCTTTGAACATGATCATATTGCTTAATCTAAATTTCATAGCTTTTTACTTAATTAAAATTCCAATAGGTCCACAATTTTTTAGACATGTACGCTTTAAACCCCAACAAAAGTCCACAAAATAAGATTAAATCAAATATAATGAGTTCAAATATTTGATTATGCGCTTTTAACATGATCATATAGCTTAACCTCAAATTTGTTAAAATTCCAAAGGGTCCCACTATAAAAGCCTATTTAGAATGCCCCTTAAACCCCAACAACAAAAAGCCGCAAAATAAGATTAAATAAAATATAATGAGTTCAAAAATATTTGATTATGGGCTTTTGAACATGATTATGTAGCTTAATCTCAATTTTAGTTTTTTTACTGGTTAAAATTCCAATGGTCCACTTTAAAAGCCCATTAAAAGACATTCCAGACATGGTTTAAACCCCAACAAAAAGGTTGAAAATAAGATTAAATTAAATATAATGTGTTTAAATATTTTATTATAAACATGATCATATTGCTTAATCTAAATTTCATAGCTTTTTCGATTAAAATTCCAATGGGTCCACTATAAAAGCCCATTTAGACATGCACGCCTTAAACCCCAACAAAAGTCCGCAAAATAAGATTAAATAAAATATAATGAGTTCAAATATTTGATTATGGGCTTTGAACATGATCATATTGCTTAACCTCAATTTTAGAGCTTTTTTCGGTTTAAAATTCAATGGGTCCATTGTAAAAGCACTTTTTAGACATGCACGCTTTTTAAACCCCAACAAAAAGATCGCAAAATAAGATTTAATAAAATATATTGAGTTCAAATATTTGATTATGTTCTTTTAACATGATTATGTAGCTTATTCTCAATTTTAGAGCTTTTTACTCAGTTAAAATTCCAATGGTCCATAGTAAAAGCCAATTTAGACATGCACGCTTTAAACCCAAAAAAAAAGGCAAAAAATAAGATTAAATCAAATATAATTTCAAATATTTGATTATGGGCTTTCGAACATGATCATATAGCTTAACCTCAATTTTAGAGCTTTTTACTTGGTTAAAATTCCAATAGGTCCACTTTAAAACCCATTTAGACATGCACTTTTTAAACCCCAAAAAAGGCCACAAAATAAGATTAAATTAAATATAATGAGTACAAATATTTGATTATAAGCTCGAACGTGAACATGATCCTATTGCTTTTTAATCTAAATTTCTTTGTAATAGCTTTTTACATGCACGGTTAAAATTCCAAAATGGGTCCAAAATAAGATTAAAAACCCATTTAGTTCAAAATTTTGAATATGGGCTTTCGAACATGATTATGTAGCTTAATCTCAATTTGAGCTTTCTTTAAAATTCCAATGGTCCAACAAAAATAGTTGCAAAATAAGATTAAATCAAATATAATGACTTCAAATAATTGATTATGGGCTTTGAACATGATCATATAGCTTAATCAATTTTAATTTGAGCATTTTTGCAAGCCTTAAACCCCAACAAAAAGGCCACAAAATAAGATTAAATTTAAAATTCAAATATTTGATTTAAGCTTTAGAACATGGTCCTTAATCTAAATTTAAAGCTTTTTATTAGACATGCACGCTTTAAACCCATTTAGACAACAAGAAACTCGAACAAAAAGGTTGCAAAATAAGATTAAATTAAATATAATGAGTTCAAATATTTGATTATAAGCTTTCAAACATGATCATCTTGCTTAATCTAAATTTCATAGCTTTTTACTGCAAAATAAGTTAAAATTCCATTTGGGTCCACTATAAAGACCATTTAGACATAGACATGCACGCTTAAACCCCAACAAAAAGGGCACAAAATAAGATTAAATCAAATATAATGTAACACCCCAAATCCTATCTTAGAATTATTGGAATCAAATTGAATAAGTGTTTAGCTTAATTGAATTAAGAATTAAGCTAAATTGAATAGTCAAGGGCCTAATTGAAAGAATGTATGAAATAAGTGACCAAATTAGAATGACTACATTGAATTAAAAGAGAAAGATTGAGATTGCATGATAAATATCATGAATCTCTTATTTGCCCTTATTTAATCACATGATTAGTAACTAATTTAGGGACAATTTAGAAAAAACACAATTCCAATAACAAGGATTGTTGTTGTCATCTTCTCCATTATACCATGTTAGCCGAATTTGATGAGAAAGAAAGGGAGAGAAAGAAAGCTAAGGAAAACACCATTGGAGAAGGAATTTAGCTTGCATGTGTTGTGATTCTTCATTGAAATTAAGCAAGAAACAAAGTAAGTATGATTTTACTTGTATTCAATTGAATAGGTAACTATGATTGTGGAATTGGACTGATTTTGATGATGTTAGATGAATTAGACATTGAATGTGTTGTTAGGTGATTATATGGTTGTTGAGTCATGAAAAATTGAAGAATGAAACTAGGTACAAGGCTGGAAATTATGTGTTCATGCTAGTGTAATAAACCTAGGTTGCTGGAAAATTGAATTGTGTTGTTGTTGTGAAAATTGAATGACTAGAACTTAAAATTGAGCTATGGAATTTATGAATTGATGATGATCATGAATGGGTAATGTATAGAAGGTGTTTAATAAATTGAATTAGATGCAAACAATGCTAGAAATGAAGGATAAGAACATGAACATAGTTAGGAAACATATAAACTGTTTTGTGGTATTGAAATTGAGTAAACATGAAAGATTAGGCTTTGTAACCAACTTGCCTTATTTTGGAAGCCTTGTTTAATGAAAAAACATGGACCTAACATGTTTAGAATGTCATATGAAATGAATTATAGAGCTAAGGCATTGGCTAAAATGGATTAAAGGAATTAAAAGGTGACTAGATGCAATCTGCCCAGAATTGCTCTGTTCTGGGCAGTCACTTTGAAAATTCACCTAAAATTGTATAGTTTGAATTCTGGGCTGAAATTTTAATGACATGATCCTTAGAATGTATATTTTAATTAGGTGGAAACAGAATGGAAAAATGGGTCCTATACTGAAAACTGTAAATAGGAATTGCTGGGCAGTGCAAACTGTCCAGGCAGTGTAAAATGCCCTGTCTTTGAGCAATAAACTGTATTAATTGAATAATAAATAAAATGCAAACCGTACATGGTCTTATATAAATTTTGTAATATTTCCAATGGTGTATAGAAATAGAAATTCTGACATACGGATTAAAAGATATGGCCATTTAAAGGGACAGTGTCCAAACTGCCAGGCAACAGTGTCCTGGGCAGTTTGGGACTGTTTTTGCACCTAATTATAAACTATTCCCAAAACAGTTTTGGGACATTGTGATCTGTCCAATTATGCTTTAAAATGAAGTAATAACAATGTGGAAATAAATTGGTAAGAATTGCTTAAAATGAAGTATAAAAATAGTAGCTAAATGTTAGGTACAGTGTGATAACATTGCTACTATGATTGTGTGATATTGTGCTTGTTTTGATTAAATGTGTATGTGTTATGCTTGCTAGATCAAGGGCAGCAATTTGAGGAAGAAAAAGGAAATCATACAAGAGCTAAGAACAAGGGGATAGCCATACAAGATGATTGCTAGCTTGCTTGGATTGTATTGTGAGTGTAGTTATCCTTAGGGTTATGACTAGGTCCTAACCATTACATTCTTGTTGCATTCTTGTTATGAAAATGAATCTAAGCATGAATATGACTTAATAAGGGAAGAATGATTAATGAAACACATGAAACATGATTCTAGTCTTATGTACATGCCTATTCGAAATGCTTATTCATGATTTGTAACGACTTGGTTGCTTAATGTTAATGACTTGGTTGAGATATGATGATCTCATTTTGGTGAAATGAATCTTGAAATCACTTGACTTGTGAGCTAAGGCTCAATAGCCTAAGGGCTTAACATGAAATGATCGTGATTTACATTTATATGATTTTGAACTTGATTGCTTGAAATAAATGGTAATTCGAACAACCTTGGTAGCTAGTTGGATTAGGTAGAAAGGCATGCCTTAGAGTCTAGAGCTCATTGTGTACGGGTGGACTACGGTCCAGGGCTAAGGCCCCTATTTGGCGACAGACGGAGCGTACGTATGTGGTCTTTAGCGACAGTAGGAGGGTTGACCAGCACTACTATGCATATTGTGGCGACAGTTGGTTGGAGACTCGATTACTTATACGAACTAAGTACCAAGGGGGTTGTTTAATGAAATAACAAATGAAATAAGACTCAATTATACATGATACTTGTCTTGTATTGCCATGAAATGTATGATGCTTGATTTGGAAGCATGACTCCTTGGTTACTTGTTTTGCAAGCATGTTACTTGATTCATGATTTATGATTTCTTGTTACCTAATCTTGTTGGCCGAATTGCATGTTATCCTAGATAGGATATTATTTATGCTTGAAAGACTAGATAAGGTCACTCTTGATACATGAAAGACTAGCTAAGTCTACTTTAATGCTTGATAGCTTTAGCTAGGTCTTCACTTGATCTAAAACACATGAAACATGATATAACAAAATGGATAGACTAGTTACTACCTCACTAAGTACAAGTTTGTACGTATCACTCTTCTTTCATTCTTCCCAACCTACAGGTTAAAGGATTCAACATTACTTGATCTTGAAGCTTGATTCCTTGAGCAAGAAGCATCATACACAAGCTTGTTAAAGTATGATTTCGTACTTGTTATGTATTCTCCTAGAATGGTGGCACTAGTTTGTATCTAAGTCGCTTGAACATGCATTTTGAAGGATTGTTTATAATGTTTGATAGCCTACCTATGATTTGTATATAGATTAAGGTTTGTAATGAACTTAATTAACTTATGATGGTTGAATGTTATTGCTCATATTTGGATGTTATAGAATGATCTTATGATGACCTAAATGGCTTCGAAATAGTTGATAACCATGTCATGCTTTTGTGAATGCTTGAAATGATCATATGTATGCTGGATTTAAGATTTGAAAATGAGGAATCATGTTGCTTAAACCCTATTCGAATGGTCTTGATATGTATGTGATTCAATTTTGTGTTAATGCCTTGATTACATGAGTTTTGTACACTTGTTTGATGCATGGCCGAATGGTTTTGATTCTTTAAGGAATTAGTTACATGCCTTGTAATGTATACTAGTGTTAATGGTTGAATGTATGAGTTAGAGGAAGGTTAGTATGGAACAAATTCTATGTCAAATAATGCTTAGATGATCATGCAAAGTAAGAATAGGCTTAAGATGTATAAAAGCATACAAGGTAGGGAGCAATGAAGTGTAATCTACTTGATAAAGTAGTAACTTGAATTATAAGCAAGAAAGAAATTGATCTAATAGCATTTCAAGTATAGCCGAATGCTAGTATGATAATTGTAGATACATTTTTGACTACTTGTATGAAAAGAAATGCATGAATGGTTGCTTATGCCTTGATTGAATGCATGCTCCTTCCGTGTTAGCTTGTTCGAATGTTAGGATGAGTTAGGAGTCAAGTATGAGATCTCTTGTTAGCTAAGAAATCAAGTATGATTGATTGTTCTTCTTGGTTTAGTGATTGCCGAATGTATGCTTGATTGGTATAAATGAATAGGAGTAAAATGTGCTTGCTTGTATGTTAAGAAAGCATGGGTGATAGAATGCTTGTAAGATTTGAATGCCTTGCCATGTCTTGTACTTGTCTTGCTTGCTTGCTAAGTAATGCTCCTGAACCGTGTTACTACTAACCCGAGTAGGGGGTCTTACATATAATGAGTTCAAAATTTTGATTATGGGCTTTCAAACATGATTATGTAGCCTAATCTCAATTTTAGAGCTTTCTACTCGGTTAAAATTCCAATGGGTACACTGTAAAAGCCAATTTAGACATGCACGACTTAAACCCCAAGCAAAAAAGGCTACAAAATAAGATTAAATTAAATATAATGAGTTTAAATATTTGATTATGAGCTTTCGAACATGATCATGTTGGTTAAAATCAATTTCAGAGATTTTTACTCGGTTAAAATTTCAATGGGTCCACAGTAAAAGCCCATTTAGACATGCACGCCTTAAACCCCAACAAAAAGGCCGCAAAATAAGATTAAATCAAATATAATGAGTTCAAAAGTTTGATTATGGGATTTTGAGCATGATCATATAGCTTAACCTCAATTTTAAAGTTTTTTACTCGGTTGAAATTTCAACAGGTCCACAGTAAATCCCCATTTAGACATGCACGACATAAACCCCAACAAAGAGGTCGCAAAATAAGATTAAATCAAATATAATGAGTTCAAAAATTTGATTATGTGCTTTCGAACATGATCATTAGCTTAACCTCAATTTTAGAGCTTTTTACTCGGTTAAAATTCTAAGGGGTACACTGTAAAAGCCTATTTAGACATGCACGCCATAAACCCCAACAAAAAGGCCGCAAAATAAGATTAAATAAAATATATTGAGTTCAAATATTTGATTATGGGCTCTCGAACATGATTATGAAGCTTAATCTCAATTTCAGAGCTTTCTACACGGTTAAAATTCCAATGAATCCACTGTAAAAGCCAATTTAGACATGCACGCCTTAAACCCGAAAAAACGGCCGCAAAATAAGATTAAATCAAATATAATGACTTCAAATAATTGATTATGGGCTTTCGAACACGATAATGTAGCTTAACAACAATTTTAGAGCTGTTTACTCGGTTAAAATTCCAATAGGTCCACTGTAAAAGCCCATTTAGACATGCACGCCTTAAACCCCAACAAAAAGACTGCAAAATAAGATTAAATTAAATATATTGAGTTCAAATATTTGATTATAAGCTTTAGAACATGATCATATTGCTTAATCTAAATTTCATAGCTTTTTACTCGTTTAAATTCCAATGGGTCCACTGTAAAACCCATTTAGACATGCACGCCTTAAACCCCAACAAAAAGGCCGCAAAATAAGATTAAATCAAATATAATGAGTTCAAAAATTTGATTATTGGCTTTCGAACATGATTATGTAGCTTAATATCAATATCAGAGCTTTCTACTCGGTTAAAATTCCAACGGGTCCACTGTAAAAGCCAATTTAGACATGCACGCCTTAAACCAAAACAAAAATGGCCGCAAAGTAAGATTAAATCAAATATAATGACTTAAAATAATTGATTATGGGATTTCGAACATGATCATATAGCTTAACCTCAATTTTAGAGCTTTTTACTCGGTTAGAATTCCAATAGGTCCACTGTAAATGCCATTTAGTCATGCAAGCCTTAATCCCTAGCAAGAAGGGCGCAAAATAAGATTAAATTTAATATAATGAGTTCAAATATTTGATTTTAAGCTTTCGAACATGATCATCTTGCTTAATCTAAATTTCATAGCTTTTTACTCGATTAAAATTCCAATGGGTCCACTGTAAAAGCTCATTCAGACATGCACGGCTTAAACCCCAACAAAAAGGCTGTAAAATAAGATTAAATTAAATATAATGTGTTTATATATTTTATTATAAGATTTCGAACATGATCATATTGCTTAATCTAAATTTCATAGCTTTTTACTCGATTAAAATTCCAATGGGTCCACTATAAAAGCCCATTTAGACATGCACGCCTTAAACCCCAACAAGAAGTCCGCAAAATAAGATTAAATTAAATATAATGAGTTCAAATATTTGATTATAAGCTTTCGAACATGATCATATTGCTTAACCTCAATTTTAGAGCTTTTTGCTCGGTTAAAATTCTTACGGGTCCACTGTAAAAGCACTTTTAGACAGACACGCCTTAAACCCGAACAAAAAGATCGCAAAATAAGATTAAATCAAATATAAAGAGTTCAAATATTTGATTATGTTCTTTGTACCTGATCATGTAGCTTATTCTAAATTTTAGAGTTTTTTACTCTGTTAAAATTGCAACGGGTCCATAGTAAAAGCCCATTTAGACATGCACGCCTTAAACCCCAACAAAAAGGCCAAAAAATAAGATTAAATCAAATATAATGAGTTCCAATATTTGATTATGGGCTTTCGAACATGATCATATAACCTAACCTCATTTTTAGAGTTTTTTACTTGGTTAAAATTTCAATAGGTCCACAGTAAAAACCCATTTAGACATGCACGCCATAAACCCCAACAAGAAGGACACAAAATAAGATTAAATCAAATATAATGAGTTCAAATATTTGATTATGCGCTTTCGAACGTGATCATATAGCTTAACCTCAATTTCAAAGCTTTTTACTCGGTTAAAATTCCAAGGGGTACACTGTAAAAGCCTATTTAGACAAGCACGCCTTAAACCCCAACAAAATAGCCGCAAAATAAGATTAAATAAAATATATTGAGTTCAAAAATTTTGAATATGGGCTTTCGAACATGATTATGTAGCTTAATCTCAATTTAAGAGCTTTCTACTCGGTTAAAATTCCAATGGTCCACGGTAAAAGCCAATTTAGACATGCACGCCTTAAACCTGAAAAAGTAGCCGCAAAATAAGATTAAGTCAAATATAATTACTTCAAATAATTGATTATGGGCTTTCGAACACGATCATATAGCTTAACCTCAATTTTAGAGCTTTTTACTCGGTTAAAATTCCAATAGGCCCATTTAGTCATGCAAGCCTTAAACCCCAACAAAAAGGCCACAAAATAAGATTAAATTTAATATAATGAGTACAAATATTTGATTATAAGCTTTAGAACATGATCCTATTGCTTAATCTAAATTTAATAGCTTTTTACTCGGTTAAAATTCCAATAGGTCCACTGTAAAACCCATTTAGACATTCACGCCTTAAACTCGAACAAAAAGGTTGCAAAATAAGATTAAATCAAATATAATGACTTCAAATAATTGATTATGGGCTTTCGAACATGATCATATAGCTTAACCTTAATTTTAGAGCTTTTTACTGGGTTAAAATTCCAATAGGTCCACTGTAAAAGCCCAGTTAGACATGCACGCCTTAAACCCTAACAAGAAGGCCGCAAAATAAGATTAAATTAAATATAATGAGTTCAAATATTTGATTATAAGCTTCCGAACATGATCATCTTGCTAAATTTAAATTTCATAGCTTTTTACTCGGTTAAAATTCCAACGGGTCCACTATAAAAGCATATTTAGACATGCACACGTTAAACCCCAACAAAAAGGGCACAAAATAAGATTAAATCAAATATAATGTAACACCCCAAATCCTAGCTTAGAATTATTGGAATCAAATTGAATAAGTGTTTAGCTTAATTGAATTAAGAATTAAGCTAAATTGAATAGTCAAGGGCCTAATTGAAAGAATGTATGAAATAAGTGACCAAATTAGAATGACTACATTGAATTAAAAGAGAAAGATTGAGATTGCATGATAAATATCATGAATCTCTTATTTGCCCTTATTTAATCACATGATTAGTAACTAATTTAGGGACAATTTAGACAAAACACAATTCCAATAACAAGGATTGTTGTTGTCATCTTCTCCATTATACCATGTTAGCCGAATTTGATGAGAAAGAAAGGGAGAGAAAGAAAGCTAAGGAAAACACCATTGGAGAAGGAATTTATCTTGCATGTGTTGTGATTCTTCACTGAAATTAAGCAAGAAACAAAGTAAGTATGATTTTACTTGTATTCAATTGAATAGGTAACTGTGATTGTGGAATTGGACTAGTTTTGATGATGTTAGATGAATTAGACATTGAATGTGTTGTTGGGTGATTATATGGTTGTTGAGTCATGAAAAATTGAAGAATGAAACTAGGTACAAGGCTGGAAATTATGTGTTCATGCTAGTGTAATAAACCTAGGTTGCTGGAAAATTGAATTGTGTTGTTGTTGTGAAAATTGAATGACTATAACTTAAAATTGAGCTATGGAATTTACGAATTGATGATGATCATGAATGGGTAATGTATAGAAGATGTTTAATAAATTGAATTAGATGCAAACAATGCTAGAAATGAAGGATAAGAACATGAACATAGTTATGAAACATATAAACTGTTTTGTGGTATTGAAATTGAGTAAACATGAAAGATTAGGCTTTGTAACCAACTTGCCTTATTTTGGAAGCCTTGTTTAATGAAATAACATGGACCTAACATGTTTATAATGTCATATGAAATGAATTATAGAGCTAAGGCATTGGTTAAAATGGATTAAAGGAATTAAAAGGTGACTAGATGCAATCTGCCCAGAATTGCTCTGTTCTGGGAAGTCACTTTGAAAATTCACCTAAAATTGTATAGTTTGAATTATGGGCTGAAATTTTAATGAAATGATCCTTAGAATGTATATTTTAATTAGGTCGAAACAGAATGGAAAAATGGGTCCTATACTGAAAACTGTAAATAGGAATTGCTGGGCAGTGCAAACTGTCCAGGCAGTGTAAAATGCCCTGTCTTTGAGCAATAAACTGTATTAATTGAATAATAAATAAAATGCAAGCCGTACATGGTGTTATAGTAAATTTTGTAATATTTCCAACGGTGTATAGCAATAGAAATTCTGACGTACGGATTAAAAGATATGGCCTTTTAAAAGGACAGTGTGCAAACTGCCAGGCAGCAGTGTCCTGGGCAGTTTGGGACTGTTTTTGCACCTAATTGTAAACTGTTTCCAAAACAGTTTTGGGACATTGTGATCTGTCCAATTATGCTTTAAAATGAAGTAATAACAATGTGGAAATAAATTGGTAAGAATTGCTTAAAATGAAGTATAAAAATAGTAGCTAAATGTTAGGTACAGTGTGATAACATTGCTACTATGATTGTGTGATATTGTGCTTGTTTTGATTAAATGTGTATGTGTTATGCTTGCTAGATCAAGGGCAGCAATTTGAGGAAGAAAAAGGAAATCATACAAGAGCTAAGAACAAGGGGATAGCCATACAAGATGATTGCTAGCTTGCTTGGATTGTATTGTGAGTGTAGTTATCCTTAGGGTTATGACTAGGTCCTAACCATTACATTCTTGTTGCATTCTTGTTATGAAAATGAATCTAAGCATGAATATGACTTAATAAGGGAAGAATGATTAATGAAACACATGAAACATGATTCTAGTCTTATGTACATGCCTATTCGAAATGCTTATGCATGATTTGTAACGACTTGGTTGCTTAATGTTAATGACTTGGTTGAGATATGATGATCTCATTTTGGTGAAATGAATCTTGAAATCACTTGACTTGTGAGCTAAGGCTCAATAGCCTAAGGGCTTAACATGAAATGATCTTGATTTACATTTACATGATTTTGAACTTGATTGCTTGAAATAAATGGTAATTCGAACAACCTTGGTAGCTAGTTGGATTAGGTAGAAAGGCATGCCTTAGAGTCTAGAGCACATTATGTACGGGTGGACTACGGTCCAGGGCTAAGGCCCCTATTTGGCGACAGACGGAGGGTACGTATGTGGTCTTTAGCGACAGTAGGAGGGTTGACCAGCACTACGATGCATATTGTGGCGACAGTTGGTTGGAGACTCGATTACTTATACGAACTAAGTACCAAGGGGGTTGTTTAATGAAATAACAAATGAAATAAGACTCAATTATACATGATACTTGTCTTGTATTGCCATGAAATGTATGATGCTTGATTTGGAAGCATGACTCCTTGGTTACTTGTTTTGCAAGCATGTTACTTGATTCATGATTTATGATTTCTTGTTACCTAATCTTGTTGGCCGAATTGCATGTTATCCTAGATAGGATATTCTTTATGCTTGAAAGACTAGATAAGGTCACTCTTGATACATGAAAGACTAGCTAAGTCTACTTTAATGCTTGATAGCTTTAGCTAGGTCTTCACTTGATCTAAAACACATGAAACATGATATAACAAAATGGATAGACTAGTTACTACCTCACTAAGTACAAATTTGTACTTATCACTCTTCTTTCATTCTTCCCAACCTACAGGTTAAAGGATTCAACATTACTTGATCTTGAAGCTTGATTCCTTGAGCAAGAAGCATCATACACAAGCTTGTTAAAGTATGATTTCGTACTTGTTATGTATTCTCCTAGAATGGTGGCACTAGTTTGTATCTAAGTAGCTTGAACATGCATTTTGAAGGATTGTTTATAATGTTTGATAGCCTACCTATGATTTGTATATAGATTAAGGTTTGTAATGAACTTAATTAACTTATGATGGTTGAATGTTGTTGCTCATATTTGGATGTTATAGAATGATCTTATGATGACCTAAATGGCTTTGAAATAGTTGATAACCATGTCATGCTTTTGTGAATGCTTGAAATGATCATATGTATGCTGGATTTAAGATTTGAAAATGAGGAATCATGTTGCTTAAACCCTATTCGAATGGTCTTGATATGTATGTGATTCAATTTTGTGTTCATGCCTTGATTACATGAGTTTTGTACACTTGTTTGATGCATGGCCGAATGGTTTTGATTCTTTAAGGAATTAGTTACATGCCTTGTAATGTATACTAGTGTTAATGGTTGAATGTATGAGTTAGAGGAAGGTTAGTATGGAACAAATTCTATGTCAAATAATGCTTAGATGATCATGCAATGTAAGAATAGGCTTAAGATGTATAAAAGCATACAAGGTAGGGTGCAATGAAGTGTAATCTACTTGATAAAGTAGTAACTTGAATTATAAGCAAGAAAGAAATTGATCTAATAGCATTTCAAGTATAGCCGAATGCTAGTATGATAATTGTAGATACATTTTTGATTACTTGTATGAAAAGAAATGCATGAATGGTTGCTTATGCCTTGATTGAATGCATGCTCCTTCCGTGTTAGCTTGTTCGAATGTTAGGATGAGTTAGGAGTCAAGTATGAGATCTCTTGTTAGCTAAGAAATCAAGTATGAGTGATTGTTCTTCTTGGTTTAGTGATTGCCGAATGTATGCTTGATTGGTATAAATGAATAGGAGTAAAATGTGCTTGCTTGTATGTTAAGAAAGCATGGGTGATAGAATGCTTGTAAGATTTGAATGCCTTGCCATGTCTTGTACTTGTCTTGCTTGCTTGCTAAGTAATGCTCCTGAACCGTGTTACTACTAACCCGAGTAGGGGGTCTTACATATAATGAGTTCAAAATTTTGATTATGGGCTTTCAAACATGATTATGTAGCCTAATCTCAATTTTAGAGCTTTCTACTAGGTTAAAATTCCAATGGGTACACTATAAAAGCCAATTTAGACATACACGACTTAAACCCCAAACAAAAAAGGCTACAAAATGAGATTAAATTAAATATAATGAGTTTAAATATTTGATTATGAACTTTCGAACATGATCATGTTGGTTAACATCAATTTCAGAGATTTTTACTCGGTTAAAATTTCAACGGGTCCACAGTAAAAGCCCATTTAGACATGCACGCCTTAAACCCCAATAAAAAGGACGCAAAATAAGATTAAATCAAATATAATGAGTTCAAAAGTTTGATTATGGGATTTTGAACATGATCATATAGCTTAACCTCAATTTTAAATTTTTTTACTCGGTTAAAATTTCAACAGGTCCACAGTAAATCCCCATTTAGACATGCACAACATAAACCCCAACAAAAACGCCGCAAAATAAGATTAAATCAAATATAATGAGTTCAAAAATTTGATTATGTGCTTTCGAACATGATCATTAGCTTAACCTCAATTTTAGAGCTTTTTACTCGGTTAAAATTCTAAGGGGTACACTGTAAAACCCTTTTTAGACATGCACGCCATAAACCCCAACAAAAAGGCCGCAAAATAAGATTAAATAAAATATATTGAGTTCAAATATTTGATTATGGGCTTTCGAACGTGATTGTGAAGCTTAATCTCAATTTCAGAGCTTTCTACACGGTTAAAATTCCAATGAATCCACTGTAAAAGCCAATTTAGACATGCACGCCTTAAACCCAAAAAAACGACCGCAAAATAAGATTAAATCAAATATAATGACTTCAAATAATTGATTATGGCTTTCAAACACGATAATGTAGCTTAACAACAATTTTAGAGCTTTTTACTCGGTTAAAATTCCAATAGGTCCACTGTAAAAGCCCATTTAGACATGCACGCCTTAAACCCCAACAAAAAGACTGCAAAATAAGATTAAATTAAATATATTGAGTTCAAATATTTGATTATAAGCTTTAGAACATGATCATATTGCTTAATCTAAATTTCATAGCTTTTTACTCGTTTAAATTCCAATGGGTCCACTGTAAAACTCATTTAGACATGCACGCCTTAAACCCCAACAAAAAGGCCGCAAAATAAGATTAAATCAAATATAATGAGTTCAAAAATTTGATTATGGGCTTTCGAACATGATTATGTAGCTTAATCTCATTATCAGAGCTTTCTACTCGGTTAAAATTCCAACGGGTCCACTGTAAAAGCCAATTTAGACATGCACGCCTTAAACCCAAACAAAAAAGGCCGCAAAGTAAGATTAAATCAAATATAATGACTTAAAATAATTGATTATGGGATTTCGAACACGATCATATAGCTTAACCTCAATTTTAGAGCTTTTTACTCGGTTAGAATTCCAATAGGTCCACTGTAAAAGCCCATTTAGACATGCGCCTTAAACCCAAAGAAAAAGGCCAAAAAATAAGATTAAATTAAATATAATGAGTTCAAATATTTGATTATAAGCTTTCAAACATGATCATGTTGCTTAACCTTAAATTAAGAGCTTTTGACTCGGTTAAAATTCCAACTGGTCCACTGTAAAAGACCATTTAGACATGCACGCCTTAAACCCCAACAAAAAGGTCGCAAAATTAGATTAAAGCAATTATAATAAGTTCAAATATTTTATTATGGGATTTCGAACATGATCATATAGCTTAACCTCAATTTCAGAGCTTTTTACTCGGTTAAAATTCCAAGGGGTACACTGTAAAAGCCTATTTAGACATGCACGCCTTAAACGCCAACAAAAAGGCCACAAAATGAGATTAAATCAAATATATTGAGTTGAAATATTTGATTATGGGATTTCGAACATGATTATGTAGCTTAATCTCAATTTTAGAGCTTTCCACTCAGTTAAAATTCCAATGGGTCGACTGTAAAAGCCAATTTAGACATGCACGCCTTAAACCCGAAAAAACAACAGCAAAATAAGATTAAATAAAATATAATGACTTCAAATAATTGATTATGGGATTTTGAACCTCATCATATATCTTAACCTCAATTTCAAAGCTTTTTACTCGGCTAAAATTCCAGTGGGTCCACTGTAAAAGCTCAGTTAGACATGCACGCCTTAAAACCCAACAAGAAGCCCCCAAAATAAGATTAAATTAACTATAATGAGTTCAATTTTTTTATTATAAGCTTTCGAACAAGATCATCTTGCTTAATATAAATTTCTTAGCTTTTTACTCGGTTAAAATTCCATTGGTTCCACTGTAAAAGCCCATTTAGACATGCACGCCTTAAACCCCAACAAAAAGGCCGCAAAATAAGATTAAATTAAATATAATGAGTTCAAATATTTGATTATAAGCTTTCGAACATGATCATATTTCTTAACCTCAATTTCAGAGCTTTTTGCTCGGTTAAAATTCCAACGGGGCCAATGTAAAAGCACTTTTAGACAGGCACGCCTTAAACCCGAACAAAAAGATCACAAAATAAGATTAAATCAAATATAATGAGTTCAAATATTTGATTATGTGCTTCGAACCTGATCATGTAGCTTAACATCAATTTTAGAGTTTTTTACACGATTAAAATTCCAACGGATCCACTGCAAAAACCCATTCAGACATGCACGCCTTAAACCCAAACAAAAAATGCCGCAAAATACGATTAAATTAAATATATTGAGTTTAAATCATGAGCTTTCAGACATGATCATGCTGCTTAACATCAATTTCAGAGCTTTTTACTCGGTTAAAATTTCAACGGGTCCACAGTAAAAGCCCATTTAGACATGGACGCCTTAAACCCTAAGAAAAAGGCCTCAAAAAACAATAAATCAAATATAATGAGTTCAAATATTTGATTATGGGCTTTCGAACATAATTATGTAGCATAATAAAAATTTCAGAGCTTTCTACTATGTTAAAATTCTAACGGGTCCACTGTAAAGCCAATTTAGACATGCATGCCTTAATCTAAATTGATTATGGGTCCACTAAAAAAACACATTTAGACGTGTACACCTTAAACCCCAACATAAAGGCCGAAAAATAAGATTAAATCAAATATAATGATTTCAAATATTTGATTATGGGATTTCGAACGTTATCATATAGCTTAACCTCAATTTTAGAGGTTTTTACTCGGTTAAAATTCCAAGGGGTACATTGTAAAAGCCAATTTAGACAAGCACGCCTTAAACCCCAAGAAAATGCCTCAAAATAAGATTAAATTAAATATAATGAGTTCAAATATTTGATTATAAGCTTTCGAACATGATCATATTGCTTAACCTCTAATTAAAAGCTTTTTACTCGGTTAAAATTCCAACGGGTCCACTATAAAAGACCATTTAGACATGAACGCCTTAAATCTCAACAAAAAGGCCGCAAAATAAGATTAAATCAAATATAATGAGTTCAAAAATTTGATTATGGGATTTCGAACATGATTATGTAGCTTAATCTCAATTTCAGAGCTTTCTACTCGGTTAAAATTCCAACGGGTCCACTATAAAAGCCAATTTAGACATGCACGCCTTAAACCCAAACAAACAAGGCCGCAAAGTAAGATTAAATCAAATATATGACATCAAATAATTGATTATGGGATTTTGAACACGATCATATAGCTTAACCTCAATTTTAGAGCTTTTTACTAGGTTAGAATTCCAATAGGTCCACCGTAAAAGCCCATTTAGACATGCACGCCTTAAAGCCCAACAAAAGGCTGCAAAATAATATTAAATTAAATGTAATGAGTTCGAATATTTGATTATAAGCTTTAGAACATGATCATTTTGCTTAATTTAAATTTCATAGGTTTTTACTCCGTTAAAATTCCAACGGGTCCACTATAAAAGCACTTTTAGACAAGCACCCCTTAAACCCTAACAAAAATATCACAAAATAAGATTAAATCAAATATAATGAGTTCAAATATTTGATTATGTGCTTCGAACCTGATAACGTAGCTTAACCTCAATTTTAGAGTTTTTTACTCGATTAAAATTTCAACGGATCCACTACAAAAACCCTTTCAAACATGCATGCCTTAAACCCAAACAAAAAAGGACGCAAAATATGATTAAATTAAATATAATAAGATTAAATATTTGATTATAAGCTTTTGAACATTATCATTTTGCTTAAGCTCAAATTCAGAGCTTTTTACTCGGTTAAAATTCCAACGGGTCCACTGTAAAAGCCCATTTAGACATGCACACCTTAAACCCCAACAAAAGACTGCAAAATACGATTAAATCAAATATAATGAGTTCAAATATTTGATTATGGGCTTTCGAATATGATCATATAGCTTAACCTCAATTTCAGAGTTTTTTACTCGATTAAAATTTCAACAGGTCCACAGTAAAAGCCTATTTAGAGATGCACACCATAAACCCTAACAAAAAAGCGTGCATGTCTAAAAGGCCGCAAAGTAAGATTAAATCAAATATAATGACTTAAAATAATTGATTATGGGATTTCGAACACGATCATATAGATTAACCTCAATTTTAGAGTTTTTTACTCGGTTAAAATTTCAACAGATCCACTACAAAAACCATTTCAAATATGCACGCCTTAAACCCCAACAACAAGGCCGCAAAATAAGATTAAATTAAATATAATGAGTTCAAATATTAGATTATAAGATTTCGAACATGATCATCTTGCTTAATCTAAATTTCATAGCTTTTTACTCGGTTAAAATTCCAATGGGTCCACTGTAAAATCCCAGTTAGACATGCATGCCTTAAACCCGAACAAAAAAGTTGCAAAATAAGATTAATCAAATATAATGACTTCAAATAATTTATTATGGGCTTTCAAACCTGGTCATATATCTTAACCTCAATTTCAGAGCTTTTTACTCGCTTAAAATTCCAATAGGTCCACTATAAAAGCCCAGTTAGACATGAACGCCTTAAACCCCAACACAAAAGGCAAAAAAATAAGATTAAATTAAATATAATGAGTTCAAATATTAGATTATAAGATTTCGAACATGATCATCTTGCTTAATCTAAATTTCATAGCTTTTTACTCGGTTAAAATTCCAATGGGTCCACTGTAAAATCCCAGTTAGACATGCACGCCTTAAACCCGAACAAAAAAGTTGCAAAATAAGATTAAATCAAATATAATGACTTCAAATAATTTATTATGGGCTTTCAAACCTGATCATATATCTTAACCTCAATTTCAGAGCTTTTTACTCGCTTAAAATTCCAATAGGTCCACTATAAAAGCCCAGTTAGACATGCACGCCTTAAACCCCAACAAAAAGGCCGCAAAATAAGATTAAATTAAATATAATGAGTTCAAATATTAGATTATAAGATTTCGAACATGATCATCTTGCTTAATCTAAATTTCATAGCTTTTTACTCGGTTAAAATTCCAATGGGTCCACTGTAAAAGCTCATTTAGACATGCACCCCTTAAACCCCAACAAAAAGGCCTCAAAATAAGATTAAATTAAATATAATGAGTTCAAATATTTGATTATAAGATTTCAAACATGATCATATATTTAATCTAAATTTAATAGCTTTTTACAAATTAAAATTCCAAAGGGTCCAAATAAAAGCCTATTTAGACATGCACGCCTTAAACCCCAAAAAAAAAGGCCGCAAAATAAGATTAAATTAAATATAATGGGTTTAAATATTTTATTATAAGCTTTCGAACATGATCATATAGCTTAACCTCAATTTCATAGTTTTTTACTCGATTAAAATTTCAACAGGTCCACAGTAAAAGCCCATTTAGACATGCACGCAATAAACCCTAACAAAAAGGTCGCAAAATAAGATTAAATCAAATATAATGAGTTCAAATATTTGATTATAAGCTTTTCAAACATGATCATGATTAACCTCAATTTCAATTTTTTTTTGGTTCCAAGGGGTACACAATTTAAACCCCAACAAAATTTAAATATGATTAAATCATATATATTGAGTTCAAATATTGGATTATGGGCTTTCGAACATAAGATTAAATCAAATATAATGACTTCAAATAATAGATTGTGGGCTGTCGAACATGATCATATAGCTTAACCTCAATTTTAGAGCTTTTTATTCGGTTAAAATTCCAATAGGTCCACTGTAAAAGCCCATTTAGACATGCACGCCTTAAACCCCAACAAAAAGACCGCAAAATAAGATTAAATTAAATATAACGAGTACAAATATTTGATTATAAGCTTTAGAACATGATCCTATTGCTTAATCTAAATTTCATAGCTTTTTACTTAGTTAAAATTCCAATGGGTCCACTGTAAAATCCTAGTTAGACATGCACGCCTTAAACCCGAACAAAAAAGTTTCAAAATAAGATTAAATCAAATATAATGACTTCAATAATTTATAATGGGCTTTCAAACCTGGTCATATATCTTTTACTCTAAAAATTTCAAAAAGCTTTTAACGCTTTAAAATTCCAACAGTCCACTATAAAAACCCTTTTTTTATTAGACATGCACGCCTTAAACCCCAACTTAAACCCCAACAAGAAGGCCGCAAAATAAGATTAAATTAAATATAATGAGTTCAAATATTAGATTATAAGATTTCGAACATGATCATCTTGCTTAATCTAAATTTCATAGCTTTTTACTCGGTTAAAATTCCAATGGGTCCACTGTAAAATCCCAGTTAGACATGCACGCCTTAAACCCGAACAAAAAAGTTGCAAAATAAGATTAAATCAAATATAATGACTTCAAATAATTTATTATGGGCTTTCAAACCTGGTCATATATCTTAACCTCAATTTCAGAGCTTTTTACTCGCTTAAAATTCCAATAGGTCCACTATAAAAGCCCAGTTAGACATGCACGCCTTAAACCCCAACAAGAAGGCCATAAAATAAGAATAAATTAAATATAATGAGTTCAAATATTAGATTATAAGATTTCGAACATGATCATCTTGCTTAATCTAAATTTCATAGCTTTTTACTCGGTTAAAATTCCAATGGGTCCACTGTAAAATCCCAGTTAGACATGCACGCCTTAAACCCGAACAAAAAAGTTGCAAAATAAGATTAAATCAAATATAATGACTTCAAATAATTTATTATGGGCTTTCAAACCTGATCATATATCTTAACCTCAATTTCAGAGCTTTTTACTCGCTTAAAATTCCAATAGGTCCACTATAAAAGCCAGTTAGACATGCACGCCTTAAACCCCAACAAGAAGGCCGCAAAATAAGATTAAATTAAATATAATGAGTTCAAATATTAGATTATAAGCTTTCGAACATGATCATCTTGCTTAATCTAAATTTCATAGCTTTTTACTCGGTTAAAATTCCAATGGGTCCACTGTAAAAGCTCATTTAGACATGCACCCCTTAAACCCCAACAAAAAGGCCTCAAAATAAGATTAAATTAAATATAATGAGTTCAAATATTTGATTATAAGATTTCAAACATGATCATATTGCTTAATCTAAATTTCATAGCTTTTTACTCGGTTAAAATTCCTACGGGTCCACTGTAAAAGCCCATTTAGACATGCACGCCTTAAACCCCCAACAAAAAGGCCGCAAAATAAGATTAAATTAAATATAATGGGTTTAAATATTTTATTATAAGCTTTCGAACATGATCATATTGCTTAACCTCAATTTCATAGCTTTTTACTCGGTTAAAATTCCAACGGGTCCACAATAAAAGCCCATTTAGACATGCACGCCTTAAACCCTAACAAAAAGGTCGCAAAATAAGATTAAATCAAATATAATGAGTTCAAATATTTGATTATGCGCTTTCGAACATGATCATATAGCTTAACCTCAATTTTGGTTAAAATTCCAAAGGGGTCACAATAAAAGCCTATTTAGATTTTAAACCCCAACAAACCTTAAATGATTAAATCATATATATTGAGTTCAAATATTGGATTATGGGCTTTCGAACATAAGATTAAATCAAATATAATGACTTCAAAGAATAGATTGTGGGCTGTAGAACATGATCATATAGCTTAACCTCAATTTTAGAGCTTTTTATTCGGTTAAAATTCCAATAGGTCCACTGTAAAAAGCCCATTTAGACATGGGTCCTTTAAACCAAAAAAAAAAGGCCGCAAAAAATAAGATTAAATTAAATATAACGAGTACAAATATTTGATTATAAGCTTTAGAACATGATCCTATTGCTTAATCTAAATTTCATAGCTTTTTACTCGGTTAAAATTCCAATGGGTCCACAGTAAAATCCTAGTTAGACATGCACGCCTTAAACCCGAACAAAAAAGTTGCAAAATAAGATTAAATCAAATATAATGACTTCAAATAATTTATTATGGGCTTTCAAACCTGATCATATATCTTAACCTCAATTTTAGAGCTTTTTTTACTCGGTTAAAATTCCAATAGAGTCCACTATAAAAGCCCATTTTTAGACATGCACACCTTAAACCCCAAAAAGAAGGCCGCAAAATAAGATTAAATTAAATATAATGAGTTCAAATATTTGATTATAAGATTTCGAACATGATCATATTGCTTAATCTAAATTTCATAGCTTTTTACTCGGTTAAAATTCCAATGGGTCCACTGTAAAAGCCCATTTAGACATGCACGACTTAAACCCAAAAAAAAAAGTTTGCAAAATAAGATTAAATCAAATATAATGAGTTTAAATATTTGATTATGGGCTTTCAAACATGATCATATAGCTTAACCTCAATTTCAGAGCTTTTTACTCGGTTAAAATTCCAACGGGTCCACTATAAAAGCCCATTTAGACATGCACGCCTTAAACCCCAACAAAAAGGCCGCAAAATAAGATTAAATTAAATATAATGAGTTCAAATATTTGATTATAAGATTTTGAACATGATCATCTTGCTTAATCTAAATTTCATAGCTTTTTACTCGGTTAAAATTCCAATGGGTCCACTATAAAATCCCATTTAGACATGCACGCCTTAAACCCGAACAAAAAAGTTGCAAAATAAGATTAAATCAAATATAATGAGTTCAAATATTTTATTATGGGCTTTCAAACATGATCATATTATCTTAACCTCAATTTCATAGCTTTTTACTCGGTTAAAATTCCAATAGGTCCACTGTAAAAGCCCATTTAGACATGCACGCCTTAAACCCCAACAAAAAGGCCGCAAAATAAGATTAAATTAAATATAATGAGTTCAAATATTTGATTATAAGCTTTCGAACATGATCATCTTGCTTAATCTCAATTTCAGCTTTTTACTAGTTAAAAGGTTAAAAATTCCAATGGGTCCTATGTAAAAGCTCATTTACCCCAACATGCAAAGATTAAATTTAAACCCATATATAAAAAAAATGGGCCTCAAAATAAGATTAAATCAAATATAATGAGTTCAAATATTTGATTATGTGCTTTGGAACATGATCATATAGCTTAACCTCAATTTTAGAGTTTTTTACTCGGTTAAAATTTCAACGGGTCCACTATAAAAACCCATTTAGACATGCACCTCTTAAACCCAAACAAAAAAGGCCGCAAAATAAGATTAAATTAAATATAATGAGTTCAAATATTTGATTATAAGCTTTCGAACATGATCATATTGCTTAACCTCAATTTCATAGCTTTTTACTTGGTTAAAATTCCAATGGGTCCACTATAAAAGCCTATTTAGACATGCACGCCTTAAACCCCAAAAAAAAGTTTCAAAATAAGATTAAATCAAATATAATGAGTTCAAAAAAATTTTATTATGGGCTTTCAAACATGATCATATATCTTAACCTCAATTTTAGAGTTTTTTTTACTCAATTTAGGCTTTTTAAAATTCCAATTGGTCCACTATAAAAACCCATTTAGACATGCACGCCTTAAACCCCAAAAAAAAGGCCACAAAATAAGATTAAATTAAATATAATGAGTTCAAATATTTGATTATAAGATTTCGAACATGATCATATTGCTTAATCTAAATTTCATAGCTTTTTACTCGGTTAAAATTCCAATGGGTCCACTGTAAAAGCCCATTTAGACATGCACGCCTTAAACCCCAACAAAAAGGTTGCAAAATAAGATTAAATTAAATATAATGAGTTCAAATATTTGATTATGAGCTTTCAAACATGATCATATTGCTTAACCTCAATTTCAATTTTTTACTCGGTTTTACAATGGGTTAAATTCCAATAGGTCCACGCCTTAAAAGCCCATTAAAATTAAATTAAATATAATGATTCAAATTAATCCCCAACAAAAATGATCATCTTAAAAACAAGATTATTTAGCTTTTAAATATTAAAATTCAATTATGTCCATTTAAAAACAATTTAGACATGCACGCTTTAAACCCCGAAAAAAAAGGCACAAAATAAGATTAAATTAAATATAATGAGTTCAAATATTTGATTATAAGCTTTCAAACATGATCATATTGCTTAATCTAAATTTTAGAGCTTTTTACTCGGTTAAAATTCAAATGGGTCCACTAATAAAAGCCCATTTAGACATGCACGCCTTAAACCCACAAAAAGTTGCAAAATAAGATTAAATCAAATATAATGATTTCAAATATTTGATTATGGGCTTTCGAACATGATCATATAGCTTAACCTCAATTTCAGAGCTTTTTACTCGGTTAAAATTCCAAGGGGTCCACTATAAAAGCTCATTTAGACATGCACGCCTTAAACCCCAACAAAAAGGCCACAAAATAAGATTAAATTAAATATAATGAGTTCAAATATTTGATTATAAGCTTTCAAACATGATCATATTGCTTAATCTAAATTTCAGAGCTTTTTACTCGGTTAAAATTCTAACGGGTTCACTATAAAAGCCAATTTAGACATGCACGTCTTAAACCCGAAAATACGGCCGCAAAATAAGATTAAATCAAATATAATGACTTCAAATAATTGATTATTGGATTTTGAACATGATCATTTAGCTTAACCTCAATTTTAGAGTTTTTTACTCGAATAAAATTCCAACGGATCCACTATAAAAACCAATTTAGAGATGCACGCCTTAAACCCAAAAAAGGCCACAAAATAAGATTAAATTAAATATAATGAGTTTAAATATTTGATTATGATCTTTCGAACATGATCATGTTGCTTAACAGCAATTTCAGTGCTTTTTACCAGGTTAAAATTTCAACGGGTCCACTGTAAAAGACCATTTAGACATGCATTCCTTAAACCCCAACAAAAAGGCCACAAAATAAGATTAAATCAAATATAATGAGTTTGAATATTTGATTATGGGCTTTCGAACATGGTTATGTAGCTTAAAAACAATTTCAGAGCTTTCTACTCGGTTAAAATTCCAACGGGTCCACTGTAAAGATAATTTAGACATGCACACCTTAAACCCCAAAAAAAAGCCACAAAATAAGATTAAAATAAATATAATGAGTTCAAATATTCGATTATAAGTTTTAGAGCAAGATCATAATGCTTAATCTAAATTTCATAGCTTTTAACTCGGTTAAAATTCCAATTGGTCCACTAAAAGAACACATTAAGACATGCACGCCTTAAACCCCAACAAAAAGGCAACAAAATAAGATTAAATCAAATATAATGATTTCAAATATTTGATTATGGGCTTTCGAACATGATCATATAGCTTAACCTCAATTTCAGTGGTTTTTACTCGTTAAAATTCCTAGGGGTACACTGTAAAAGCTCATTTAGACATGCACGCCTTAAACCCCAAGAAAAAGGCCACAAAATAAGATTAAATTAAATATAATGAGTTCAAAAATTTATTATGGGTTTTCAAACATGATTATGTAGCTTAATCTCAATTTCAGAGCTTTCTACTCGGTTAAAATTCCAACGGGTTCAATGTAAAAGCCAATTTAGACATGCACAACTTAAAAAAAAAAAAAAATGGTTGCAAAATAAGATTAAATCAAATATAATGACTTCAAATAATTGATTATGGGATTTTGAACATGATCATATAGCTTAACCTCAATTTTAGAGTTTTTTACTCGGATAAAATTCCAACGGATCCACTATAAAAACCCATTTAGAGATGCACGCCTTAAACCCAAATAAAAAAGGCCGCAAAATAAGATTAAATTAAATATAATGAGTTTAAATATTTTATTATGAGATTTCAAACATGATCATGTTGCTTAACATAAATTTTAGAGCTTTTTACTTAGTTAAAATTTCAATGGGTCCACAGTAAAAGCCCATTTAGACATGCACGCCTTAACCCCCAAAAAAAGGACGCAAAATAAGATTAAATCAAATATAATGATTTCAAATATTTGCTTACAGGCTTTCGAAAATGATTATGTAGCTTAATAACAATTTAAAAGCTTTCTACTCGATTAAAATTGCAACGGGTCCATTGTAAAGCCAATTTAGACATGCACGCCTTAAAACCCAAGAAAAAATCCACAAAATAAGATTAAATTAAATATAATGAGTTCAAATATTAGATTATAAGCTTTCGAACATGATCATGTTGCTTAACATCAATTTCAGAGCTTTTTACTCGGTTAAAATTCCAACGGGTCCACTAAAAAAGCACATTTAGACATGCATGCCTTAAACCCCAAGAAAAAGGCCACAAAATAAGATTAAATTAATTATAATGAGTTCAAATATTTGATTATAATCTTTCAAACATGATCATATTGCTTAACCTCGAATTCATAGCTTTTTACTCGGTTAAAATTCCAACGGGTCCACTGTAAAATCCCATTTAGACATGCACGCCTTAAACCCCAAGAAAAAGGGCACAAAATAAGATTAAATTAACTATAATGAGTTCAAATATTTGATTATAAGCTTTCAAACATGATCATATTGCTTAACCTCAAATTCATAGCTTTTTACTCGGTTAAAATTCCATCAGGTCCACTGTAAAAGCCCATTTAGACATGCACGCCTTAAACCCCGACAAAAAGGCCGCAAAATAAGATTAAATCAAATATAATGAGTTCAAATATTTGATTATGGGCTTTCTAACATGATTATGTAGCTTAATCTCAATTTTAGTGCTTTCTACTCGGTTAAAATTCCAACATGTTCACTGTAAAGGCTAATTTAGACATGCACACCTTAAACACGAAAAAACGGCCGCAAAATAAGATTAAATCAAATATAATGACTTCAAATAATTTATTATGGGCTTTCGAACATGATCATATAGCTTAACCTCAATTTATGAGTTTTTTACTCGGTTAAAATTCCAACGGATACACTATAAAAATTCATTTAGAGATGCACGCCTTAAATTAAATATAATGAGTTTAAATATTTGATTATGAGCTTTCGAACATGATCATGTTGCTTAACATCAATTTCAGAGCTTTTTACTCGGTTAAAATTCCAACGGGTCCACTAAAAAAGCACATTTAGACATGCATGCCTTAAACCCCAACAAAAAGGCCGCAAAATAAGATTAAATCAAATATAATGATTTCAAATATTTGATTATGGGCTTTCGAACATGATCGTATAGCTTAACCTCAATTCAGTGATTTTTACTCGGTTAAAATTCCAATCGGTCCACTGTAAAATCCCATTTAGACATGCACACCTTAAACCCCAAGAAAAAGGCCACAAAATAAGATTAAATTAATTATAATGAGTTCAAATATTTGATTATAAGCTTTCAAACATGATCATATTTCTTAACCTCAAATTCATAGCTTTTTACTCGGTTAAAATTCCAACGGGTCCACTGTAAAAGCCCATTTAGACATGCACGCCTTAAACCCCAACAAAAAGGCCGCAAAATAAGATTAAATCAAATATAATGAGTTCAAATATTTGATTATGGGCTTTCTAACATGATTATGTAGCTTAATCTCAATTTTAGAGCTTTCTACTCGGTTAAAATTCCAAATGGGTTCCACTGTAAAAGCCAATTTAGACATGCACGCTTTTAAACAAAAAAAAAAAAGTTGCAAAATAAGATTAAATCAAATATAATGACTTCAAATAATTTATTATGGGCTTTCGAACATGATCATATAGCTTAACCTCAATTTTAGAGTTTTTTACTCGGTTAAAATTCCAACGGATCCACTATAAAAACCCATTTAGACATGCACGCCTTAAACCCAAACAAAAAAAATGCACAAAATAAGATTAAATTAAATATAATGAGTTTAAATATTTGATTATTAGCTTTCGAACATGATCATGTTGCTTAACATCAATTTTAGAGCTTTTTACTCGGTTAAAATTCCAACAGGTCCACAGTAAAACCCATTTTGACATGCATTCTTAAAAACACCAAAAAAAAGGCAAAATCAAAATAAGATTAAATCAAATATAATGAGTTCATATATTTGATTATGGGCTTCCAAACATGATTATGTAGCTTAATCTCTACTTTAGAGCTTTCTACTCGGTTAAAATTCCAACGTGTTCATTGTAAAAGCCAATTTAGACATGCACGCCTTAAACCCGAAAAAACGGCTGCAAAATAAGATTAAATCAAATATAATGACTTCAAATAATTGATTATGGGCTTTCGAGCATGATCATATAGCTTAACCTCAATTTTAGAGTTTTTTACTCGGTTAAAATTCCAACGGATACACTATAAAAACCCATTTAGAGATGCACGCCTTAAACCCAAATAAAAAAGGCGCAAAATAAGATTAAATTAAATATAGTGAGTTTAAATTATTGATTATGAGCTTTCAAACATGATCATGTTGCTTAACATCAATTTTAGAGCTTTTTACTCGGTTAAAATTCCAACGGGTCCTCTGTAAAATCCCATTTAGACATGCACACCTTAAACCCCAACAAAAAGGCCACAAAATAAGATTAAATCAAATATAATGAGTTCAAATATTTGATTATGGGCTTTCGAACATGATTATGTAGCTTAATCTCAATTTTAGAGCTTTCTACTCGGTTAAAATTTCAACGGGTTCACTGTAAAAGCCAATTTAGACATGCACGCCTTAAACCCAAAAAAATGGCCGCAAAATAAGATTAAATCAAATATAATGACTTCAAATAATTGATTATGGGCTTTTCTAACATGATCATGTAGCTTAACCTCAATTTTAGAGTTTTCTACTCGGTTTAAAATTCCAACGGATACACTATAAAATCTCAATTAGAGATGCACGCCTTAAACCAAAAGAAAAAAGGCAACAAAATAAGATTAAATTAAATATAATGAGTTTAAATATTTGATTATGAGCTTTCGAACATGATCATGTTGCTTAACATCAATTTCAGAGCTTTTTACTCGGTTAAAATTTCAACGGGTCCACAGTAAAAGCCCATTTAGACATGCACGCCTTTAAACCCCAAAAAAAAGGCCGCAAAATAAGATTAAATCAAATATAATGAGTTCAAATATTTGATTATGGGCTTTTGAACATGATTATGTAGCTTAATAACAATTTTAGAGCTTTCTACTTCGGTTAAAATTCCAACGGGTCCACTGTAAAACCAATTTAGACATACACTCCTTAAACCCCAAGAAAAAAGCCACAAAATAAGATTAAATTAAATATAATGAGTTCAAATATTTGATTATAAGCTTTCGAACATGATCATATTTCTTAATCTAAATTTCAGAGCTTTTTTACTCGGTTAAAATTCCAACGGGTCCACTAAAAAAGCACATTTAGACATGCACACCTTAACCCCAAAAAAAAAAAGGCGCAAAATAAGATTAAATCAAATATAATGATTTCAAATATTTGATTATGGGCTTTGAACATGATGATCATATAGCTTAACCTCAATTTCAGAGCTTTTTACTCGGTTAAAATTCCAAGGGGTACACTGTAAAAGCCCATTTAGACATGCACGCCTTAAACCCCCAAAAAAAGGCCACAAAATAAGATTAAATTAAATATAATGAGTTCAAATATTTGATTATAAGCTTTCGAACATGATCATATTGCTTAACCTCAAATTCAGAGCTTTTTACTCGGTTAAAATTTCAACGGGTCCATTGTAAAAGCCCATTTAGACATGCACGCCTTAAAACCCCAAAAAAAGGTTGCAAAATAAGATTAAATCAAATATAATGAGTTCAAATATTTGATTATGGGCTTTCAAACATGATTATGTAGCTTAATCTCAATTTTAGAGCTTTCTACTCGGTTAAAATTCCAACAGGTTCACAGTAAAAACCAATTTAGACATGCACACCTTAAAACCCAAAAAAAAAACAAAATAAGATTAAATCAAATATAATGAGTTCAAATATTTGATTATGGGCTTTGAACATGATCATATAGCTTAACCTCAATTTTAGAGTTTTTTACTCGGTTAAAATTCCAACGAGTCAACTATAAAAACCCATTTAGACATGCACGCCTTAAACCCAAACAAAAAGGCCACAAAATAAGATTAAATTAAATATAATGAGTTTAAATATTTGATTATGAGCTTTCGAACATGATGATGTTGCTTAACATCAATTTCAGAGCTTTTTACTCTATTAAAATTCCAACGGGTCCACTAAAAAAGCACATTTAGACATGCATGCCTTAAACCCCAACAAAAGGCCGCAAAATAAGATTAAATCTAATATAATGATTTCAAATATTTGATTATGGGCTTTCGAACATGATCGTATAGCTTAACCGCAATTTAGATATTTTTACTCGGTTAAATTCCAATCGGTCCACTGTAAAATCCCATTTAGACATGCACGCCTTAAACCCCAAGAAAAAGGCCACAAAATAAGATTAAATTAATTATAATGAGTTCAAATATTTGATTATAAGCTTTCAAACATGATCATATTGCTTAACCTCAAATTCAGAGCTTTTTACTCTTGTTAAAATTCCAACGGGTCCACTGTAAAATCCCATTTAGACATGCACGCCTTAAACCCCAACAAAAAGGCCGAAAAATAAGATTAAATCAAATATAATGAGTTCAAATTTTTGTTTATGGGCTTCTGAACATGATTATGTAGCTTAATCTCCACTTCAGAGCTTTCTACTCGGATAAAATTCCAACGTGTTCACTGTAAAAGCCAATTTAGACATGCACGTCATAAACAAAAAAAAAACGGCCGCAAAATAAGATTAAATCAAATATAATGACTTCAAATAATTGATTATGGGCTTTTGAACATGATCATATAGCTTAACCTCAATTTTAGAATGTTTTAGATGGTTAAAATTCCAACGGATACACTATAAAAACCCATTTAGAGATGCACGCCTTAAACCAATCAAAAAAGGCCACAAAATAAGATTAAATTAAATATAGTGAGTTTAAATATTTGATTATGAGCTTTCAAACATGATCATGTTGCTTAACATCAATTTCGGAGCTTTTTACTCAGTTAAAATTTCAACAGGTCCACAGTAAAACCCATTTTGACATGCACGCCTTGAACACCAACAAAAAGGCCGCAAAATAAGATTAAATCAAATATAATGAGTTCATATATTTGATTATAGGCTTCCAAACATGATTATGTAGCTTAATCTCCACTTCAGAGCTTTCTACTGGGTTAAAATTCCAACGTGTTCATTGTAAAAGCCAATTTAGACATGCACACCTTAAACCCAAAAAAACGGCTGCAAAATAAGATTAAATCAAATATAATGACTTCAAATAATTGATAATGGGCTTTCGAGCATGATCATATAGCTTAACCTCAATTTTAGATTTTTTTACTCGGTTAAAATTCCAACGGATACACTATAAAAACCCATTTAGAGATGCACGCCTTAAACCCAAACAAAAAGCAAAACAAAATAAGATTAAATTAAATATAATGAGTTTAAATATTTGATTATGAGCTTTGAACATGATCATGTTGCTTAACATCAATTTTAGAGCTTTTTTACTCGGTTAAAATTCCAACGGGTCCACTGTAAAAGCCCATTTAGACATGCACGCCTTAAACCCAAAAAAAGGCCACAAAATAAGATTAAATCAAATATAATGAGTTCAAATATTTGATTATGGGCTTTCGAACATGATTATGTAGCTTAATCTCAATTTCAGAGCTTTCTACTCGGTTAAAATTCCAACGTGTTCACTGTAAAAGCCAATTTAGACATGCACGCCTTAAACCCAAACAAATGGCCAAAAATAAGATTAAATCAAATATAATGACTTCGAATAATTGATTATGTGCTTTTCGAATATAATCATGTAGCTTAACCTCAATTTTAGAGTTTTCTACTCGGTTTAAAATTCCAACGGATACACTATAAAAACCCATTTAGAGATGCACGCCTTAAACCCAAAGAAAAAAGGCCGCAAAATAAGATTAAATTAAATTTAGTGAGTTTAAATATTTGATTATGAGCTCTCGAACATGATCATGTTGCTTAACATCAATTTCAGAGCTTTTTATTCGGTTAAAATTTCAACGGGTCACAAGTAAAAGCCCATTTAGACATGCACACCTTGAACCCCGAACAAAAGGCCGCAAAATAAGATTAAATCAAATATAATGAGTTCGAATATTTGATTATGGTCTTTCGAACATGATTATGTAGCTTAATAAGAATTTTAGAGATTTCTACTCGGTTAAAATTTGAACGGGTCCACTATAAAGCCAATTTAGACATAAACCCCAAGGAAAAAGCCATAAAATAAGATTAAATTAAATATAATGAGTTCAAATATTTGATTATAAGCTTTCGAACATGATCATATTTCTTAATCTAAATTTTAGAGCTTTTAACTCGTTTAAAATTCCAACGGGTCCACTAAAAGAAGCACATTTAGACATGCACACCTTAAACCCCAACAAAAAGACCGCAAAATAAGATTAAATCAAATATAATGATTTCAAATATTTGATTATGGGCTTTCGAAGATGATCATATAGCTTAACCTTAATTTCAGAGGTTTTTACTCGATTAAGATTACAAAGGGTACAATGTAAAGGCCCATTTAGACATGCACGCCTTAAAACCCAAAGAAAAAGGCCACAAAATAAGATTAAATTAAATATAATGAGTTCAAATATTTGATTATAAGCTTTCGAACATGATCATATTGCTTAACCTCAAATTCAAAGCTTTTTACTCGGTTAAAATTCCAACGGGTCCACTGTAAAAGCCCATTTAGACATGCACGCCTTAAACCCCAACAAAAAGGCCGCAAAATAAGATTAAATCAAATATAATGAGTTCAAATATTTGATTATGGGCTTTCAAACATGATTATGTAGCTTAATCTCAATTTTAGAGCTTTCTACTCGGTAAAAATTCCAACAGGTTCACAGTAAAAGCCAATTTAGACATGCACATCTTAAACCTGAAAAAACGGACGCAAAATAAGATTAAATCAAATATAATGACTTCAAATAATTTATTATGGCTTTCGAACATGATCATATAGCTTAACCTCAATTTTTAGTTTTTTTTACTGGTTAAAATTAAAACGGATCCACTATAAAAACCCATTTAGACATGCACTCATTTAAACCCCAAAAAAAAAGGCCACAAAATAAGATTAAATTAAATTAAATATAATGAGTTTAAATATTTGATTATGAGCTTTCCAACATGATCCTGTTGCTTAACATCAATTTCAGAGCTTTTTACTCTGTTAAAATTCCAACGGGTCGACTAAAAAAGCACATTTAGACATGCATGCCTTAAACCCCAACAAAAGGCCGCAAAATAAGATTAAATCTAATATAATGATTTCAAATATTTGATTATGCTTTGAACATTTTGAACATGATGATATATATAGCTTAACCGCAATTTAGTGATTTTTACTCGGTTGAAATTCCAATCGGTCCACTGTAAAATCCCATCTAGACATGCACGCCTTAAACCCCAAGAAAAGGCCACAAAATAAGATTAAATTAATTATAATGAGTTCAAATATTTGATTATAATCTTCCAAACATGATCATATTGCTTAACCTCAAATTCAGAGCTTTTTACTCTGTTAAAATTCAAACGGGTCCATTGTAAAATCCCATTTAGACATGCACGACTTAAACCCCAACAAAAAGGCCAAAAAATAAGATTAAATCAAATATAATGAGTTCAAAGTTTTGTTTATGGGCTTCCAAACATTTTTATGTAGCTTAATCTCCACTTCAGATCTTTCTACTTGGTTAAAATTCCAACGTGTTCACTGTAAAAGCCAATTTAGACATGCACGTCATAAACACATAAAAATGGCCGCAAAATAAGATTAAATCAAATATAATGACTTCAAATAATTTATTATGGGCTTTCGAACATGATCATATAGCTTAACCTCAATTTTTGAATGTTTTAGTTGGTTAAAATTCCAACGGATACACTATAAAAACCCATTTAAAGATGCACGCCTTAAACCAAACAAAAAAGGCCACAAAATAAGATTAAATTAAATATAGTGAGTTTAAATATTTGATTATGAGCTTTCGAACATGATCATGTTGCTTAACATCAATTTCAGAGCTTTTTACTCAGTTAAAATTTCAACAGGTCCATAGTAAAACCCCATTTAGACATGCACGCCTTAAACCCCAAAAAAAGGCCGCAAAATAAGATTAAATCAAATATAATGAGTTCAAATATTTGATTATGGGCTTTCAAACATGATTATATAGCTTAATCTCAATTTTAGAGCTTTTACTTGGTTAAAATTCCAACGGGTCCCACTATAAAAGCCCATTTAGACATGCACGCTTAAACCCCAAAAAACCCCAAAAAAGGCCGCAAAATAAGATTAAATCAAATATAATGAGTTCAAATATTTGATTATGGGCTTTGAACATGATCATATAGCTTAATCTTAGACTTTTTACTCGGTTAAAATTCCAACGGTCCACTATAAAAACCCATTTAGACATAGACATGCACGCTTAAAACCAAAAAAAAAAGGCCGCAAAATAAGATTAAATCAAATATAATGAGTTCAAATATTTGATTATGGGCTTTGAACATGATCATATAGCTTAACCTCAATTTTAGAGTTTTTTACTCGGTTTAAAATTCCAACGGGTCCACTATAAAAACCCATTTTTAGACATGCACGCCTTAAACCCAAAAAAAAAAGGCCGCATAAAATAAGATTAAATTAAATATAATGAGTTTAAATATTTGATTATGAGCTTTCAAACATGATCATGTTGCTTTAACATCAATTTTGAGCTTTTTACTCGGTTAAAATTCCAACGGGTCCCTTTGTAAAAAGCCCATTTAGACATGCACGCCTTAAAACCCCAAAAAAAGGCCAAAAAATAAGATTAAATCAAATATAATGAGTTCAAATATTTGATTATGGGCTTTGAAAACATGATTATGTAGCTTAATCTCAATTTTAGAGCTTTTTACTCGGTTAAAATTTCAATGGGTCCACTGTAAAAGCCAATTTCGACATACACGCCTTTAAACCCCAAAAAAAGCCATAAAATAAGATTAAATTAAATATAATGAGTTCAAATATTTGATTATAAGCTTTTGAACATGATCATATTGCTTAATCTAAATTTTAGAGCTTTTTACTCGGTTAAAATTCCAACGGGTCCACTAAAAAGCACATTTAGACATGCACGCCTTAAACCCCAACAAAAAGGCCGCAAAATAAGATTAAATCAAATATAATGATTTCAAATATTTGATTATGGGCTTTCGAACATGATCATATAGCTTAACCTCAATTTCAGAGCTTTTTACTCGGTTAAAATTCCAACGGGTCCACTGTAAAAGCCCATTTAGACATGCACACCTTAAACCCCAACAAAAAGGCCGCAAAATAAGATTAAATTAAATATAATGAGTTCAAATATTTGATTATGGGCTTTTGAACATGATCATATAGCTTAACCTCAATTTTAGAGCTTTTTACTCGGTTAAAATTCCAACGGGTCCACTATAAAAGCCCATTTAGACATGCACGCCTTAAACCCAAAAAAAGGCCGCAAAATAAGATTAAATCAAATATAACGAGTTCAAATATTTGCTTATGGGCTTTCTAACAAGATTTTGTAGCTTAATAACAATTTCAGAGCTTTCTACTCGGTTAAAATTCTCACGGGTTCACTGTAAAAGCCAATTTCGACATACACCCCTTAAACTCCAAGAAAAAAGGCACAAAATAAGACTAAATTAAATATAATGAGTTCAAATATTCAATTATAAGCTTTTGAACAAGATCATAATGCTTAATCTAAACTTTAGAGCTTTTAACTCGGTTAAAATTCTAATGGGTCCACTAAAAAAGCACATTTAGACATGCACGCCTTAAACCCCAACAAAAAGGCACCAAAATAAGATTAAATCAAATATAATGATTTCAAATATTTGATTATGGGCTTTTGAACATGATCATATAGCTTAACCTCAATTTTAGAGCTTTTTACTCGGTTAAAATTCCAACGGGTCCACTGTAAAAGCCCATTTAGACATGCACGCCTTAAACCCCAACAAAAAGGCCACAAAATAAGATTAAATTAAATATAATGAGTTCAAATATTTGATTATAAGCTTTCAAACATGATCATATTGCTTAATCTCAATTTCAGAGCTTTTTACTCGGTTAAAATTCCAACGGGTCCACTATAAAAGCCTATTTAGACATGCACGCCTTAAACCCCCAAAAAAAGCTGCAAAATAAGATTAAATCAAATATAATGAGTTCAAATATATGATGATGGGCTTTCGAACATGATTATGTAGCTTAATCATCAATTTTAGAGCTTTTTACTCGGTTAAAATTCCAACGGGTCCACTATAAAAGCCCATTTAGACATGCACGCCTTAAACCCCAAAAAAAAGGCCACAAAATAAGATTAAATCAAATATAATGAGTTCAAATATTTGATTATGGGCTTTCAAACATGATCATATAGCTTAACCTCAATTTTAGAGCTTTTTACTCGGTTAAAATTCCAATGGGTCCACTATAAAAGCCCATTTAGACATGCACGCCTTAAAACCCAAACAAAAAAGGCCACAAAATAAGATTAAATTAAATATAATGAGTTCAAATATTTGATTATAAGCTTTGAACATGATCATATTGCTTAATCTCAATTTCAGAGCTTTTTTTACTCGGTTTAAAATTCCAACGGGTCCACTATAAAAGCCCATTTAGACATGCACGCCTTAAACCCCAACAAAAAAGGCCGCAAAATAAGATTAAATCAAATATAATGATTTAAAATATTTGATTATGGGCTTTTTCGAACATGATCATGTAGCTTAACCTCAATTTTAGAGCTTTTTACTCGGTTAAAATTCCAACGGGTCCCTTTATAAAAGCCCATTTAGACATGCACACCTTAAACCCCAAAAAAAAGGCCACAAAATAAGATTAAATTAAATATAATGAGTTCAAATATTTGATTATAAGCTTTTTGAACATGATCATATTGCTTAATCTCAATTTCAGAGCTTTTTTTACTGGTTTAAAATTCTAATGGGTCCTTTATAAAAGCCCATTTAGACATGCACGCCTTAAACCCCAAACAAAAAGGCCACAAAATAAGATTAAATCAAATATAATGAGTTCAAATATTTGATTATGGGCTTTGAACATGATCATATAGCTTAACCTCAATTTTGAGCTTTTTACTGGTTAAAATTCCAACGGGTCCACTGTAAAAAGCCCATTTAGACATGCACGCCTTAAACCCCAAGAAAAAGGCCACAAAATAAGATTAAATTAAATATAATGAGTTCAAATATTTGATTATAAGCTTTTGAACATGATCATATTGCTTAATCTCAATTTCAGAGCTTTTTACTCGGTTAAAATTCCAATGGGTCCAAAGTAAAAGTCCATTTAGACATGCACTCCTTAAACCCCAACAAAAAGGCGGCCAAATATGATTAAATCAAATATAATGAGTTCAAATATTTGATTATGGGCTTTTGAACATGATTATATAGCTTAACCTCAATTTTAGAGCTTTTACTCGGTTTAAAATTCCAACGGGTACACTGAAAAAGCCCATTTAGACATGCACGCCTTAAACCCGGAGAAAAAGGCCACAAAATAAGATTAAATTAAATTTAATGAGTTCAAATATTTGTTTATGGGCTTTCAAACATGATTATGTAGCTCAATCACAATTTCAGAGCTTTCTACTCGGTTAAAATTCTAACGGTTTCACTATAAAAGCCCATTTAGAGATGCACGCCTTAAACCCAAACAAAAAAAGGCTGCAAAATAAGATTAATTTAAATATAATGAGTTTAAAGTTTGATTATGAGCTTTTGAACATGATCATGTTGCTTAACATCAATTTTAGAGCTTTTTACTAGGTTAAAATTTCAACGGGTCCACTGTAAAAGCCCATTTAGACATGCACGCCTTAAACCCCAAAAAAAGGCCACAAAATAAGATTAAATCAAATATAATGAGTTCGAATATTTGATTATGGGCTTTCGAAAATGGTTATGTAGCTTAAAACAATTTTTAGAGCTTTTACTCGGTTAAAATTCCAACGGGTCCAAATGTAAAAAAGATAATTTAGACATGCATGCCTTAAAAACCCAAAAAAAAGGCCACAAAATAAGATTAAATTAAATATAATGAGTTCAAATATTTGATTATAAGTTTTTGAACATGATCATATTGCTTAACCTAATTTTTTAGAGCTTTTTTTTACTCGGTTAAAATTCCAACGGGTCCACTGTAAAAACACATTTAGACATGCACGCCTTAAACCCCAACAAAAAGGCCACAAAATAAGATTAAATCAAATATAATGAGTTCAAATATTTGATTATGGGCTTTCGAACATGATCATATAGCTTAACCTCAATTTTAGAGTTTTTTACTCGGTTAAAATTCCAACGGGTCCATTGTAAAAGCCCATTTAGACATGCACGCCTTAAACCCCAAGAAAAAGGCCACAAAATAAGATTAAATTAAATATAATGAGTTCAAATATTTGATTATGAGATTTAGAACATGATCATGTTGCTTAACCTCAATTTCAGAGCTTCTTAATCATTTAAAATTCCAACGGGTCCACTATAGAAGCCCATTTAGACATGCACGCCTTAAACCCCAAAAAAGGGCCGCAAAATAAGATTAAATCAAATATAATGAGTTCAAATATTTGATTATGGGCTTTTGAACATGATTATGTAGCTTAACCTCAATTTTTTTTTTTTACTCGGTTAAAATTCCAACGGGTCCATTATAAAAGCCAATTTAGACATGCACGCCTTAAACCCAAAGAAAAAGGCCACAAAATAAGATTAAATTAAATATAATGAGTTCAAATATTTGATTATAAGCTTTCGAACATGATCATATTGCTTAATCTAAATTTCAGAGCTTTTTACTCGGTTAAAATTCCAACGGGTCCACTGTAAAAGCACATTTAGACATGCACGCCTTAAACCCCAACAAAAAGGCTGCAAAATAAGATTAAATCAAATATAATGATTTCAAATATTTGATTATGGGCTTTCGAACATGATCATATAGCTTAACCTCAATTTCAGAGCTTTTTACTTGGTTAAAATTTCGAAGGGTCCACAATAAAAGCCCATTTAGACATGCACGCCTTAAACCCCAACAAAAAGGCTGCAAAATAAGATTAAATCAAATATAATGAGTTCAAATATTTGATTATGGGCTTTGAAACATGATTATGTAGCTTAATAACAATTTTAGAGCTTTCTACTCGGATTAAATTCTAATGGTTCCACTGTAAAGCCAATTTAAACATGCACGCCTTAAACCCCAAGAAAAAAGCCACAAAATAAGATTAAATTAAATATAATGAGTTCAAATATTTGATTATAAGCTTCGAGCATGATCATATTGCTTAATATAAATTTTAGGGCTTTTAACTCGGTTAAAATTCCAACGGGTCCACTGAAAAAGCACATTTAGACATACACGCCTTAAGCCCCAACAAAAAGGTCACAAAATAAGATTAAATCAAATTGAATGATTTCAAATATTTGATTATGGGCTTTCTAACAGGATCATATAGTGTAAACTCAATTTTGAGCTTTTTACTCTGTTAAAATTCCAAAGGGTGCACTGTAAAAGTACTTTTAGACAGGCACCTCTTAAACCTGAAGAAAAAGATCGCAAAATAAGATTAAATTAATTATAATGAGTTCAAATTTTTGATTATGTGCTTCGAACCTGATCATGTAGCTTAACCTCAATTTTAGAGTTTTTTACTCGGTTAAAATTCCGACGGGATCCATTGTAAAAACCCATTTAGACATGCAAGCCTTAAACCCAAACAAAAAGGGCCACAAAATTAGATTAAATTAAATATAATGAGTTTAAATATTTGATTATGAGCTTTCAAACATTATCATCTTGCTTAACATCAATTTCACAACTTTTTACTCAGTTAAGATTTCAAATGGTCCACAGTAAAAGACCATTTAGACATGCACGCCTTAAACCCTAACAAAAAGGCAGCAAAATAAGATTAAATCAAATATTTGATTATGGGCTTTCGAACATGATTATCTAGCTTAATAACAATTTCAAAGCTGTCTACTCGGTTAAAATTCCAATGGGTCCACTATGAAGCAAATTTACACATGCACGCCTTACACCCCAAGGAAAAAGCCACAAAATAAGATTAAATTAAATATTATGAGTTCAAAAAATTGATTATAAGCTTTCGAGCATGATCATATTGCTTAATCTAAATTTTAGTGCTTTTAACTCGGTTAAAATTCCAACGCGTCCACTAAAAAAGCACATTTAGACATACACGCCTTAAACCCCAACAAAAAGGCCGCAAAATAAGATTAAATCAAATATAATGATTTCGAATATTTGATTATGGGCTTTCGAACATGATCATATAGCTTAACCTCAATTTCAGAGCTTTTTACTTGGTTAAAATTTCAAAGGGTCCACAATAAAAGCCCATTTAGACATGCACTCCTTAAACCCCAACAAAAAGGCTGCAAAATAAGATTAAATCAAATATAATGAGTTCAAATATTTGATTATGGGCTTTGAAACATGATTATGTAGCTTAATAACAATTTTAGAGCTTTTACTTAAATTAAAAATTCTAATGGTTTTATTGTAAAAGCCAATTTAAACATGCACGCCTTAAACCCCAAGAAAAAAGGCACAAAATAAGATTAAATTAAATATAATGAGTTCAAATATTTGATTATAAGCTTCGAGCATGATCATATTGCTTAATATAAATTTTAGGGCTTTTAACTCGGTTAAAATTCCAACGGGTCCACTGAAAAAGCACATTTAGACATACACGCCTTAAGCCCCAACAAAAAGGTCACAAAATAAGATTAAATCAAATTGAATGATTTCAAATATTTGATTATGGGCTTTCTAACAGGATCATATAGTGTAAACTCAATTTTGAGCTTTTTACTCTGTTAAAATTCCAAAGGGTGCACTGTAAAAGTACTTTTAGACAGGCACCTCTTAAACTTGAAGAAAAAGATCGCAAAATAAGATTAAATTAGTTATAATGAATTCAAATATTTGATTATGTGCTTCGAACCTGATCATGTAGCTTAACCTCAATTTTAGAGTTTTTTACTCGGTTAAAATTCCGACGGATCCATTGTAAAAACCCATTTAGACATGCAAGCCTTAAACCCAAACAAAAAGGGCCACAAAATTAGATTAAATTAAATATAATGAGTTTAAATATTTGATTATGAGCTTTCAAACATTATCATCTTGCTTAACATCAATTTCACAACTTTTTACTCGGTTAAGATTTCAAATGGTCCACAGTAAAAGACCATTTAGACATGCACGCCTTAAACCCATTTGCACATGCACGCCTTAAACCCAAACCTGATCATGTTGCTTAACATCAATTTGATTGTGAGCTTTCAAACAATATCATGTTGCTTAACCTCAATTTCAGAGCTTTTTACTCGGTTAAAATTTCAAAGGGTCCACAGTAAAAGCCCTTTTAGACAAGCACACCTTAAACCCCAACAAAAAGGCCGCAAAATAAGATTAAATCAAATATAATGATTTCAAATATCTGATTATGGGCTTTCGAGCATGATCATATAGCTTAACTTCAATTTCAGAGCTTTTTACTCGGTTAAAATTTCAAAAGGTCCACAGTAAAAGCCCTTTTAGACAAGCACGCCTTAAACCCCAACAAAAAGGCCACAAAATAAGATTAAATCAAATATCATGAGTTCAAATATTTGATTATGGTCTTTCAAACATGATTATGTAGCTTAATAACAATTTTAGAGCTTTCTACTCGGTTTAAATTCCAACGGGTCCACTGTAAAGCCAATTTAAACATGCACGCCTTCAACCCCAAGAAAAAAGGCACAAAATAAGATTAAATTAAATATAATGAGTTCAAATATTTGATTATAAGCTTTGAGCATGATCATATTGCTTAATCTAAATTTTAGAGCTTTTAACTCGGTTAAAATTCCAACGGGTCCACTAAAAAAGCACATTTAGAATTACAAGCTTAAACCCCAACAAAAAGGTCACAAAATAAGATTAAATGAAATTTAATGATTTCAAATATTTGATTATGGGCTTTCTAACATGATCATATAGCTTAACTTCAATTTCAGAGATTTTTACTCGGTTAAAATTCCAAGGGGTACACTGTAAAAGCCCATTTAGAAATGCACACCTTAAACCCCAAGAAAAAAGGCCACAAAATAAGACTAAATTAAATATAATGAGTTCAAATGTTTGATTATAAGCTTTCAAACATGATCATATAGCTTAACCTCATTTTCAGAGCTTTTTGCTCGGTTAAAATTTTAGCGGGTCCACTGTAAAATCACTTTTAGACATGCACACCTTAAACCCGAACAAAAAGATCGCAAAATAAGATTAAATCAAATATAATGAGTTCAAATGTTTGATTATGTGCTTCGAACCTGGTCATGTAGCTTAACCTCAATTTTATAGTTTTTACTCGGATAAAATTCCAAGGGATCCATTGTAAAAACCCATTTAGACATGCACGCCTTAAACCCAAACAAAAAAGGCCGCAAAATAAGATTAAATTAAATATAATGAGTTTAAATATTTGATTTGGCTTTTTGAACATGATCATTCAATGGTTCAATTTTTTTTTAAATAGGTTAAATAATCACGGGTCCATTTAAAACCCATTTAGACATTTAATTTAACCTTATTTTGTGGCTTTTTTGCAAAATAAGATTAAATCAAATATAATGAGTTCAAATATTTGATTATGGGCTTTTGAAAATGATTATGTAGCTTAATAACAATTTTAGCTTTTTTACTACTTTAAAATTCCAACGGGTCCCTATATAAAGCCAATTTAGACATGCACGCCTTAAACCCCAAGAAAAAAGCCACAAAATAAGATTAAATTAAATATAATGAGTTCAAATATTTAATTATAAGCTACGAGCATGATCATATTTCTTAATCTAAATTTCAGAGCTTTGAACTCGGTTAAAATTCTAATGGGTCCACTAAAAAATCACATTTAGGCATACACGCCTTAAACCCCAACAAAAAGGTCACAAAATAAGATTAAATCAAATTTAATGATTTCAAATATTTTATTATGGGCTTTCGAACATGATCATATAGCTTAACCTAAATTTTAGAGCTTTTTACTCGGTTAAAATTCCAAAGGGTACACTGTAAAATCCCATTTAGACATGCATGCCTTAAAACGCAAGAAAAAGGCCACAAAATAAGATTAAATTAAATATAATGAGTTCAAATGCTTGATTATAAGCTTTCGAACATGATCATATAGCTTAACCTCATTTTTAGAGCTTTCTGCTCGGTTAAAATTTCAACGGGTCCACTGTAAAAGCACTTTTAAACAGACACGCCTTAAACCCGAACAAAAAGATCGCAAAATAATATTAAATCAAATATAATGAGTTCAAATATTTGATTACATGCTTCGAACCTAATCATGTAGCTTAACCTCAATTTTAGAGTTTTTTTCTCGGTTAAAATTCCAACGGATCCATTGTAAAAACCCATTTGCACATGCACGCCTTAAACCCAAACATGATCATGTTGCTTAACATCAATTTGATTGTGAGCTTTCAAACAATATCATGTTGCTTAACATCAATTTCAGAGCTTTTTACTCGGTTAAAATTTCAAAGGGTCCACAGTAAAAGCCCATTTAGACATGCACGCCTTAAACCCCAACAAAATGGCCGCAAAATAAGATTAAATCAAATATACTGAGTTTGAATATTTGATTATGGGCTTTCGAACATGATTATGTAGCTTAATAACAATTTCAGAGCTGTCTTCTCGGTTAAAATTCAAACTGGTCCACTGTGAAGCCAATTTAGACATGCACGCCTTAAACCCCAAGAAAAAAGCCACAAAATAAGATTAAATTAAATATTATGAGTTCAAAAATTTGATTATAAGCTTTTGAGCATGATCATATTGCTTAATCTAAATTTCAGAGCTTTTAACTCGGTTAAAATTCCAACGGGTCCACTAAAAAAGCACATTTAGACATACACGCCTTAAACCCCAACAAAAAGGCTGCAAAATAAGATTAAATCAAATATAATGATTTCAAATATTTGATTATGGGCTTTCGAACATGATCATATAGCTTAACCTCAATTTCAGAGCTTTTTACTTGGTTAAAATTTCAAAGGGTCCACAATAAAAGCCCATTTAGACATGCACGCCTTAAACCCCAACAAAAAGGCTACAAAATAAGATAAAATTAAATATAATGAGTTCAAATATTTGATTATATATTTTTTAACATGATTTTATTGCTTAACCTTTTTTTTGAGTTTTTTTTGCGGTTAAAATTCTAAATAGCTCTTTTGTAAAAGCCCATTTAAACATGCACTTTAAAAAACAAAAATGTTAAAAAATAAGATTAAATCAAATATAATCAGTTAATCAAATATTTATTATATTATATTTAACATGATCATTATATTTTAACCTCAATTTTAGAGTTTTTTGTTTGGGTTAAAATTCCAACGGGTCCATCTCTAAATGGGTTTTTATAGTGGACATGGAAATTTTAAACCCTAAACAAAAAGGCTACAAAATAAGATTAAATTAAATATAATGAGTTCAAATATATGATTATAAGTCAATTTAATCAATTATATGAAGTCATTATATTTAAAATTTAATTTATTTAGACATGCCATTTTTAAACCCAAACAAAAAGGCACACAAAATAAAATTAAATCAAATATAATGAGTTCAAATATTTGATTATTATAGTGAATGATTATGATTTTTTTTTAAAGAAAGCCTTTAAAAAATTAAAAATCCAAGTTTATATAAAAATCAGATTAAAAAGCCCATAATCAAAATTTTATCTCATTAAATTTGATTAAATTAAATTTATAATGAGTTTTTTATTTGTTTAAGCTTTGCATGTCAAAATGGGCATTCATAGTGGAAATTTGATATTTTAACCAAGTAAAAATTCCAAATTTGAGGTTCCACAAAAATCTTATTTAGACAAAGCTTATAATCAAATATTTGAACTCATTATATTTAAATCAAATATAATTTTTTCAAATATTTGATTATGGGCTTTCAACATGATCATATAGCTTATGTCTCAATTTGGGCTTTTTAGAGTGTTAAAATTTTTGGGAATTTTTTAAAGCCCATTTAGACATGCACTCTTAAACCCCAAAAAAAAGGTTAAAAAATAAGATTAAATCAAATATTTTATTTAATATATTTTTTTTATAATTTTTTGAACATGATTATATTGCTTAACCTCAAATGAGCTTTTTTTCGGTTAAAATTCCAACGGGTCCACTATAAAAGCCAATTTTTAAACATGCACGCTTTAAACCCAAATAAAAAAAAGCAAAAAAATAAGATTAAATTAAATATAATGAGTTCAAAATTTGATGATTCAAATATTTGAAAATGATTATATTTGATTTAATCTTATTTTCAGAGCTTTTTACTAAGTTTAAAATTCCATGGTCCATTATAAAAATTTTATTTAGACATGTTGGAATTTAAACCCAACAAAAAAGCCACAAAATAAGATTAAATTCAAATATAATGAGTTCAAATATTTGATTATGGGCTTTTAACATGATTATATTTAATTTAATCTTATTTTGAGCTTTTTTTTTTGGGGTTAAAATTCCGTGCGGGTGTCTAAATTGGCATTTAGACATGACCGTTTAAACCCCAACAAAAAGCCACAAAATTGTTATTAAATCAAATATAATGAGTTCAAATATTTGATTATGGGCTTTGAACATGATTATATTTGATTTAATCTTCAATTTCAGAGCTTTTTTTTGGGGTTTCGGTTAAAATTCTAAATGGTTTTTTTTGTAAAGCCCATTTAGAAATGCATGCCTTAAACCCCAAAAAAAAGCCACAAAATAAGATTAAATTAAATATAATGAGTTCAAATATTTGATTATAAGCTTCGAGCATGATCATATTGCTTAATATAAATTTTGGGGCTTTTAACTCGGTTAAAATTCCAACGGGTCCACTGAAAAAGCACATTTAGACATACACGCCTTAAGCCCCAACAAAAAGGTCACAAAATAAGATTAAATCAAATTGAATGATTTCAAATATTTGATTATGGGCTTTCTAACAGGATCATATAGTGTAAACTCAATTTTGAGCTTTTTACTCTGTTAAAATTCCAAAGGGTGCACTGTAAAAGTACTTTTAGACATGCACCTCTTAAACCTGAAGAAAAAGATTGCAAAATAATATTAAATCAAATATAATGAGTTCAAATATTTGATTATGTTCTTCGAGCTAGATCATGTAGCTTAACCTCAATTTTAGTGTTTTTTACTCGGATAAAACTCTAACGGATCCATTGTAAAAACCCATTTAGACATGCATGCCTTAAACCCAAACAAAAAAGGCCGCAAAATAAGATTAAATTAAATATAATGAGTTTAAATATTTGATTATGAGCTTTCAAATATGATCATGTTGCTGATCATCAAATTCAGAGCTTTTTACTCGGTTAAAATTTCAAAGGGTCCACAGTAAAAGCTCATTTAGACATGCACGCCTTAAACCCTAACAAAAAGGTAGCAAAATAAGATTAAATCAAATATTTGATTATGGGCTTTCGAACATGATTATATAGCTTAATAACAATTTCAAAGCTTTCTACTCGGAAAAAATTCCAACGGGTCCACTGTAAAGCAAATTTAGACATGCACGCCTTAAACCCCAAGAAAAAAGCCACAAAATAAGATTAAATTAAATATAATGAGTTCAAATATTTGATTATAAGCTTTCAAACATGATCATATTGCTTAATCTAAATTTCAGAGCTTTTAACTCGGTTAAAATTCCAACGGGTCCACTAAAAAAGCACATTTAGACATACACGCCTTAAACCCCAACAAAAAGGCCGCAAAATAAGATTAAATCAAATATAATGATTTCAAATATTTGATTATGGGCTTTCAAACATGATCATATAGCTTAACCTCAATTCAGAGCTTTTTACTCTGTTAAAATTTCAAAGGGTCCGCAGTAAAAGCCCTTTTAGACAAGCACGCCTTAAACCCCAACAAAAAGGCCACAAAATAAGATTAAATCAAATATAATGAGTTCAAATATTTGATTATGGGCTTTCAAACATGATTATGTAGCTTAATAACAATTTTAGAGCTTTCTACTCGGTTAAAATTCCAACGGGTCCACTGTAAAGCCAATTTAAACATGCACGCCTTCAACCCCAAGAAAAAAGCCACAAAATAAGATTAAATTAAATATAATGAGTTCAAATATTTGATTATAAGCTTTGAGCATGATCATATTGCTTAATCTAAATTTTAGAGCTTTTAACTCGGTTAAAATTCCAACGGGTCCACTAAAAAAGCACATTTAGAATTACAAGCTTAAACCCCAACAAAAAGGTCACAAAATAAGATTAAATGAAATTTAATGATTTCAAATTTTTGATTATGGGCTTTCTAACATGATCATATAGCTTAACTTCAATTTCAGAGATTTTTACTCGGTTAAAATTCCAAGGGGTACACTGTAAAAGCCCATTTAGACATGCACACCTTAAACCCCAAGAAAAAAGGCCACAAAATAAGATTAAATTAAATATAATGAGTTCAAATATTTGATTATAAGCTTTCGAACATGATCATATAGCTTAACCTCAATTTTTAGAGCTTTTTACTCGGTTAAAATTCCAATGGGTCCCACTAAAAAATCAATTTAGACATGCACACACCTTAAAAACAAAAAAAAAAAAGATCGCAAAAAAATAAGATTAAATCAAATATAATGAGTTCAAATATTTGATTATGGCTTTTGAACATGATCATATCGCTTAACCTCAATTTCAGAGCTTTTTACTCGGTTAAAATTCCAAGGGGTACATTGTAAAAGCCCATTTAAAAATGCACGCCTTAAACCCCAAGAAAAAAGCCACAAAATAAGATTAAATTAAATATAAGGAGTTCAAATATTTGATTATGAGCTTTCAAACATGATCATGTTGCTTAACATCAATTTCAAAGCTTTTTACTCGGTTAAAATTTCAAAGGTCCATAGTAAAAACCCATTTAGACATGCACGCCTTAAACCCCAACAAAAAGGCCGCAAAATAAGATTAAATCAAATATAATGAGTTCAAATATTTGATTATGGGCTTTTGAACAAGATTATGTAGCTTAATAACAATTTCAGAGCTTTCTACTCGGTTAAAATTCCAACGGGTCCACTGTAAAGCCAATTTAGACATGCACGCCTTAAACCCCAAGAAAAAAAGCCACAAAATAAGATTAAATTAAATATAATGAGTTTAAAAATTTGATTATAAGCTTTCAAGCATGATCATATTGCTTAATCTAAATTTCAGAGCTTTTAACTCGGTTAAAATTCCAACAGGTCCACTAAAATAGCACATTTAGACATACACGCCTTAAACCCCAACAAAATGGCCGCAAAATAAGATGAAATCAAATATAATGATTTCAAATATTTGATTATGGGCTTTGAACATGATCATATAGCTTAACCTCAATTTTAGAGCTTTTACTCGGTTAAAATTCCAAGGGGTACACTATAAAAGCCCATTTAGACATGCACACCTTAAAACCCAACAAAAAGGCCAAAAAATAAGATTAAATAAAATACAATGAAAATATTTGATTATGGGCTTTCTCATATTGCTTAACCTCAATTTTAGAGCTTTTTACTCGGTTAAAATTCCAAGGGGTACACTCTAAAAGCCCATTTAGATATGCACGCCTTAAACCCTAAGAAAAAGGCCACAAAATAAGATTAAATTAAATATAATGAGTTCAAATAGTTGATTACAAGCTTTCGAATAGGATCATATTGCTTAACCTCAAATTCAGAGATTTTTACTCGGTTAAAATTCCAACGGGTCCACTATGAATGCCCATTTAGACACGCACACCTTAATCCCCAACAAAAAGGTCACAAAATAAGATTAAATCAAATATAATGAGATCAAATATTTGATTATTGGCTTTCAAACATGATTATATAGCTTAATCTCAATTTCAGAGCTTTCTACTCTGTTAAAAATCCAAAGGTTCACTATAAAAGCCAATTTAGACATGCACGCCTTAAACTCGAAAAAACGGCCGCAAAATAAGATTAAATCAAATATAATGACTTCATATAATTGATTATGGACTTCCGAACATGATCATATAGCTTAACCTCAAGTCTAGAGTTTTACTCGAATAAAATTCCAACGGATCCACTATAAAAACCCATTTAGAGATGCACGCTTAAACCCAAACAAAAAAGGACGCAAAATAAGATAAAATTAAATATAATGAGTTTAAATATTTGATTATGAGCTTTTGAACATGATCATGTTGCTTAACATCAATTTCAGAGCTTTTTACTCGGATAAAATTCCAACGGGTCCACTGTAAAAGGCCATTTAGACATGTACGCCTTAAAACCCAACAAAAAGGCCGCAAAATAAGATTAAATCAAATATAAAGAGTTCAAATATTTGATTATGGGATTTCAAACAAGATTATGTAGCTTAGTAACTATTTTAGAGCTTTCTACTCGGTTAAAATTCCAACGGGTCCACTGTAAGGCCAATTTAGAAATGCACACCTTAAACCCCAAGAAAAAAGCCACAAAATAAGATTAAATCAAATATAATGAGTTCAAATATTTGATTATGGGCTTTCGAACATGATCATATAGCTCAACCTCAATTTCAGAGCTTTTTACTTAGTTAAAATTCTAATGGGTCCACTGTGAAAGCCCATTTAGACATTCAGGCCATAAACCCCAACAAAAAGGCCGCAAAATAATATTAAATTACATATAATGAGTTCAAATATTTGATTATAAGCTTCCGAACATGATCATATTGCTTAACCTCATTTTCAGAGCTTTTTGCTCGATTACAATTTCAACGGCTCCACTGTAAAAGCGCTTTTACTCAGGCACGCCTTAAAGCCGAACAAAAAGATCAAAAATAAGATTAAATCAAATATAATCAGTTCAAATATTTGATTATGTGCTTCGAACCTGATCATGTAGCTTAGCCTCAATTTTAGAGTTTTTTACTCGGTTAAAATTCCAACAGATACACTGTAAAAACCCACTTAGACATGCACGCCTTAAACCCAAACAAAAAGGCCGCAAAATAAGATAAAATTAAATATAATGAGTTTAAATATATGATTATGAGCTTTCAAACATGATCATGTCGCTTAACATCAATTTCAGAGATTTTTACTCAGTTAAAAACGGGTTAAACCCCAACAAAAAGACTTCAAAATAAGATTAAATCAAATATAATGAGTTCAAATATTTGATTATGAGCTTTCAAACATGATTATGTAGCTTAATAACAATTTCAGAGCCTTGTACTCAGTTAAAATTCCAATGTGTCCAGTGTAAAGCCGATTTAGACATGCACGACTTAAACCCCAACAAAAAAAGCCACAAATAAGATTAAATTAAATATAATGAGTTCAAATATTTGATTATAAGCTTTCGAGCATGATCATATTGCTTAATCTAAATTTCAGAGCTTTCAAGTCGGTTAAAATTCCAACGGGTCCGATAAAAAAGCATATTTAGACATACACGCCGTAAACCCCAACAAAAAGGCCGCAAAATAAGTTTAAATCAAATATAATGATTTCAAATATTTGATTATGGGCTTTCGAACATGATCATATAGCTTAACCTCAATTTCAGAGCTTTTTACCCGGTTAAAATTCCAAGGGGTACACTGTAAAAGCCCATTTAGACATGCACGCCTTAAACCCCAAGAAAAAGGCCAAAAAATAAGATTAAATTAAATATAACGAGTTAATATATTTGATTATAATCTTTTGAACATGATCATATTGCTTAACCTCAAATTTAGAGCTTTTTACTCGGTTAAAATTCCAACGGGTCCACTGTAAAAGGCCATTTATTAAACATGCACGCCTTAAACCCAACAAAAGGCCGCAAAATAACATTAAATCAAATATAATGAGTTCAAATATTTGATTATGGGCTTTCGAACATGATTATGTAGCTTAATAACAATTTCAGAGCTTTCTACTAATTTAAAATTCCAACGGGTCCACTATAAAGCCAATTTAGACATGCACGCCTTAAACCCCAAGAAAAAGCCACAAAATAAGATTAAATTAAATATAATGAGTTCAAATATTTGATTATAAGCTTTTGAGCATGATCATATTGCTTAATCTAAATTTCAGAGCTTTTAACTCGGTTAAAATTCCAATGGGTCCACTAAAAAAGTGCATTTAGACATACACGCCTTAAACCCCAACAAAAAGGCCGCAAAATTAGATTAAATCAAATTTAATGATTTCAAATATTTGATTATGGGCTTTCGAACATGATCATATAGCTTAACCTCAATTTCATAGCTTTTTACTCGGTTAAAATTCCAAGGGGTACACTGTAAAAGCCCATTTAGAAATGCACGCCTTAAACCCCAAGAAAAAAGCCACAAAATAAGATTAAATTAAATATAAGGAGTTCAAATATTTGATTATGAGCTTTCAAACATGATCATATTGCTTAACCTCAAATTTCAAAGAGATCATCGGTTAAAATTTAATGGGTCCACTATAAAAAGCCCATTTAGACATGCATTTTTTTAAACCCCAACAAAAATGTGCAAAATAAGATTAAATCAAATATAATCAGTTCAAATATTTGATTATGGGCTTTTGAACATGATTATTAGCTTAATCTCAATTTTAGCTTTTTCTACTCGGTTAAAATTCCAACGGGTCCTTTGTAAAAGCCAATTTAGACATGCACGCTTTAAACCCCAAAAAAAAAGGCCACAAAATAAGATTAAATTAAATATAATGAGTTCAAATATTTGATTATGGCTTTTTGAACATGATCATATAGCTTAACCTCAATTTTAGAGCTTTTTACTCGGTTAAAATTCCAACGGTTATAAAAAATTTCCAACGCTACAAAATAAGATTAAATTAAATATAATGAGTTTAAAATTTGATTAATTTAGACATGATCATCATGTTAACATCATTTCCGATTTTTGAGCTTTTTTAAAAATAAAACCCAAACAAAAAATGGGTAAAAAAAAAGCCCATTTAGACATCAAACATGCCTTAAAAATATTACAAAATTAAATCAAATATAATGAGTTCAAATATTTGATTATGGGCTTTTGAACATGATGATTATGTAGCTTAGTATCAATTTTGAGCTTTTTTTTACTCGGTTAAAATTCCAACGGTCCACTATAAAAGCCCATTTAGACATGCACATTTTAAACCCCAACAAAAAAAGCCACAAAATAAGATTAAATTAAATATAATGAGTTCAAATATTTGATTATAAGCTTTTTGAACATGATCATATTGCTTAATCTCAATTTTAGAGCTTTTTAACTCGGTTAAAATTCTAACGGGACCACTAAAAAAGCACATTTAGACATGCACGCCTTAAACCCCAAAAAAGGCCGCAAAATAAGATTAAATCAAATATAATGATTTCAAATATTTGATTATGGGCTTTCGAACATGATCATATAGCTTAACCTCAATTTTAGAGATTTTTACTCGGTTAAAATTCCAATGGATCCACTATAAAAACCCATTTAGAGATGCACGCCTTAAACCCAAACAAAAAAGCCACAAAATAAGATTAAATTAAATATAATGAGTTTCAATATTTGATTATGAGCTTTTGAACATGATCATGTTGCTTAACATCAATTTTAGAGCTTTTTACTCGGTTAAAATTCCAACGGGTCCACTATAAAAAGCCCATTTAGACATGCACGCCTTAAACCCCAACAAAAAGGTTGCAAAATAAGATTAAATCAAATATAATGAGTTCAAATATTTGATTATGGGCTTTTTGAACATGATTATATAGCTTAATAACAATTTTAGAGCTTTTTTACTCGGTTAAAATTCCAACGGGTCCACTTAAAAAGCCAATTTAGACATGCACGCCTTTAAACCCCAAAAAAAAGCCAAAAAATAAGATTAAATTAAATATAATGAGTTCAAATATTTGATTATGGGCTTTATGAACATGGATTTATAGCTTAATCTAAATTTAGAGCTTTTAAATTAAAATTAAAATGGGTAAAAACTAAAAGCCCATTTAGACATGAGCCTTAAACCCCAAAAAAAAGGCCACAAAATAAGATTAAATTAAATATAATGAGTTCAAATATTTGATTATGGGCTTTGAACATGATCATATAGCTTTTTCTCAATTTTAGAGTTTTTTTACTCGGTTTAAATTCCAACGGATCCACTATAAAAACCCATTTAGAGATGCACGCCTTAAACCCAAACAAAAAGGCCGCAAAATAAGATTAAATCAAATATAATGAGTTCAAATATTTTATTATGGGTTTTGAACATGATTATGTAGCTTAATAACAATTTTAGAGCTTTCTACTCGGTTAAAATTCTAACGGGTCCACTATAAAGCCAATTTAGACATGCACGCCTTAAACCCCAAAAAAAAAGCCACAAAATAAGATTAAATTAAATATAATGAGTTCAAATATTTGATTATAAGCTTTCGAACATGATCATATTGCTTAATCTAAATTTCAAAGCTATTAACTTGGTTAAAATTCCAACGCGTCCACTAAAAAAGTACATTTAGACATGCACGCCTTAAACCCCAACAAAAAGGCCGCAAAATAAGATTAAATTAAATATAATGAGTTCAAATATTTGATTATAAGCTTTCGAACATGATCATATTTCTTAATCAAAATTTTAGAGCTTTTTACTCGATTAAAATTCATATGGGTCCATTGTAAAAGCCCAATTAGACATGCACGCCTTAAACCCCAACAAGAAGGCCGCAAAATAAGATTAAATTAAATATAATGATTTCAAATATTTGATTATAAGCTTTCGAGCATGATCATATTGCTTAATATAAGTTTCAGAGCTTTTAACTCGGTTAAAATTATAACGGGTCCACTAAAAAAGCAAATTTAGACATGCACGCCTTAAAACCCAACAAAAAGGCCGTAAAATAAGATTAAATCAAATATAATGATTTCAAATATTTGATTATGGGCTTTCGAACATGATCATATAGCTTAACCTCAATTTTAGAGCTTTTTACTCGGTTAAAATTCCAAGGGATACACTGTAAAAGCCCATTTAGACATGCATGCCTTAAAACCCCAAAAAAAAAGCCACAAAATAAGATTAAATTAAATATAATGAGTTCAAATATTTGATTATAAGCTTTCGAACATGATCATATTGCTTAACCTCAAATTCAGAGCTTTTTACTCGGTTAAAATTCCAACGGGTCCACTGTAAAAGCCCATTTAGACATGCACGCCTTAAACCCCAACAAAAAGGCCACAAAATAAGATTAAATCAAATATAATGAGTTCAAATATTTGATTATGGGCTTTCGAACATGATTAAATAGCTTAATCTCAATTTTAGAGCTTTCTACTCGGTTAAAATTCCAACGGGTTCACTATAAAAGCCAATTTAGACATGCACGCCTTAAACCCAAAAAAAACGGCCGCAAAATAAGATTAAATCAAATATAATGACTTCAAATAATTGATTATGGGCTTTTGAACATGATCATATAGCTTAACCTCAATTTTAGAGCTTTTTACTCGGTTAAAATTCCAACAGATCTACTATAAAAACCCATTTAGAGTTGCATGCCTTAAACCCAAACAAAAAAGGCCACAAAATAAGATTAAATTAAATATAATGAGTTCAAATATTTGATTATGAGCTTTCGAACATGATCATGTTGCTTAACATCAATTTCAGAGCTTTTTACTCGGTTAAAATTCCAACGGGTCCACTATAAAAGCCCATTTAGACATGCACGCCTTAAACCCAAACAAAAAGGCCACAAAATAAGATTAAATCAAATATAATGAGTTCAAATATTTGATTATGGGCTTTCGAACATGATTATGTAGCTTAACCTCAATTTCAGAGCTTTTTACTCGGTTAAAATTCCAACGGGTCCACTGTAAAGCCAATTTAGACATGCACCACTTAAACCCCAATAAAAAAGCCAAAAAATAAGATTAAATTATACATAATAAGTACAAATATTTGATTATAAGCTTTTTGAACATGATCAATTTAATCTCAATTTTTGAGCTTTTACTTGTTAAAAATTAAATATAATTATTTAGAAATATTAAACCCCAAAAAAAGTCCAAAAATAAGATTAAATTAAATATAATGAGTTCAAATATTTGATTATGGGCTTTGAACATGATCATATAGGTTAACCTCAATTTTATAGTTTTTTACTCGGTAAAATTCCCAACGGATCCACTATAAAAACCCATTTAGAGATGCACGCCTTAAACCCAAACAAAAAGGCCGCAAAATAAGATTAAATCAAATATAATGAGTTCAAATATTTTATTATGGGATTTCGAATATGATTATGTAGCTTAATAACAATTTCAAAGCTTTCTACTCGGTTAAAATTCTAACGGGTCCACTGTAAAGCCAATTTAGACATGCATGCCTTAAACCCCAAGAAAAAACCATAAAATAAGATTAAATTAAATATAATGAGTTCAAATATTTTATTATAAGCTTTTGAACATGATCATATTGCTTAAACTAAATTTCAGAGCTATTAACATGGGTAAAATTCCAACGCGTCCACTAAAAAAGTACATTTAGACATGCACGCCTTAAACCCCAACAAAAAGGCCGCAAAATAAGATTAAATCAAATATAATGAGTTCAAAAATTTTATTATGGGCTTTCTAACAAGATTATATAGCTTAATTTCAATTTCAGAGCTTTCTACTCTGTTAAAATTCCAACGGGTCCACTGTAAAAGCCAATTTAGACATGCACGCCTTAAACCCGAAAAAACGGCCGCAAAATAAGATTAAATCAAATATAATGACTTCAAATAATTGATTATGGGCTTTTGAACATGATCATATAGCTTAACCTCAATTTTAGAGCTTTTTACTCGGTTAAAATTCCAACGGGACCACTAAAAAAGCACATTTAGACATGCACGCCTTAAACCCCAACAAAAAAGGCCGCAAAATAAAATTAAATTAAATATAATGAGTTCAAATATTTGATTATAAGCTTTCGAACATGATCATATTTATTAATCTAAATTTGAGAGCTTTTTACTCGGTTAAAATTTCAATTGGTCTACTATAAAAGCCCATTTAGACATGCACGCCTTAAACCCCAAAAAAAGGCCACAAAATAAGATTAAATTAAATATAATGAGTTCAAATATTTGATTATAAGCTTTTGAACATGATCATATTGCTTAATATCAATTTTAGAGCTTTTAACTCGGTTAAAATTCCAACGGGTCCACTAAAAAGCACATTTAGACATGCACGCCTTTAAACCCCAACAAAAAAGGCCAAAAATAAGATTAAATCAAATATAATGATTTCAAATATTTGATTATGGGCTTTCAAACACGATCATATAGCTTAACCTCAATTTTAGAGCTTTTTACTCGGTTAAATTCAAAGGGATACACTGTAAAAGCCCATTTAGACATGTATGCCTTAAAACCCAAGAAAAAGGCCACAAAATAAGATTGAATTAAATATAATGAGTTCAAAAATATTTTATTATAAGCTTTCGAACCTGATTATATTACTTAACCTCAAATTCAAAGCCTTTTACTCGGTTAAAATTCCAACGGGTCCAATATAAAAGTCAATTTAGACATGCACACCTTAAACCCCAACAAAATGGCCGCAAAATAATATTAAATCAAATATAATGAGTTCAAATATTTGACGATGGGCTTTCTAACTTTATTAAATAGCTTAATCTCAATTTTAGAGCTTTCTACTCGGTTAAAATTCCAACGGGTTCGCTGTAAAAGCCAATTTAGACATGCACGCCTTAAACCCGAAAAAAACGGCCGCAAAATAAGATTAAATCAAATATAATGACTTCAAATAATTTATTATGGGCTTTTGAACATGATCATATGGCTTAACCTCAATTTTAGAGTTTTTTACTCGGTTAAAATTCCAACAGATCCACTATAAAAGCCCGTTTAGAATTGCACGCCTTACACAAAAAAAAAACGCCACAAAATAAGATTAAATTAAATATAATGAGTTTCAATATTTTATTATGAGCTTTCGAACATGATCATGTTGCTTAACATCAATTTCAGAGCTTTTTACTCGGTTAAAATTTCAACGGGTCCATAAAAAAAGCCCATTTAGACATGCGCCTTAAACCCCAACAAAAAGCCACAAAAAAAATAAGATTAAATCAAATATAATGAGTTCAAATATTTGATTATGGGCTTTTCAAACATGATTATGTAGCTTAATAACAATTTCAGAGCTTTCTACTCGGTTAAAATTCCAACGGGTCCACTATAAAGCTAATTTAGACATGCACGCCTTAAACCCCAAGAAAAAAAGCCAAAAAATAAGATTAAATTATACATAATGAGTACAAATATTTATTATAAGCTTACAAACATGATTTTGCTTAAACATAAATTTGAGCTTTTTATGATTAAAATTTAAATATCCATTAGTTCAAATATTTTTAAACCCCAAAAAAAAGGCCAAAAAAAATAAGATTAAATCAAATATAATGATCAAATATTTGATTATGGCTTTTCAAAATTTTATATAGCTTTTTTTCAATTTTAGAGCTTTTTACTATGTTAAAATTCCAACGGGTCCACTATAAAAACCCATTTAGACATGCACGCCTTAAAACCCAAAAAAAAGGCCATAAAAAAAAATAAGATTAAATCAAATATAATGAGTTCAAATATTTGATTATAATTTTTGAACATGATCATATTAGCTTAATCTCAATTTTAGAGCTTTTTACTCGGTTAAAATTCCAACGGGTCCACTAAAAAAAAGCCAATTTAGACATGCACGCCTTTAAACCCCAAAAAAAAGCCACAAAATAAGATTAAATTAAATATAATGAGTTCAAATATTTGATTATAAGCTTTCGAACATGATCATATTGCTTAATCTAAATTTTAGAGCTATTAACTTGGTTAAAATTCCAACGCGTCCACTAAAAAAGTACATTTAGACATGCACGCCTTAAACCCCAATAAAAAGGCCGCAAAATAAAATTAAATCAAATATAATGAGTTAAAAAATTTTATTATGGGCTTTCTAACAAGATTACGTAGCTTAATTTGAGTTTCAGAGCTTTCTACTATGTTAAAATTCCAACGGGTCCACTGTAAAAGCCAATTTAGACATGCACGCCTTAAACCCGAAAAAAACGGCCGCAAAATAAGATTAAATCAAATATAATGACTTCAAATAATTTATTATGGGCTTTTGAACATGATCATATTGCTTAACCTCAATTTGAGAGTTTTTTACTTGGTTAAAATTCCAACAGATCCACTATAAAACCCATTTAGAGTTGCACGCCTTAAACCCAAACAAAAAACGCCACAAAATAAGATTAAATTAAATATAATGAGTTTCAATATTTTATTATGAGCTTTCGAACATGATCATGTTGCTTAACATCAATTTCAGAGCTTTTTACTCGGTTAAAATTTCAACGGGTCCACAATAAAAGCCCATTTAGACATGCACGCCTTAAAACCCAAACAAAAAAGGCCACAAAATAAGATTAAATCAAATATAATGAGTTAAAATATTTGATTATGGGTTTTGAACATGATTATGTAGCTTAATAACAATTTAGAGCTTTCTACTCGGTTAAAATTCAACGGGTCCACTAAAAAAAGCCAATTTAGACATGCACATGCCTTAAAACCCCAAAAAAAAAGCCACAAAATAAGATTAAATTAAATATAATTAGTTCAAATATTTGATTATAAGCTTTCGAACATGATCATATTGCTTAATCTAAATTTTAGAGCTTTTTACTCGGTTAAAATTCCAATGGGTCCACTAAAAAGCACATTTAGACATGCACGCCTTAAACCCCAACAAAAAGGCTACAAAATAAGATTAAATCAAATATAATGAGTTCAAATATTTGATTATGGGCTTTTGAACATGATCATATAGCTTAACCTCAATTTTAGAGCTTTTTACTAAGGTTAAAATTCCAAATGGGTCCACTATAAAAAGCCAATTTAGACATGCACGCCTTAAACCCCCAAAAAAAAAGCCACAAAATAAGATTAAATCAAATATAATGAGTTCAAATATTTGATTAATTTTGAACATGATTATATAGCTTAACCTCAATTTTAGAGCTTTTTACATGTTAAAATTCCAACGGGTCCACTAAAAAGCCAATTTAGACCCATTTAGACATAAAAGTACATTTAGACATGCACCTTAAAAACCCCAAAAAAAGGTTGCAAAATAAGATTAAATCAAATATAATGAGTTCAAATATTTGATTATGGGCTTTTGAACATGATCATATTGCTTAATTTCAATTTTAGAGCTTTTTTTACTACGGGTTAAAATTCAAATGGGTCCCATTGTAAAAGCCAATTAGACATTTAGACATGCCTTAAACCCCAAAAAAAGGCCACAAAATAAAATTAAATCAAATATAATGAGTTCAAATATTTGATTATGGGCTTTTTTGAACATGATCATATAGCTTAACCTCAATTTTAGATTTTTTACTCGGTTAAACCCAAAAAAATGGGTCCAAAATTAAAAAAGCCCATTTATACATGCACGCCTTAAACCCCAAGAAAAAAGCCACAAAAAAAGCTTAAATCAAATATAATGACTTCAAATAATTGATTATGGACTTTTGAACAAGATCATATAGCTTAACCTCAATTTTAGAGTTTTTTACTCAGTTAAAATTCCAAGGGATCCACTATAAAAACTCATTTAGAGATGCATGCCTTAAACCTAAACAAAAAAGGCCGCAAAATAAGATTAAATTAAATATAATGAGTTTCAATATTTGAATATGAGCTTTCGAACATGATCATGTTGCTTAACATCAATTTCAGAGCTTTTTACTCGGTTAAAATTTCAACGGGTCCACAGTAAAATCCCATTTGGACATGCACGCCTTAAACCCCAGCAAAAAGGCCACAATATAAGATTAAATCAAATATAATGCGTTCAAATATTTTATTATGGGATTTTGAACATGATTATGTAGCTTAATAACAATTTCAGAGCTTTCTACTCGGTTAAAATTCTAACGGGTCCACTGTAAAGCCAATTTAGACATGCACGCCTTAAACCCCAAGAAAAAAGCCAAAAAGTACATTTAGACATCCACGCCTTAAACCCCAAAAAAAGGCCGAAAATAAGATTAAATCAAATATAATGAGTTCAAATATTTGATTATGGGCTTTCGAACATGATTAAGTAGCTTAATCTCAATTTTATAGTTTTTTAATCGGTTAAAATTCCAACGGATCCACTATAAAAACCCATTTACAGATGCACGCCTGAAACCCAACAAAAAACGCCGCAAAATAAGATTAAATTAAATATAATGAGTTTAAATATTCGATTATGAGCTTTCGAACCTGATCATGTTGCTTAACATAAATTTCAGAGCTTTTTACTCAGTTAAAATTTCAAGGGGTCAACAATAAACATGCACGCCTCAAACCCCAACAAAAAGGCCGCAAAATAAGATCAAATCGAATATAATGAGTTAAAATATTTGATTATGGGCTTTCGAACCTGATTATGTAGCTTAATAACAATTTCAGAGCTTTCTACTCTACTTGGTTAAAATTCCAACGGGTCCACTGTAAAGCCAATTTAGACATAAACCCCAAGAAAAAAGCCACAAAAAAGCCAATTTTAGAGATTTTTACTCGGTTAAAATTCCAAGGGGTACACTATAAAAGCCCATTTAGACATGCACGCCTTAAACCCCAAGAAAAAGGCCAGAAAATAAGATTAAATCAAATATAATGACTTCAAATAATTTATTATGGGCTTTCGAACATGATCATATAGCTTAACCTCAATTTTAGAGTTTTTTACTCGGTTAAAATTCCAACGGATCCATTATAAAAAACCCATTTAGACATGCACGCCTTAAACCCCAAGAAAAAAGCCACAAAATAAGATTAATTTAAATATAATGAGTTCAAATATTTGATTATAAGCTTTCGAGCATGATCATATTGCTTAATCTAAATTTCCGAGCTTTTAACTCGGAGAAAATTCCAACGGGTCCACTAAAAAGCACATTTACACATACACGCCTTAAACCCCAACAAAAATGCCGCAAAATAAGATTAAATCAAATATAATGATTTCAAATATTAGATTATGGGCTTTCGAACAAGATCATATAGTTTAACCTCAATTTCAGACCTTTCTACTCGGTTAAAATTCCAAGGGATACACAGTAAAAGCTCATTTAGACATTCACACCTTAAACCCCAACAAAAAGGTCGCAAAGTAAGATTAAATCAAATATAATGAGTTCAAATATTTGATTATGAGCTTTCGAACATGATTAAGTAGCTTAATCTCAAAATTAGAGCTTTCTACAGGGTTAAAATTCCAACGTGTTCACTATAAAAGCCAATTTAGACATGCACGCCTTAAACCTGAAAAAACGGCCGCAAAAAAGATTAAATCAAATATAATGACTTCAAATAATTGATTATGGGCTTTCGAACATGATCATATATCTTACCCTCAATTTTATAGTTTTTTACTCGGTTAAAATTCCAAAAGATCCACTATAGAAACCCATTTAGAGATGCACACCTTAAACCCAAACAAAAAACGCCACAAAGTAAGATTTAATTAAAAATAATGAGTTTAAATAGTTGATTATTAGCTTTCGAACATGATCATGTTACTTAACATCAAATTTTAGAGCTTTGTACTCGGTTAAAATTTCAACGGGTCCACAATAAAAGCCCATTTAGACATGCACGCCTCAAACCCCAACAAAGGCTGCAAAATAATATTAAATCAAATATAATGAGTTAAAAATTTTCATTATGGGCTTTCGAACATGTTTATATAGCTTAATAACAATTTCAGAGCTTTCTACTCGGTTAAAATTCCAACGGGTCCACTATAGAGCCAATTTAGACATGCACGCCTTAAACCCCAAGAAAAAAGCCACAAAATAAGATTAAATTAAATATAATGAGTTCAAGTATTTGATTATAAGCTTTCGAACATTATCATATTACTTAATCCAAAATTTAGAGCTTTTAACTCGGTTAAAATTCTAACGGGACCACTAAAAAACACATTTAGACATGCACACCTTAAACCCCAACAAAAAGGCCGCAAAATAATATTAAATTAAATATAATGAGTTCAAATATTTGCTTATGGGCTTTCGAACATGATCATATAGCTTAACCTCAATTTCATAGATTTTTACTCGGTTAAAATTCAAATGGGTCCACTGTAAAAGACCAATTAGACATGCACACCTTAAACCCTAAGAAAATGCCGCAAAATAAGATTAAATTAAATATAATGAGTTCAAATATTTGATTATAAGCTTTCGAACATGATCACATAGCTTAGCCTCAATTTTAGAGTTTTTTACTCGGTTAAAATTCCAATGGGTCCACTATAAAAAGCCCGTTTAGACATGCACGCCTTAAACCCAAGCAAAAAAGGCCGCAAAATAAGATTAAAGTAAATATAATGAGTTTCAATATTTGATTATGAGCTTTCGAACATGATCATGTTGCTTAACATCAATTTCAGAGCTTTTTACTCTGTTAAAATTTCAACGGGTCCATAGTAAAAGCCCATTTAGACATGCACGCCTCAAACCCCAACAAAAAGGCCGCAAAATAATATTAAATCAAATATAATGAGTAAAAATATTTGATTATCGGCTTTCAAACATGATTATACAGCTTAATAACAATTTCAGAGCTTTCTACTCGGTTAAAATTCCAACGGGTCCACTATAGAGACAATTTAGACATGCACGCCTAAAACCTCAAGAAAAAAAGCCACAAAATAAGATTAAATTAAATATAATGTGTTCAAGTATTTGATTATAAGCTTTCGAACATTATCATATTGCTTAATCCAAATTTTAGAGCTTTTAACTCGATTAAAATTCTAACGGGACCACTAAAAATGCACATTTAGACATGCACGCCTTAAACCCCAACAAAAAGCCCGCAAAATAAGATTAAATTAAATATAATGAGTTTAAATATTTGATTATAAGCTTTCGAACATGATCATGTTGCTTAATCTAAATTTCAGAGCTTTTTACTCGGTTAAAATTCAAATGGGTCCATTGTAAAAGCCCATTTAGACATGCACGCCTTAAACCCCAACGAGATGGCCGCAAATTAAGATTAAATTAAATATAATGAGTTCAAATATTTGACTATAAGCTTTTGAGCACTATCATATTGCTTAATATAAGTTTCAGAGCTTTTAACTCGGTTAAAATTTCAACGGGTCCACTAAAAAGCACATTTAGACATACACGCCTTAAAATCCAACAAAAAGACCGCAAAATAAGATTAAATAAAATATAATGATTTCAAATATTTGATTATGGCTTTCGAACACGATCATATAGCTTAACCTCAATTTCAGAGCTTTTTACTCGGTTAATTTCCAAGGGATACACTATAAAATTCTTTTTAGACATGCACGCCTTAAACCCCAAGAAAAAGGCCACAAAATAAGATTAAATTAAATATAGTGAGTTCAAATATTTTATTATAAGCTTTCGAACATGATCATATTACTTAACTTCAAATTCAGAGCTTTTTACTAGGTTAAAATTCCAACGGGTCCATTGTAAAAGTCCATTTAGACATGCACACCTTAAACCCCAACAAAAAGGCCGCAAAATAAGATTAAATCAAATATAATGAGTTCAAATATTTGATTATGGGTTTTCGAGCAGGATTAAGTAGCTTAATCTCAATTTTAGAGCTTTCTACTCGGTTAAAATTCCAACGGGTTCACTATAAAAGCCAATTTAGACATGCACGCCTTAAACCCGAAAAAACGGGCACAACATAAGATTAAATCAAATATAATGACTTCAAATAATTTATTATGGGCTTTCGAACATGATCATATAGCTTAACCTCAATTTTAGAGTTTTTTACTCGGTTAAAATTCCAACGGATCCATTATAAAAAACCCATTTAGACATGCACGCCTTAAACCCCAAGAAAAAAGCCACAAAATAAGATTAATTTAAATATAATGAGTTCAAATATTTGATTATAAGCTTTCGAGCATGATCATATTGCTTAATCTAAATTTCAGAGCTTTTAACTCGGAGAAAATTCCAACGGGTCCACTAAAAAGCACATTTAGACATACACGCCTTAAACCCCAACAAAAATGCCGCAAAATAAGATTAAATCAAATATAATGATTTCAAATATTAGATTATGGGCTTTCGAACAAGATCATATAGTTTAACCTCAATTTCAGACCTTTCTACTCGGTTAAAATTCCAAGGGATACACAGTAAAAGCTCATTTAGACATTCACGCCTTAAACCCCAACAAAAAGGTCGCAAAGTAAGATTAAATCAAATATAATGAGTTCAAATATTTGATTATGAGCTTTTGAACATGATTAAGTAGCTTAATCTCAAAATTAGAGCTTTCTACAGGGTTAAAATTTCAATGTGTTCACTATAAAAGCCAATTTAGACATGCACGCCTTAAACCTGAAAAAACGGCCGCAAAAAAAGATTAAATCAAATATAATGACTTTAAATAATTGATTATGGGCTTTCGAACATGATCATATATCTTACCCTCAATTTTATAGTTTTTTACTCGGTTAAAATTCCAAAAGATCCACTATAAAAACCCATTTAGAGATGCACACCTTAAACCCAAAAAAAAAACCACAAAATAAGATTTAATTAAAAATAATGAGTTTAAATAGTTGATTATTAGCTTTCGAACATGATCATGTTGCTTAACATCAATTTTAGAGCTTTTTACTCGGTTAAAATTTCAACGGGTCCACAATAAAAGCCCATTTAGACATGCACGCCTCAAAGCCCAACAAAGGCTGCAAAATAATATTAAATCAAATATAATGAGTTCAAAAATTTGATTATGGGCTTTCGAACATGTTTATATAGCTTAATAACAATTTCAGAGCTTTCTACTCGGTTAAAATTCCAACGGGTCCACTATAAAGCCAATTTAGACATGCACGCCTTAAACCCCAAGAAAAAAGCCACAAAATAAGATTAAATTAAATATAATGAGTTCAAATATTTGATTATAAGCTTTCGAACATGATCACATAGCTTAGCCTCAATTTTAGAGTTTTTTACTCGGTTAAAATTCCAATGGGTCCACTATAAAAAGCCCGTTTAGACATGCACGCCTTAAACCCAAGCAAAAAAGGCCGCAAAATAAGATTAAAGTAAATATAATGAGTTCCAATATTTGATTATGAGCTTTCGAACATGATCATGTTGCTTAACATCAATTTCAGAGCTTTTTACTCTGTTAAAATTTCAACGGGTCCATAGTAAAAGCCCATTTAGACATGCACGCCTCAAACCCCAACAAAAAGCCGCAAAATAATATTAAATCAAATATAATGAGTAAAAATATTTGATTATGGGCTTTCGAACATGTTTATATAGCTTAATAACAATTTCAGAGCTTTCTACTCGGTTAAAATTCCAACGGGTCCACTATAGAGACAATTTAGACATGCACGCCTAAAACCTCAAGAAAAAAAGCCACAAAATAAGATTAAATTAAATATAATGTGTTCAAGTATTTGATTATAAGCTTTCGAACATTATCATATTGCTTAATCCAAATTTTAGAGCTTTTAACTCGATTAAAATTCTAACGGGACCACTAAAAATGCACATTTAGACATGCACGCCTTAAACCCCAACAAAAAGCCCGCAAAATAAGATTAAATTAAATATAATGAGTTTAAATATTTGATTATAAGCTTTCGAACATGATCATGTTGCTTAATCTAAATTTCAGAGCTTTTTACTCGGTTAAAATTCAAATGGGTCCATTGTAAAAGCCCATTTAGACATGCACGCCTTAAACCCCAACGAGATGGCCGCAAATTAAGATTAAATTAAATATAATGAGTTCAAATATTTGACTATAAGCTTTTGAGCACGATCATATTGCTTAATATAAGTTTCAGAGCTTTTAACTCGGTTAAAATTTCAACGGGTCCACTAAAAAGCACATTTAGACATACACGCCTTAAAATCCAACAAAAAGACCGCAAAATAAGATTAAATAAAATATAATGATTTCAAATATTTGATTATGGCTTTCGAACATGATCATATAGCTTAACCTCAATTTCAGAGCTTTTTACTCGGTTAAAATTCCAAGGGATACACTATAAAAGCCTATTTAGACATGCACGCCTTAAACCCCAAGAAAAAGGCCACAAAATAAGATTAAATTAAATATAATGAGTTCAAATATTTTATTATAAGCTTTTTTGAACATGATCATATTGCTTAACTTCAATTTCAGAGCTTTTTACTAGGTTAAAATTTCAACGGGTCCATTGTAAAAGTCCATTTAGACATGCACACCTTTAAACCCCAACAAAAAAGGCCACAAAATAAGATTAAATCAAATATAATGAGTTCAAATATTTGATTATGGGCTTTGAACATGATCATATAGTTTAACCTAAATTTTAGAGCTTTCTACTCGGTTAAAATTCCAACGGGTCCACTATAAAAGCCTCATTTAGACATGCACGCCTTAAACCCCAAAAAAAGGCCACAAAATAAGATTAAATCAAATATAATGAGTTCAAATATTTGATTATGGGCTTTTGAACATGATCAGTAGCTTAATCTCAATTTTAGAGCTTTTTTTTACTAGGTTAAAATTTCAATGGTTCCACTATAAAAGCCAATTTAGACATGCACGCCTTAAAACCCCAAAAAAAAGGCCAAAAAAATAAGATTAAATCAAATATAATGAGTTCAAATATTTGATTATGGATTTTGAACATGATCATATAGCTTAACCTCAATTTTATAGTTTTTTACTCGGTTAAAATTCCAAAAGATCCACTATAAAAACCCATTTAGACATACACACCTTAAACCCAAAAAAAAAAAAAAACAACAAAATAAGATTAAATTAAATATAATGAGTTTAAATATTTGATTATTAGCTTTGAACATGATCATATTGCTTAACCTCAATTTTAGAGCTTTTTACTCGGTTAAATTCAAAATTTCAACGGGTCCACAATAAAAAGCCCATTTAGACATGCACGCCTTAAACCCCAACCAAAAAAGGCCACAAAATAAGATTAAATCAAATATAATGAGTTCAAATATTTGATTATGGGCTTTTGAACATGATTATATAGCTTAATCTCAATTTTAGAGCTTTTTACTCGGTTAAAATTCCAATGGGTCCACTATAAAAGCCAATTTAGACATGCACGCCTTTAAAACCCAAAAAAAAAAAAGCCACAAAATAAGATTAAATTAAATATAATGAGTTCAAATATTTGATTATGGGCTTTGAACATGATCATATTGCTTAACCTCAATTTTAGAGTTTTTTACTCGGTTAAAATTCCAACGGATCCACTATAAAAACCCATTTAGACATGCACACCTTAAACCCAAAAAAAAAGGCCACAAAATAAGATTAAATTAAATATAATGAGTTCAAATATTTGATTATGAGCTTTGAACATGATCATATTGCTTAACATCAATTTCATAGAGCTTTTTACTCGGTTAAAATTCAAATGGGTCCACAAAAAAGACCATTTAGACATGCACGCTTAAACCCCAAAAAAAAGGCCACAAAATAAGATTAAATTAAATATAATGAGTTCAAATATTTGATTATGGGCTTTTTGAACATGATCATATAGCTTAGCCTCAATTTTAGAGTTTTTTTTTACTCGGTTAAAATTCAATGGGTCCACTATAAAAAGCCAATTTAGACATGCATTTAAACCCCAAGCAAAAAAGCCACAAAATAAGATTAAATTAAAATATAATGAGTTCAAATATTTGATTATAAGCTTTTGAACATGATCATGTTGCTTAACATCAATTTTAGAGCTTTTTACTCTGGTTAAAATTTCAACGGGTCCACTAAAAAGCCCATTTAGACATGCACGCCTTAAACCCCAACAAAAAGGCGCAAAATAAGATTAAATCAAATATAATGAGTTAAAAATATTTGATTATGGGCTTTCAAACATGATTATATAGCTTAACCTCAATTTTAGAGCTTTTTACTCGGTTAAAATTCCAACGGGTCCACTATAAAAAACCCATTTAGACACATGCGCCTAAAACCCCAAAAAAAAAGCCACAAAATAAGATTAAATTAAATATAATGAGTTCAAATATTTGATTATAAGCTTTTGAACATGATCATATTGCTTAACATCAAATTTTAGAGCTTTTAACTCGGTTAAAATTCTAACGGGTCCACTAAAAAGCACATTTAGACATGCACGCCTTAAACCCCAACAAAAAAGCCACAAAATAAGATTAAATTAAATATAATGAGTTTAAATATTTGATTATGGGCTTTTGAAACATGATCATGTTGCTTAATCTAAATTTTTAGAGCTTTTACTCGGTTAAAATTCAAATGGGTCCATTAAAAAGCCCATTTAGACATGCACGCTTTAAACCCCAAAAAAAAATGGCCACAAAATAAGATTAAATTAAATATAATGAGTTCAAATATTTGATTATAAGCTTTTGAACATGATCATATTGCTTAATATAAATTTTCATGAGCTTTAACTCGGTTAAAATTCCAACGGGTCCACTAAAAAGCACATTTAGACATGCACGCCTTTAAACCCCAACAAAAAAAAAAAAAAATAAAATAAGATTAAATTAAATATAATGATTTCAAATATTTGATTATGGGCTTTTGAACATGATCATATAGCTTAACCTCAAATTTTAGAGCTTTTTACTCGGTTAAAATTTCAAGGGATCCACTATAAAAGCACATTTAGACATGCACGCTTTTAAACCCCAACAAAAGGCCACAAAATAAGATTAAATTAAATATAATGAGTTCAAATTTTTGATTATAGGCTTTCGAACATGATCATATTGTTAAACCTCAATTTTAGAGCTTTTTACTAGGTTAAAATTCCAACGGGTCCATTGTAAAAGCCTATTTAGACATGCACGCCTTAAACCCCAACAAAAAGGCCACAAAATAAGATTAAATCAAATATAATGAGTTCAAATAATTGATTATGGGCTTTTAAACATGATCATATAGCTTAATCTCAATTTTAGAGCTTTTTTTACTCGGTTAAAATTCCAACGGGTCCACTATAAAAACCCATTTAGACATGCACGCCTTAAACCCAAAAAAAAAAGGCCACAAAATAAGATTAAATCAAATATAATGAGTTTCAAATATTTGATTATGGGCTTTTTGAACATGATCATGTAGCTTAACCTCAATTTTAGAGCTTTTTTTTACTCGGTTAAAATTCCAACGGGTCCATTATAAAAGCCCATTTAGACATGCACTTAAACCTTAAACCCCAACAAAAAGCCACAAAATAAGATTAAATCAAATATAATGAGTTCAAATATTTGATTATGGGCTTTTTGAACATGATCATGTAGCTTAACATCAATTTTAGAGCTTTTTACTCGGTTAAAATTCCAACGGGTCCACTATAAAAGCCCATTTAGACATGCACGCCTTAAACCCCAACAAAAAAGCCACAAAATAAGATTAAATCAAATATAATGAGTTCAAATATTTGATTATGGGCTTTCGAACATGATCATATTAGTTAATAATCTCAATTTTAGAGCTTTTTTTTACTCGGTTAAAATTCCAACGGGTCCACTAAAAAGCCACATTTAGACATGCACGCCTTAAACCCCAACAAAAAAAGCCACAAAATAAGATTAAATTAAATATAATGAGTTCAAATATTTGATTATAAGCTTTTGAACATGATCATATTGCTTAACCAAATTTTAGAGCTTTTTACTCGGTTAAAATTCCACGGGACCACTATAAAAGCCACATTTAGACATGCACGCCTTAAACCCCAACAAAAAAAGGCCACAAAATAAGATTAAATTAAATATAATGAGTTCAAATATTTGATTATGGGCTTTTGAACATGATCATATAGCTTAACCTCAATTTTATAGATTTTTACTCGGTTAAAATTTCAAATGGGTCCACTATAAAAAACCCATTTAGACATGCACACCTTTAAACCAAAAAAAAAAAAAAGGCCACAAAATAAGATTAAATCAAATATAATGAGTTCAAATATTTGATTATGGGCTTTCGAACATGATCATATAGCTTAACCTCAATTTTAGAGTTTTTTACTCGGTTAAAATTCCAACGGGTCCACTATAAAAAGCCCATTTAGACATGCACGCCTTAAACCCAAACAAAAAAGGCCGCAAAATAAGATTAAATTAAATATAATGAGTTCAAATATTTGATTATGAGCTTTCGAACATGATCATGTTGCTTAACATCAATTTTAGAGCTTTTTACTCGGTTAAAATTCCAACGGGTCCACTATAAAAGCCCATTTAGACATGCACGCCTTAAACCCCAACAAAAAGGCCACAAAATAAGATTAAATCAAATATAATGAGTTCAAATATTTGATTATGGGCTTTCGAACATGATTATGTAGCTTAATAACAATTTCAGAGCTTTCTACTCGGTTAAAATTCCAACGGGTCCACTATAAAGCCAATTTAGACATGCACGCCTTAAACCCCAAGAAAAAAGCCACAAAATAAGATTAAATTAAATATAATGAGTTCAAATATTTGATTATAAGCTTTCAAACATGATCATATTGCTTAATCTAAATTTCTGAGCTTTTTACTCGGTTAAAATTCCAACGGGTCCACTAAAAAAGCACATTTAGACATGCACGCCTTAAACCCCAAAAAAAAGCCACAAAATAAGATTAAATTAAATATAATGAGTTCAAATATTTGATTATAAGCTTTCGAACATGATCATATTGCTTAACATCAAATTTTAGAGCTTTTTTACTCGGTTAAAATTCAAACGGGTCCACTAAAAAGCCCATTTAGACATGCACGCCTTAAACCCCAACAAAAAGGCCACAAAATAAGATTAAATTAAATATAATGAGTTCAAATATTTGATTATGGGCTTTGAACATGATCATATAGCTTAATATCAATTTTAGAGCTTTTTACTTGGTTAAAAATTCCAACGGGTCCACTAAAAGCACATTTAGACATACACGCCTTAAACCCCAAAAAAAAGGCACAAAAATAAGATAAAAATCAAATATAATGATTTCAAATATTTGATTATAAGCTTTTTGAACATGATCATATAGCTTAACCTCAATTTTAGAGTTTTTTTTACTCGGTTAAAATTCCAACGGGATCCACTATAAAAGCCCATTTAGACATGCACGCTTTAAAACCCCAAAAAAAGGCCACAAAATAAGATTAAATTAAATATAATGAGTTCAAATATTTGATTATAAGCTTTGAACATGATCATATTTGCTTAATCTCAAATTTTAGAGCTTTTTACTAGGTTAAAATTCCAACGGGTCCATTATAAAAGCCCATTTAGACATGCACATTTTAAACCCCAACAAAAAGGCCACAAAAATAAGATTAAATCAAATATAATGAGTTCAAATATTTGATTATGGGCTTTGAACATGATTATGTAGCTTAATCTCAATTTTAGCTTTTACTCGGTTAAAATTTCAACGGGTCCACTAAAAGCACATTTAGACATGCACGCCTTAAACCCCAAAAAAGGCCATAAATAAGATTAAATTAAATATAATATAAATTTGAGCAAATAATGATTTATTTGATTATAATGAACATGATCATATAAGCTTAACCTCAATTTTAGAGTTTTTTACTCGGTTAAAATTCCAACGGATCCATTATAAAAACCCATTTAGACATACACCTTAAACCCCAAAAAAAAAAAGCCACAAAATAAGATTAAATTAAATATAATGAGTTCAAATATTTGATTATAAGCTTTTGAACATGATCATATTTGCTTAATCCAAATTTTAGAATTTTTTTACTGTTAAAATTCCAACGGGTCCACTAAAAAAAAGCACATTTAGACATGCACGCCTTAAAACCCCAACAAAAAAGGCCACAAAATAAGATTAAATCAAATATAATGAGTTCAAATATTTGATTATGGGCTTTTGAACATGATCATATAGTTTAATCAATTTTAGAGATTTTTACTTAATCCAGTATAAAATCATTTAGAGCTTTTTAAACCCCAAAAAAAAGGTGGCTTAAAAAAATTAAATCAAATATAATGAGTTCAAATTTGATTATAAAAGCCAATTTAGAGCTTTTTACCGGTTTAAATTTCAATTTAGACATCCACTTAACCCCAAAAAAAAAGGCCACAAAATAAGATTAAATCAAATATAATGAGTTCAAATATTTGATTATGGGCATTTTGAACATGATTATGTAGCTTAATCTCAATTTTAGAGCTTTTTTACTCCAAGTTAAAATTTCAAAAGATCCACTATAAAAACCCATTTAGACATGCACCTTAAACCCCAAAAAAAAAGCCACAAAATAAGATTAAATTAAATATAATGAGTTCAAATATTTGATTATGGGCTTTCGAACATGATCATATTGCTTAATCTCAATTTTTTAGCTTTTTACTCATGGTTAAAAGATTTCCAACATCCCACATAAAAAGCCCATTTTAGACATGCACGCCTTAAACCCCAAAAAAAAAGCCACAAAATAAGATTAAATTAAATATAATGAGTTCAAAATATTTGATTATGGGCTTTTGAACATGATTATATTGCTTAATAAAAATTTTGAGCTTTTTACTCTAAATAAATTAAAATTCAATTAGGGTCCACTAAAAAGACATTTAGACATGCACGCCTTAAACCCCAACAAAAAAGGCCACAAAATAAGATTAAATTAAATATAATGAGTTCAAATATTTGATTATGGGCTTTTGAACATGATTATATAGCTTAATCTCAATTTTTAGAGCTTTTTTTGGTTTAAAATTCCAAACGGGACCACTAAATTTCCCCCATTTAGACATGCACGCCTTAAACCCAAAAAAAAGGCCACAAAATAAGATTAAATTAAATATAATGAGTTCAAATATTTGATTATGGGCACAAAACATGATCATATAGCTTAATATCAATTTTATAATATTTGATTTTTTTTACTTGGTTAAAATTCAAAGGGTCCACTAAAAAAAACCAATTTAGATGCACGCCTTAAACCCCAACAAAAGGCCACAAAAATAAGATTAAATTAAAAATATAATGATTTCAAATATTTGATTATAAGCTTTAAACATGATCAAAATTGCTTAAGCCCAAAAAAGCTTTTAAATTAATTTAAAATTCCAAGGGTCCAATATAAAAGCCCATTTGACATGATTGGCCAATAACCCCAAAAAAGGCCACAAAATAAGATTAAATTAAATATAATGAGTTCAAAAATTTGATTATAAGCTTTCAAAACATGATCATATAAAATTCAATTTTAGAGCTTTTACTACTGGTTAAAATTCCCCGGGTCCATATAAAAAGCCCATTTAGACATGCACGCTTAAAACCCAAAAAAAGGCCACAAAATAAGATTAAATCAAATATAATGAGTTCAAATATTTGATTATGGGCTTTGAACATGATCATATAGCTTAACCTCAATTTTAGAGCTTTTTACTTGTTTAAAATTCCAACGGGTCCACTATAAAAGCCAATTTAGACATGCACGCCTTAAACCCCAAAAAAAAAGCCACAAAATAAGATTAAATTAAATATAATGAGTTCAAATATTTGATTATAAGCTTTGAACATGATCATATTGCTTAATCTCAATTTTGAGCTTTTTACTTGGTTAAAATTCCAATGGGTCCACTAAAAAAGCCCATTTAGACATGCACGCCTTAAACCCAAACAAAAAAGGCCACAAAATAAGATTAAACAAATATAATGAGTTCAAATATTTGATTATAAGCTTTGAACATGATTATATTGCTTAATCTAAATTTTAGAGCTTTTACTCTGTGAGGTTAAAATTCAATGGGTCCACTAAAAGCCATTTAGACATACATTCCCTTAAACCCCAAAAAAAAGCCAAAATAAAATAAGATTAAATTAAATATAATGAGTTCAAATATTTGATTATGGGCTTTTGAACATGATCATATTGCTTAATAATCAATTTTAGAGCTTTTTACTCGGTTAAAATTTCAACGGGTCCACTAAAAAGCACATTTAGACATGCACGCCTTAAACCCCAAAAAAAAGCCACAAAATAAGATTAAATTAAATATAATGAGTTCAAATATTTGATTATAAGCTTTCGAACATGATCATATTGCTTAATCTCAATTTTAGAGCTTTTATTCGGTTAAAATTCCAACGGGTCCACTATAAAAGCCCATTTAGACATGCACGCCTTTAAACCCCAAAAAAAAGGCCACTAAAAATAAGATTAAATTAAATATAATGAGTTCAAATATTTGATTATAAGTTTTGAACATGATCAGGGAGAACATGATCATATAGCTTAATCTCAATTTTAGAGCTTTTTAGCACATTTAAAATTGCAAATGGGTCCACAAAAAAAAAAAAGATTAAACAACATGCACAATATTTAAACCCAAACAAAAAAGCCCCTCAAAATAAGATTAAATAAAATATAATGAGTTCAAATATTTGATTATGGGTTTTTTGAACATGATCAAAATAAGATTAAATTAAATCAATTTCATTTGATTAGAGCTTTTACATGATTAAAATTCAAATGGGTTTTATAAAAACCCATTTAAACATAAAATCATTTCTTTAAAAACCCAAAAAAAAATCCTTCAAAAATAAGATTAAATCAAATATAATGAGTTCAAATATTTGATTATGGGCTTTGAACATGATCATGTGATCATTAATCTCAATTTTGAGCTTTTTATTGTTTAAATTCAAATAGGTCCCTAATAAAGCCCAATTTTAGACATGCACAGGTTAAACCCTAAAAAAAAAGCTTAAAATAAGATTAAATTAAATATAATGAGTTCAAATATTTGATTTATAAGTTTCAAACATGATCATATTGCTTAATCTAAATTTTAGATTAACTTGTTCTTTCGGTTCAAAATTCAATGGGTCACTTTAAAAAGCCCAATTTTTAGAGCTTGCACCGCCTTAAACCAAAAAAACTCTTGCTTACAAAAATAAGATTAAATTAAATATAATGAGTTCAAATATTTGATTATAAGCTTTTTGAACATGATCATATTGCTTAATCTAAATCAATAGCTTTTTACTTGGTTAAAATTCCAATGGGTCACTATAAAAAGCCCATTTAGACATGCAAGGCCTTAAACCCTAAAACCTTTGCCACAAAATAAGATTAAATCAAATATAATGAGTTCAAATATTTGATTATGGGCTTTGAACATGATCATATACCTTAACCTCAAAGACAGAGTTTTATGTGGTTAAAATTCCAATGGTCCACTTGTAAAGCCCATTTAGACAAGGGGTCCTTAAAACCCCAAAAAAAATGCCAAAAAATAAGATTAAATCAAATATAATGAGTTCAAATATTTGATTATAATTTTTTGAACATGATCATATAGCTTGCCCTCAATTTTTAGCTTAAGGCGGTTAAAATTCCACCGAGCATGGTAAAAGCACATTTAGACATGCAAACCAGGTAAATCAAAAAAAAATCCGCCCCAAAATAAGATTAAATTAAATATAATGAGTTTCAAATATTTGATTATGGGCTTTTGAACATGATCATCTTGCTTAATCATTTTTTGAGTTTTTACTTGGTTAAAATTCCTTGGTCCACCTATAAAATATCATTTAGACATGTGATTCTTAGCCTTTGTAAAAAGGCAACAAATAAGATTAAATCAAATATAATGAGTTCAAATTTTTATGGCATTTTTGAACATGATCATTAGCCTTTTAATCAAATCTTCCTAGCTTTTTATAATGGGGTTAAAATAAATAGAGGGGTCCACCATTAAAAATTATTTATTTCATCTTTCACTTATTTAAAGTATCAACAAAAAACAGTTTAAGATTAAATTAAATATAATTTCTTCAAATATTTGTTTTGATAGCCTTTCAAACATGATCATATTGCTTAACATCATTTTAAAGCTTTTAACTCGGTTAAAATTCCAACGGGTCCACTAAAAAAAAGCTCATTTAGACATGCATGCCTTTAAACCCCAACAAAAAGGCCACAAAATAAGATTAAATCAAATATAATGAGTTCAAATATTTGATTATGGGCTTTTTGAACATGATTATATAGCTTAATCTCAATTTTAGAGCTTTCTACTCGTTAAAAAATGGGTTTTTGTAAAAGCCAATTTAGGACCACATAAAATAAAAAGCCCATTTAGCATGCACGCCTTAAACCCCAACAAAAAGGCCTTAAAATAAGATTAAATTAAATATAATGAGTTCAAATACTTGATTATAAGCTTTCTAACATGATCATATTGCTTAATCTAAATTTCATAGCTTTTTACTTGGTTAAAATTGAAATGGGCCCATTATAAAAGCCCAATTAGACATGCACGCCTTAAACCCCAAGAAAAAGTCCGCAAAATAAGATTAAATTAAATATAATTAGTTCAAATATTTGATTATAAGCTTTCGAACATGATCATATTACTTAACCTCAAATTCAGAGCTTTTTTCTCGGCTAAAATTCCAACGGGTTCATTGTAAAAAGCCCATTTAGACATGCACGCCTTAAACCCCAACAAAAAGGCCGCAAAATAAGATTAAATCAAATATAATGAGTTCAAATATTTGATTATGGGCTTTTGAACATGATTATGTAGCTTAATCTCAATTTTAGAGCTTTCTACTCGGTTAAAATTCCAACGGGTCCACTGTAAAAGCCAATTTAGACATGCACGCCTTAAACCCGAAAAAAATGACCGCAAAATAAGATTAAATCAAATATAATGACTTCAAATAATTGATTATGGGCTTTTGAACATGATCATATAGCTTAACCTCAATTTTAGAGCTTTTTACGCGGTTAAAATTCCAATGGGTACACTGTAAAAGCCCATTTAGACATGCACGCCTTAAGCCCCAAGAAAAAGGCCACAAAATAAGATTAAATTAAATATAATGAGTTCAAATATTTAATTATAAGCTGCGAGCATGATCATATTGCTTAATCTAAATTTCAGAGCTTTTAACTCAGTTAAAATTCTAACGGACCAATAAAAAAGTACATTTAGACATGCACGCCTTAAACCCCAACAAAAAGGCCGCAAAATAAGATTAAATCAAATATAATGATTTCAAATATTTGATTATGGGCTTTTGAACATGATTATATAGCTTAATCCAAATTTTAGAGCTTTCTACTCGGTTAAAATTCCAATGGGTCCACTAAAAAGCCAATTTAGACATGCACGCCTTTAAACCCGAAAAAAAACGGCCGCAAAATAAGATTAAATCAAATATAATGACTTCAAATAATTGATTATGGGCTTTTGAACATGATCATATAGCTTAACCTTGATTTTAGAGCCTTTTACTCGGTTAAAATTCCAATAGGTTCATTGTAAAAGCCCATTAAGACATACACGCCTTAAATCCCAACAAAAAGGCCGTAAAATAAGATTAAATTAAATATAATGAGTTCAAATAATTGATTATAAGCTTTCGAACATGATCATATTGCTTAATCTAAATTTCAGAGCTTTTTACTCGGTTAAAATTGAAATGGGCCCACTATAAAAGCCCAATTAGACATGCACGCCTTAAACCCCAAGAAAAAGTCCACAAAATAAGATTAAATTAAATATAATTAGTTCAAATATTTGATTATAAGCTTTCGAACTTGATCATATTACTTAACCTCAAATTCAGAGCTTTTTTCTCGTCTAAAATTCCAACGGGTCCACTGTAAAAAGCCCATTTAGACATGCACGCCTTAAACCGCAACAAAAAGGCCACAAAATAAGATTAAATCAAATATAGCGAGTTCAAATATTTGATTACGGGCTTTCGGACGTGATTAAGTAGCATAATCTCAATTTTAGAGCTTTATACTCGGTTAAAATTCCAACGGGTTCATTGTAAAAGCCAATTTAGACATGCACGCCTTAAACTCAAAAAAACGATCACAAAATAAGATTAAATCAAATATAATGACTTCAAATAATTGATTATGGGCTTTTTAACATGATCATATAGTTAACCTCAATTTTAGAGCTTTTTACTCGGTTAAAATTCCAATAGGTTCACAGTAAAAGCCCATTTAGACATGCACGCCTTAAACCCCAACAAAAAGGCCGTAAAATAAGATTAAATTAAATATAATGAGTTCAAGTACTTGATTATAAGCTTTCGAACATGATCATATTGCTTACTCTAAATTTCAGAGCGTTTTACTCGGTTAAAATTGAAATGGGCCCACTGTAAAAGCCCAATTAGACATGCACACCTTAAACCCTAAGAAAAAGGCCAAAAAATAAGATTAAATTAAATATAGTTAGTTCAAATATTTTATTATAAGCTTTCGAACATGATCATATTACTTAACATCAAATTCAGAGCTTTTAACTCGGTTAAAATTCAAACGGGTCCTTTCTAAAAAGCCCATTTAGACATAAACGCCCTAAACCCCAACAAAAAGGCCGCAAAATAAGATTAAATCAAATATAGCGAGTTCAAATATTTGATTATGGGCTTTCGAACATGATTAAGTAGCTTAATCTCAATTTTAGAGCTTTCTACTCGGTTAAAATTCCAACGGGTTCACTGTAAAAGCCAATTTAGACATGCAAGCCTTAAACCCAAAAAAACGGCCGCAAAATAAGATTAATTCAAATATAATGACTTCAAATGACTGATTATGGTCTTTCGAACATGATCATATAGCTTAACCTCAATTTTATAGTTTTTTACTCGGTTAAAATTCCAACGGATCCACTATAAAAACCTATTTAGAAATGCACTCCTTAAACCCAAACAAAAAACGCCGCAAAATAAGATTAAATTAAATATCATGAGTTTAAATATTTGATTATGAGATTTCAAACATGATCATGTTGCTTAACACCAATTTCAGAGCTTTTTACTCGGTTAAAATTTCAACGGGTCCATAGTAAAAGCCCATTTAGACATGCACGCCTCAAACCCCAACAAAAAGGCCGCAAAATAAGGTTAAATCAAATATAATGAGTTCAAATATTTGATTATGTCCTTTCGAACATGATTATGTAACTTAATAACAGTTTCAGAACTTTCTACTCAGTTAAAATTCCAACGGGTCCGCTGTAAACCCAATTTAGACATGCACGCCTTAAACCCAAGACAAAAGCCAAAAAATAAGATTAAATTAAATATAATGAGTTCAAATATTTGATTATAAGCTTTCGAACATTATCATATTTCTTAATCCAAATTTTAGAGCTTTTAACTCGGTTAAAATTCTAACGGGACCACTAAAAAAGCACATTTAGACATGCACGCCTTAAACCCCAACAAAAAGGCCGCAAAATAAGATTAAATCAAATATAATGATTTCAAATAATTGATTATGGGCTTTCAAACATGATCATATAGCTTAACCTCAATTTTAGAGATTTTTACTCGGTTAAAATTCCAACGGGTCCACTAAAAAGCACATTTAGACATACACGCCTTAAATTGGCTTTGCTAGCATACCAAGTGTCGCACCCGACTGAGGGACCTATGTCCGCACCTTGCAAGCGCACCATGGGGCCGAGACAAGCACCCAATGTGCTGCCCACGAGGTGACCCGAGGGAGCACTCCCATAGCACCGAAGGGGCCATTCCGAGCACTCTTCATCCTGCCCAACCTATGGAGCCTGAGTCAGCACCCGATGTGCACACCTTGGGGCCGAGACAAGCTACATTCGAGTTGCCCACATACCAAAGGCCCAATTCAGCACTGAGCATGCTATCGAGGCGATTTTGGATGAGCAAACCGAGCCCATCATTGCCCAATCATCCCAAGAGACCAAGACCCATTGATGAATGCCATCTTTTGATCAACACATATAGAAAGATATCATCCTTTGAGCCACACTTGGGGAAAGTATACTTGCCACCTAAGGATGATATCATAGAGTGATTCTTAGCCTTTGTATTTTAGGCAACAATGTATTTGAGTGATCATCTTTCCATAGTTAGGAGATATGTATCTTAAAGATTGAACCTTAGCCCTTGGATCAAATCTTCCTAGACAGTTAGATCGTATGAGGTGAGCCTATAAATAGAGGCTTTCACCCACCATTGTAAATCATTCCATTTCATCTTTCACTTATTTGAGTTTCTTGAGTAAAGAGTTTAGAATTTCTCTTCCCCTTGTTCTTTATTCATATTCCTTGTTTTGATAGCCATTTACCATTTTCCCTCGAGCTTTCACTATTCTAAGCACTCTCGCTTAGCTATTGTGAAGGATGACTTAGTCTTCGACTTAGATCATCGACTAAGGCTACATGGTTCAGCTAGTCAAACTCTAGCCCCGTGACAAGTGTAATGTCACGGGCCACCAGCCCATGACTAAGAAGGCCACACACCAAGGAGTCTTTGCTAGCACACCAAGTGCCGCACCCGACCGAGGGACCTATGTCCGCACCTTGCACGCGTACCATAGGGCCGAGACAAGCACCTTATGTGTTTCCCATGAGAGAAGGACCCGAGGGAGCACTCTCATAACACCCAAGGGGGCTTTGTCGAGCACTCTCCATGTTGCTCAAGCCATGGAGCCCGAGTCAGCACCGAATATGCGCACCTTAAGGCCGAGACAAGCCCCATCCGAGTTGCCCATATTCCTAAGGCCCAATTCAGCACCGAGCATGCTACCGAGGGGGTTTTGAATGAGCAAATTGGGCCCATCATTGCCCAATCCGCCCAAGAGACCAAGACTCGTTAAGGAAGGTCATCTTTTGACCAACACACATGGAAAGATAACATCCTTTGAGCCACACTTGGGGAAAGTATCCTTGCCACCTAAGGATGATATCATAGAGTGATTCTTAGCCTTTGTTGTTTAGGCAACAATGTATTTGAGTGATCATCTTTCCATAGTTAGGAGATATGTATCTTGAAGATTGATCCTTAGCCCTTGGATCAAATCTTCCTATACAATTAGATCGTAAAGGGAGAGCCTATAAATAGAGGCTTTCACTCACCATTGTAAATCATTCTATTTCATCTTTCACTTATTTGAGTTTCTTGAGTAAAGAGTTTAGAATTTCTCTTCACTTTGTTCTTTCTTCAACTTCCTTGGTTTACTTGCCATTTCCCATTTTTCAATTGAGCTTTCACTATTCTAAGCACTATTGCTTGCCGATTTTGAAGGCTAACTTAGTCTTCGACTTAGATCATCGACTAAGGCTGCATGGTTCAGCTAGTCAAACTCTATCCCTGTGACAAGTGTAATGTCACGGGCCGCCAGCCCATGACTAAGAAGGCCACACACCAAGGGGCCTTTGCTAGCACACTAAGTGCGTACCTGACCGAGGGACCTATGTCCGCACCTTACACGCGCACCATGGGGCTGAGACAAGCACCCCATGTGTTGCCCACGATAGAAGGACCCGAGGGAGCACTCTCATCGCACCCAAGGGAGCCTTGCCGATCACTCTCCATGCTGCCCAAGCCAGTCAGCACCCAATGTGCACACCATGGGGTCGAGACAAGCCCTATTTGAGTTGCCCACATTCCTAAGGCCCAATTCAGCACCGAGCATGCTACCAAAAGGGGTTTTGGACGAGCAAACCGAGCCCATCATTGCCTAATCCACCCAAGAGACCAAGACCCATTGAGGAAGGTCATCTTTTGACCAACACACATGGAAATATATCATCCTTTGAGCCACACTTGGGGAAAGTATCCTTGCCACCTAAAGATGATATCATAGAGTGATTCTTAGCCTTTGTATTTTAGGCAACAATGCATTTGAGTGATCATCTTTCCATAGTTAGGATATATGTATCTTGAAGATTGATCCTTAGCCCTTGGATCAAATCTTCCTAGACAGTTAGATCGTAGGGGGTGAGCCTATAAATAGAGGCTTTCACCCACCATTGTAAATCATTCCATTTCATCTTTCACTTCTTTGAGTTTCTTGAGTAAAGAGTTTAGAATTTCTCTTCACCTTGTCCTTTCTTCATCTTCCTTGTTTTACCTAGCCATTTCCCATTTTCCCTCGAGCTTTTGCTATTCTAAGCACTCTTGCTTAGCGATAGAGAATGATGACTTAGTCTTCGACTTATATCATCGACTAAGGCTGCACGGTTCAGCTAGTTAAATTCTAGCCCCGTGACAAGTGCAATGTCAAGGCCGCTAGCCCATGACTAAGAAGGCCACACACCAAGAGGCCTTTGCTAGCTTACCAAGTGCCGCACCTGACTGATGGACCTATGTTCGCACCTTGCAAGCACACCATGGGTCTGAGACGAGCACCCCATATGCTGCCAATGAGAGAAGGACCTGAGGGAGCACTCTCATCACACCCAAGGGGGCCTTGCCGAGCACTCTCCATGTTGCCCAAGCCATGGAGCCAGAGTCAGCACCCGATGTGCACACCTTGGGGCCAAGACAAGCCCCATCTGATTTGCCCACATTCCTAAGGCCCAATTCAGCACCGAGCATGGTACTGAGGGGGTTTCGGACGAGCAAACCGAGCCCATCATTGCCCAATCCGCCCAAGAGACCATGACCCATTGAGGAAGGTTATATTTTGACCAACACACATGGAAAGATATCATTCTTTGAGCCACACTTGGGGAAATCATCCTTCCTACCTAAGGATGATATCATAGAGTGATTCTTAGCCTTTGTATTTTAGGCAACAATGTATTTAAGTGATCATCTTTCCATAGTTATGAGATATGTATATTGTAAATTGATCCTTAGCCCTTGGATCAAATATTCCTATACTATTAGATCGTAGGTGTGAGCCTATAAATAGAAGCTTTCACCCATCATTGTAAATCATTCCATTTCATCTTTCACTTTTTGAGTTTCTTGAGTAAAGAGTTTAGAATTTCTCTTCAACTTGTTCTTTCTTCATCTTCCATGTTTTTCCTAGCCATTTCCAATTTTTCCATTGAGCTTTCGCTATTCTTAGCACTCTTGCTTAGCGATTGTGAAGGCTGACTTAGTCTTCGACTTAGATCGTCCACTAAGGCTGCACGGTTCAGCTAGTCAAACTCTTGCCCCGTGACAAGAGTAATGTCACGGGCCACCAGCCCATGACTGAGAAGGCCACACACCTAGGGACCTTTGCTAGCACACCAAGTGCCGCACCCAACTGAGGGACCTATGTCCGCACCTTGCACGCTCACCATGGGGCCAAGACAAGCACTCCATGTGCTGCCCATGAGATGACCAGAGGGAGCACTCCCATCGCACCCAAGGGGTCCTTTTCGAGCACTTCCATGCTTCCCAAGCCATGGAGCCTGAGTCAACACCCGATGTGAACACCTTGGGGCCAAGACAAGCCCCATCTGAGTTGCCCTCATTCATAAGGCCCAATTCAACACCGAGCATGGTACCGAGGGGTTTTGGACGAGCAAACCAGGTCCATCATTGCCCAATCCGCCCAAGAGACCAAGACCCATTGAGGAATGTCATCTTTTGACCAACACATCTGGAAAGATATCATTCTTTGAGCCACACTTGGGGAAAGTATCCTTGCCACCTAAGGATGATATCATAGAGTGATTCTTAGCCTTTGTATTTTAGGCAACAATGTATTTGAGTGATCATCTTTCAATAGTTAGGAGATATGCATCTTGAAGATTGATCCTTAGCCTTTGGATCAAATCTTCCTAGATAGTTAGATCGTAGGGGTGAGCCTATAAATAGAGGCTTTTACCCACCATTGTAAATTATTCTATTTCATCTTTCACTTATTTGAGTATCTTGAGTAAAGAGTTTAGAATTTCTCTTCACCTTGTTCTTTCTTCATCTTTCTTGTTTTGATAGCCATTTCCCATTTTTCCCTCGAGCTTTCACCATTCTAAGCACTCTTGCTTAGCAATTGTGAAGGCTGACTTAGTCTTTGACTTAGATCATCGACTAAGGCCGCACGGTTCAGCTAGTCAAACTCTAGCCTTGTGACAAGTGTAATGTCACGACCCGCTAGCCCATGACTAAGAAGGCCACACACCAAGGGGCCTTTGCTAGCACACCAAGTGGCACACCCGATCGAGGGACCTATGTCCGCACCTTGCACGCGCACCATGGGGTCGAGACAAGCACCCCATGTACTACCCATGATAGAAGAACCCAAGGGAACACTCTCATCGCACCCAAGGGGGCCTTGTCGAGCACTCTCCATGCTGCCCAAGCCATGGAGCCCGAGTCAGCACCGATGTGCACACCTTGGGGTCGAGACAAGCCCCATCCGAGTTGCCCTCATTCCTAAGGCCCAATTCAGCACTGACCATGCTACCGAGGGGGTTTTGGACGTGCAAACCAAGCCCATCATTGCCCAATCAGCCCAAGAGACCAAGACCCATTGAGGAAGGTCATCTTTTGACCAACACACATGGAAAGATATCATCCTTTGAGCCACACTTGGGGAAAGTATCCTTGCCACCAAGGATGATATCATAGAGTGATTCTTAGCCTTTGTATTTTAGGCAACAATGTATTTGAGTGATTGTTGCACGTAATAAGTGCTCCGCAATTGTGCAAGTGTACACGTCGCAAGTTATAGTATAAAAGATATCGTATCCATAGGGATTGGTGCCACTACAATAATCTAATCTCTTGCACTGTAAAAAGTAAAAGAACGCAAGTAGAAGATTATAGGAGTTTAACTAACAACTAAACTAGAAAGCAAATAAGTAAAAGAAGATGTAATCAAATGAGAGAGAATATGCCAGGTTATCGTGAGTTGAGGTGTGATAACATATTGGATCGTCTTGGTAAAAGAGTGCAAGAGCAACTTAGTTGCCGTGGCAACTTGCGCAGCGGGGTTGCCTTGGCAACTAATAGACGGTTGCCTGAGCAACTGGTTGGGCAACTATTTGGGCGGCTGGGCAGCAACTTCAAGGTTCGGCGGAGCGTTCTTCAATGGTTTCTTCTTATCCCTAAGTCGAAACTCTAGCTATTTGTGCATGCCTTGATAATACATCCCTGCGTAAATCAAGGGTGAACAACAACCAATCTTGCGCTCCTCTTAGCCGTTGAAATCCTTAACTTATTCCTAATCCGGATTAATCTTCACCATCAATAGATTGAATAAAGACCATACTCATTTGTTTCTTGAATCTAACTCTCCCGATATTAGATAAATAGATGAAGTTACGAGATCCTCTCCCAATTCACTCGCAAACAAGAATAAGAACCAAGAACGAGTAAACCTTGAATTGAAAGTGCAAACTCTTATTACCTAAACAAAATCCAATTGTTTCTCACAACCACAAAACACAATAATCTTAGCCAAATAGATTTAGTTCATGGCTAGGTTCCAAAGAAACACAAAACAAAGAATTCCTAACATAAACCTAATCGAACAAAGAAGAAAAAGATGAAGAATGGTTGAAGCCTTTGTCGAAATCTCTCCCTCCTTCTATTGTCAAAATCTCTCACTTGCTCTCCCTTTGGAGTTGACGGCTTGGTCCTCAATTTATAGGGCTAGGTCAAAGTCTTTTTTAAGGAGGAAGTTAAGTTGGAATTAAATACTTTTAAAGAATATAATTCTTTATTATATTTAAATTCCTTCTAGATCTTCTCCTATCTTATTGGGATTTAATTTCTCTTTAACCTCTTCATGGAAATCAAACTACTTTGGGATTTAACTTTGCTCCACGTCATCTTGGGTTTATCTAGTCATCAATTTTGACTGCCATATCATCTTATCCCTTATCGACAATTGCCCTGGCAACTAGCTCGGCATCTCCTTCATGCATTGCCTTGGCAACTAGCTCAACGTCTCATTCATGCATTGCCCTGGCAACTGGTTCCAGCCTTGCTTTTGGCAAGTGATTCTGCACACACACAAAAACACACCAAAGTAGTATCTTTTTCCACAAAATTAAGCAAAATATGAAATCAAGCTTGTCCACCAAGGAAACAATGCAAATATGCATGAATGGCTAATAATACAACTAATATGAGCCTAAGTCTAGCAATAATAAGAATAAAAAGGGTGACTAAAATAGTACTTTTAGACACTTAACACACCTCCAAACTCGAACTATTGCTTGTCCTCAAGCAATGCAAACTAATAATTACCCCCTAAGACTTCAATTTTCACAAACTTAGCTTTGAACTTGATTTCAATTCTGTGAACCATGGCACAAAGTATGATTGGCTTTTCATTTTTCGGAAAACATAGGAGTTACCTGGAATCATACTAAAATGCTTGTGAGTGTGTGCGGAGTTGTGTGCAAGTTGATTTTTTGGATTCTATGTAAACAAGAGGTTTTTAAATTGCTTCATTGGGTTCTTTTAACATGTTTTAACTAGAGCCGATTTCGGGCACCTCTAGTGTTTTTTTTTTAGTTTTCTTAAGTTAATTAATTTATTCGACTAGAGCTAGTTTCGGGCACCTCTAGCGATCAATTTTTAGCACATACTAGAGCCAATTTTCGGCACCTCTAGCGATCAATTTTTTTTGCACATACTAGAGCCAATTTCGGGCACCTTTAGTATTCATCCAATTTTTATTCTAATCCCCCAACTTTTTAACTATCAACCTAAGTTTGCTAGAATTCCTTAAATCAATCAAGCCACACAGTGTTTCATCAAGTTTAGCATCATAATACGATTCTAAGTGTTTCCATGTTTATCCTAGAATAAAAAGTTCTATTAGTTATGTACATTGGCAAAGTCATCATCGGATATTCATCAAATCTAGGCAATTCTTGTTCCAACTAAAGGCATGGCAAGCAATTTATGTATCCTAAATGTAATACTTAAGATGAATGCAACTAAACATGGTAACTAACTAATAACAATCCCCCCTAAACTCGAGTGAGGCATTGTCCTCAATGCATGCAACAAAGAAAAATAAAAATAAAAAAAAGTAAAATGCAAACAATGACTTACTCTGAGAGTTCTTCATCGTGGATGATTAGTTTCCTTTTGGCCGGTGTCTTGATTCTTTTGCTTGAACGCGGTGGTTGCTTTCTTGTTGCCGATGGTGGAATCGATCATCATATGGGGTTGTCCTCATCGTCCTCATCATCCTCTTCCTCAATGTCATTGGCCTTTCGCTTGGGCTTGGAGGATTCGATTGGTGCGGTCTTTGCACGCCTTAAACCCCAACAAAAGGCGCAAAATAAGATTAAATCAAATATAATGAGTTCAAATATTTGATTATGGGCTTTCGAACATGATTATGTAGCTTAATAACAATTTAAGAGCTTTCTACTCGGTTAAAATTCCAACGGGTCCACTGTAAAGCCAATTTAGACATGCACGCCTTAAACCCCAAGAGAAAAGCCACAAAAGCTTATTAAATATAATGAGTTCAAATATTTGATTATAAGCTTTCGAACATGATCATTTTTCTAAATATAAAATTTAGAGCTTTTAACTCGGTTAAAATTCTAATGAGTCCACTAAAAAGTACATTTAGACATGCACGCCTTAAACCCCAACAAAAAGGCAGAAAAAAAGATTAAATCAAATATAATGATTTCAAATATTTGATTATGGGCTTTCGAACATGATCATTTTGCTTAACCTCAATTTTAGAGGTTTTTACTCAATTAAAATTCCAAGGGTACACTGTAAAAGCCCATTTAGACATGCACGCCTTAAACCCAAAGAAAAAGGCCATAAAATAAGATTAAATTAAATATAATGAGTTCAAATATTTGATTATAAGCTTTCGAACATGATCATATTGCTTAACCTCAAATTCAGATCTTTTTACTCGGTTAAAATTCCAACGGGTCCACTGTAAAAGCCCATTTAGACATGCATGCCTTAAACCAAACAAAAAGGCCACAAAATAAGATTAGATCAAATATAATGAGTTCAAATATTTTATTATGGGCTTTCGAACATGATTATGTAGCTTAATCTCAATTTTAGAGCTTTCTACTCAGTTTAAAATTCCAACGCGTCCACTGTAAAAGCCAATTTAGACATGCACGCCTTAAACCCGAAAAAACGGCCACATAAATCAAATATAATGATTTCAAATAATTGACTATGGCCTTACGAACATGATCATATAGCTTAACCTCAATTTTAGAGCTTTTTACTCGGTTAAAATTCCAATAGGTCCACTATAAAAGCCCATTTAGACATGCACGCTTTCAACCCCCAAAAATTGCTGCAAAATAAGATTAAATTAAATATAATGAGTTCAAATATTTGATTATAAGCTTTCGAACATGATCATAATGCTTAATCTAAATTTCATAGCTTTTTACTCAGTTAAAATTCCAACGGGTCCACTATGAAAGCACATTTAGACTTGCACGCCTTAAACCCGAACAAAAAGGTTGCAAAATAAGATTAAATCAAATATAATGACTTCAAATAATTGATTATGTGCTTTCAAACATGATCATATAGCTTAACCTCAATTTTAGAGCTTTTTACTCGGTTAAAATTCCATCGGGTCAACTATAAAAGCCCACTTAGACATGCACGCCTTAAACCCCAACGAAAAGGTCACAAAATAAGATTAAATCAAATATAATGAGTTCAAATATTTGATTATAAGCTTTCAAACATGATCATCTTGCTTAATCTAAATTTCATAGCTTTTTTACTCGGTTAACATTCCAATGGGACCACTGTAAAAGCCCATTTAGACATGCACGCCTTAAACCCCAAGAAAAAGGCTATAAAATAAGATTAAATTAAGTATAAAGAGTTCAAATATTTTATTATAAGCTTTTGAACATGATCATATTGCTTAACCTCAAATTCAGAGCTTTTTTCGAGTTAAAATTCCAATGGGTCCACTATAAAAGCCCATTTAGACATGCACGCCTTAAACCCCAACAAAAAGGCCGTAAAATAAGATTAAATCAAATATAATGAGTTCAAATATTTGATTATGGGCTTTCAAACATGATCATATTGCTTAACCTCAAATTCAAAGCTTTTTACTCGGTTAAAATTCCAATGGGTCCACTGTAAAAGCCCATTTAGACATGCACGCTTTCAACCCCAACAAAAATGCCACAAAATAAGATTAGATTAAATATAATGATTTCAAATATTTGATTATAAGCTTTCGAACATGATCATATAGCTTAACCTGAATTTCAGAGCATTTTACTCGGTTAAAATTCCAACGGGTCCACTATAAAAGAACATTTAGACATGCACGCCTTAAACCCGAACAAAAAGTTTGCAAAATAAGATTAAATAAAATATAATGGCTTAAAATAATTGATTATGTGCTTTCAAACATGATCATTTAGCTTAACCTCAATTTTAGAGCTTTTTACTCAGTTAAAATTCCAATAGGTCCACTGTAAAAGCCAGTTAGACATGCACTCTTTAAACCCCAACAAAAAGGATGCAAAATAAGATTAAATTAAATATAATGAGTTCAAATATTTGATTATAAGCTTTCAAACATGATCATCTTGCTTAATCTAAATTTCATAGCTTTTTTCTTAGTTAAAATTCCAATAGGACCACTATAAAAGCACATTTAGACATGCACGCCTTAAACCCTAACAAAAAGGCGCAAAATAAGATTAAATCAAATATAATTAGTTAAAGTATTTGATTATGTGCTTTCGAACATGATCAAATAGCTTAACCTGAATTTCAGAGCTTTTTACTCAATTAAAATTCCAATGGGCCCACTGTAAAAGCCCATTTAGACATGCACGTCTTAAACCCCAACAAAAAACCACAAAATAAGATTAAATTATATATAACCAGTTCAAATATTTGATTATAAGATTTCGAACATGATCATATTGCTTAACCTCAAATTCATAGCTTTTTACTCGGTTAAAATTCCAACAGGTCCACTGTAAAAGCCCATTTTGACATGCACGCCTTAAACCCCAACAAAAAATCTGCAAAATAAGATTAAATCAAATATAATGAGTTCAAATATATGATTATGTGCTTTCTAACATGATTATGTAGCTTAATCTCAATTTTAGAGCTTTTTACTGAGTTAAAATTCCAACAGGTCCACTGTAAAAGTCAATTTAGACATGCACCAATAAGTTTAAACATTTAGACCCAAAAAAAAAACAAAAAAATAAAATAAGATTAAATCAAATATAATGAGTTCAAATATTTGATTATGGGCTTTAGAACATGATCATATAGCTTAATCTCAATTTTATAGCTTTTTTACTTAGTTAAAAAATTCAATGGGTCCACCGTAAAAGCCCATTTAGACATGCACGCCTTAAATCCCAACAAAAAGGACGTTAATTAAGATTAAATTAAATATAACGAGTTCAAATATCTGATTATAAGCTTTCGAACATGTCCATATTGCTTAACCTCAATTTTAGAGCTTTTTACTCGATTAAAATTCCAACGGGTCCATTATAAAAGCTCTTTTAGACAGGCACGCATCAAACCCGAACAAAAAGATCGCAAAATAATATTAAATCAAATATAATGATTTCAAATATTTGATTATGTGATTTGAACCTAATCATGTAGCTTAACCTCAATTTTAGAGTTTTTTAATTGGTTAAAATTCCAACGGGTCCACTGTTTAAAAACCCACATTTAGACATGCGTTTTAAAACCCCAACAAAAATAACAAAATAAGATTAAATTAAATATAATGAGTTCAAATATTTGATTATAATCTTTTGAACATGATCATGTTGCTTAAAATCAATTTTAGAGATTTTTACTCGGTTAAAATTTCAACGGGTCCACTGTAAAAGCCCATTTAAACATGCACGCTTTAAACCCCAACAAAAAGACCGCAAAATAAGATTATATCAAATATAATGAGTTCAAATATTTGATTATGGGCTTTCGAACATGATAATGTAGCTTAATAACAATTTTAGAGCTTTCTACTCGGTTAAAATTCCACGGGGGTCCACAAATAAAAAGCCCATTTAGACATGCACGCCTTAAACCCAATTAAAAAAAAAAATGGCTTAAAAACAAAAAAATAAGATTAAATTAAATATAATTAGTTCAAATATTTGATTATAAGCTTTCAAACATGATCATATTGCTTAATCTAAATTTCATATCTTTTTTATTTGGTTAAAATCCCAATGGGTCCACTAAAAAGCACATCTAGACATGCACGCCTTAAACCCCAAGAAAAAGCCCATTTAGACATGCCACAAAATAAGATTAAATCAAATATAATGACTTCAAATATTTGATTATGGGCTTTTGGACATGATCATATAGCTTAACCTCAATTTCATAGCTTTTAACTCGGTTAAAATTCCAAGAGGTACACTGTAAAAGCCCATTTAGACATGCACGCCTTAAACCCCAAGAAAAAGGCAACAAAATAAGATTAAATTAAATATAATGAGTTCAAATATTTGATTATAAGCTTTTGAACATGATCATATTGCTTAACCTAAATTTCATAGCTTTTTACTCGGTTAAAATTCCAATGGATCCACTGTAAAAAGCCCATTTTTAGACATGCACGCCTTAAAAACCCCGAAAAAAAAGGCCACAAAATAAGATTAAATTAAATATAATGAGTTCAAATATTTGATTATAAGCTTTTGAACATGATCATATTGCTTAATCTAAATTTCATAGCTTTTTACTCGGTTAAAATTCCAATGGGTCCACTGTAAAAGCACATTTAGACATGCACGCCTTAAACCCCAACAAAAAATCTGCAAAATAAGATTAAATCAAATATAATTTGTTCAAATATTTGATTATGTGCTTTTGAACATGATCATATAGCTTAACCTCAATTTCAGAGCTTTTTACTCGGTTAAAATTCCAACGGGTCCACTGTAAAAGCCCATTTAGACATGCACGCCTTAAAACCAAACAAAAAGGCCGCAAAATAAGATTAAATCAAATATAATGAGTTCAAATATTTGATTATGGGCTTTCGAACATGATCATATAGCTTAACCTCAATTTTAGAGTTTTTTACTCGGTTAAAATTCCAATGGGTCCACTGTAAAAGCCCATTTAGACATGCACGCCTTAAACCCCAACAAAAAGGCCACAAAATAAGATTAAATTAAATATAATGAGTTCAAATATTTGATTATAAGCTTTTGAACATGATCATATTGCTTAATCTAAATTTCATAGCTTTTTTTATAAGGTTAAAATTCCAATGGGTCCACTTATAAAAAGCACATTTAGACATGCACGCCTTAAACCCCAAAAACAAAAAGGCCACAAAATAAGATTAAATCAAATATAATGAGTTCAAATATTTGATTATAAGCTTTTTCGAACATGATCATATTGCTTAACCTCAATTTTAGAGCTTTTTACTCGGTTAAAATTCCAATGGGTCCATTGTAAAAGCCCTTTTTAGACATGCACGCCTTTAAACCCCAACAAAAAGATTGCAAAATAAGATTAAATCAAATATAATGATTTCAAATATTTGATTATAAGCTTTTTTGAACATGATCATATTGCTTAACCTCAATTTTAAATTTTTTACTAGGTTAAAATTCCAATGGGTCCATTAAAAAAAGCACATTTAGACATGCACACTTTAAAAAAACAAAAAAAAAGATCTGCAAAATAAGATTAAATCAAATATAATGAGTTCAAATATTTGATTATAAGCTTTCGAACATGATCATATTGCTTAACCTCAATTTTAGAGCTTTTTACTCGGTTAAAATTCCAACGGGTCCATTGTAAAAGCCCATTTAGACATGCACGCCTTAAACCCCAACAAAAAGATTGCACAATAAGATTAAAACAAATATAATGAGTTCAAATATTTTATTATGGGCTTTTCAAACATGATTATGTAGCTTAACCTCAATTTCAGAGCTTTCTACTCGGTTAAAATTCCAATGGGTCCCTTTGTAAAAAGCCAATTTAGACATGCACGCCTTAAACCCCAAGAAAAAGGCCACAAAATAAGATTAAATTAAATATAATGAGTTCAAATATTTGATTATAAGCTTTCGAACATGATCATATTGCTTAATCTAAATTTCAGAGCTTTTTTTTAGGTTAAAATTAAAATTCCAATGGGTCCACTGTAAAAGCCCATTTAGACATGCACGCCTTAAACCCCAACAAAAAGGCCACAAAATAAGATTAAATCAAATATAATGAGTTCAAATATTTGATTATGGGCTTTTGAACATGATCATATAGCTTAAACTCAATTTCATAGCTTTTTACTCGGTTAAAATTCCAATGGGTCCACTTGTAAAAAGCCAATTTAGACATGCACCTTAAACCCCAAAAAAAGGCAACAAAATAAGATTAAATCAAATATAATGAGTTCAAATATTTGATTATAAGCTTTAGAACATGATCATATAGCTTAAGCTCAATTTTAGAGCTTTTTACTTGGTTAAAATTCAAATGGGTCCACTTTAAAAGCCCATTTAGACATGCACGCCTTAAACCCCAACAAAAAGGCCGCAAAATAAGATTAAATTAAATATAATGAGTTCAAATATTTGATTATAAGCTTTCGAACATGATCATATTGCTTAATCTAAATTTCATAGCTTTTTACAAGGTTAAAATTCCAATTGGTCCACTGTAAAAGCCCATTTAGACATGCACGCCTTAAACCCCAACAAAAAGGCCGCATATTAAGATTAAATTAAACATAATGACTTCAAATATCTGATTATAAGCTTTCGAACATGATCAAATTGCTTAACCTCAATTTTAGAGCTTTTTGCTCTGTTAAAATTCCAATGGGTCCATTGTAAAAAGACATTTAGACATGCACGCCTTAAACCCCAAAAAAAAGCCCAAAAAAAAATAAATAAGATAAATCAAATATAATGATTTCAAATATTTGATTATGTGCTTTTTGAACATGATCATATTGCTTAACCTAAATTTTAGAGTTTTTTACATGGTTAAAATTCCAATGGATCCCTTTATAAAAACCCATTTAGACATGCACGCCTTAAACCCAAAATCAAAAAGGCAAAAAAATAAGATTAAATCAAATATAATGAGTTCAAATATTTGATTATGGGCTTTTTGAACATGATTATGTAGCTTAATAACAATTTGAGCTTTTTACTCGGTTAAAATTCCAACGGGTCCACTATAAAAGCCAATTTAGACATGCATATTTTTAAACCCCAAAAAAAAGCCACAAAATAAGATTAAATTAAATATAATTAGTTCAAATATTTGATTATAAGATTTCAAACATGATCATATTGCTTAATATAAAATTCAGAGCTTTTTACTCGGTTAAAATTCCAACGGGTCCACTAAAAAAGCACATTTTAGACATTTAGACACGCCTTAAACCCCAAAAAAAAAAACATGCAAAATAAGATTAAATCAAATATAATGACTTCAAATATTTGATTATGGGCTTTTGAACATGATCATATTGCTTAACCTCAATTTTAGAGCTTTTTTTTACTCGGTTAAAATTCCAATGGGTCCATTGTAAAAGCCCATTTTAAGAGACATGCACGCCTTAAACCCCAACAAAAGGCCGCAAAATAAGATTAAATCAAATATAATGATTTCAAATATTTGATTATAAGCTTTCAAACATGATCATATTGCTTAACCTCAATTTCAAAGCTTTTTGCTCGGTTAAAATTCCAATGGGTCCATTGTAAAAGCACTTTTAGACAGGCACGCCTTAAACCCGAACAAAAAGATCGCAAAATAAGATTAAATCAAATATAATGATTTCAAATATTTGATTATGTGCTTTCGAACCTGATCATGTAGCTTAACCTCAATTTTAGAGTTTTTTACTCGGTTAAAATTCCAACGGATCCCTTTGTAAAAACCCATTTAGACATGCACGCCTTAAACCCAAAAACAAAAAGGTTGCAAAATAAGATTAAATCAAATATAATGAGTTCAAATATTTGATTATGGGCTTTTGAACATGATTATGTAGCTTAACCTCAATTTTAGAGCTTTTTTTACTCGGTTAAAATTCCAATGGGTCCCATTGTAAAAGCCCATTTAGACATGCACGCCTTAAACCCCAACAAAAAGGCCACAAAATAAGATTAAATTAAATATAATGAGTTCAAATATTTGATTATAAGCTTTGAACATGATCATATTGCTTAATCTAAAATTTAGAGCTTTTTTACATGGTTAAAATTCCAATGGGTCCACTATAAAAGCCACATTTAGACATGCACGCCTTAAAAACCCCAAAAAAGGCCCAAAAAAATAAGATTAAATTAAATATAATGAGTTCAAATATTTGATTATGGGCTTTTGATTATGAACATGATCATATTGCTTAATCTCAATTTTAGAGCTTTTACTCGGTTAAAATTCCAATGGGTCCATTGTAAAAGCCCATTTAGACATGCACGCCTTAAACCCAAAAAAAAAGGCAAAATAAGATTAAAAAAAAATAAGATTAAATCAAATATAATGAGTTCAAATATTTGATTATAAGCTTTTGAACATGATCATATTGCTTAACCTCAAATTTCAGCTTTTTTTACTCGGTTAAAATTCCAATGGGTCCATTTGTAAAAAAAGCCCATTTAGACATGCACTTTAAACCCCAAAAAAAAAATGCAAAATAAGATTAAATTAAATATAATGAGTTCAAATATTTGATTATAAGCTTTCGAACATGATCATATTGCTTAACCTTAAATTTCATAGCTTTTTACATGGTTAAAATTCCAATGGATCCACTATAAAAGCCTATTTAGGCATGCACGCCTTAAACCCCAACAAAAAGGCCAAAAAATAAGATTAAATTAAATATAATGAGTTCAAATATTTGATTATAAGCTTTCGAACATGATCATCTTGCATAATCTAAATTTCATAGCTTTTTACTGGTTAAAATTCCAATGGGTCCATTAAAAAGCCCATTTAGACACATGCACGCCTTAAACCCCAACAAAAAGGCCACAAAATAAGATTAAATTAAATATAATGAGTTCAAATATTTGATTATAAGCTTTTCAAAACATGATCATATTGCTTAACCTCAATTTCAGAGCCTTTTACTCGGTTAAAATTCCAACGGGTCCATTGTAAAGCCCATTTAGACATGCACGCCTTAAACCCCAAAAAAAAAAAAGATTGCAAAATAAGATTAAATCAAATATAATGAGTTCAAATATTTGATTATGGGCTTTTGAACATGATGATATGTAGCTTAATCTCAATTTTAGTTTTTTTTACTCGGTTAAAATTCCAACGGGTCCTTTAAAAAAATTTAGAATTTATTTTAGACATGCACGCAAAATAAGATTTAAAAATATAATGAGTTCAAAAAAAGGCCAAAATAAGATTAAATTAAATATAATGAGTTCAAATATTTGATTATAAGCTTTTGAACATGATCATATTGCTTAATCTAAATTTTAGCTTTTTTTTACTTTTTGTTAAAATTCCAATGGGTCCACTTGTAAAGCCCATTTAGACATGCATGCTTTAAACCCAAAAAAAAAAAAGGCCACAAAATAAGATTAATTAAATATAATGAGTTCAAATATTTGATTATAAGCTTTCAAACATGATCATATTGCTTAATCTAAATTTCATAGCTTTTTACTCGGTTAAAATTCCAATGGGTCCACTGTAAAAGCACATTTAGACATGCACGCGTTAAACCCCAACAAAAAGATCGCAATATATGATTAAATCAAATATAATGAGTTCAAATATTTGATTATAAGCTTTTGAACATGATCATATTGCTTAACCTCAATTTTAGAGCTTTTTACTCGGTTAAAATTCCAATGGGTCCATTGTAAAAGCACATTTAGACATGCACGCGCTTAAAAAAAACAAAAAGATGCAAAATAAGATTAAATCAAATATAATGATTTCAAATATTTGATTATAAGCTTTAAAACATGATCATATTGCTTAACCTCAATTTTATTTTTTTTTACTCGGTTAAAATTCCAATGGGTCCATTGTAAAAACCCATTTAGACATGCACGCCTTAAACCCCAAAAAAAAGGGCGCAAAATAAGATTAAATCAAATATAATGAGTTCAAATATTTGATTATGGGCTTTTGAACATGATTATATAGCTTAATCTCTCATTTTAGAGCTTTTTTTACTCGGTTAAAATTCCAACGGGTCCTTTGTAAAAGCCAATTTAGACATGCACGCGTTAAACCCCAAAAAAAGGCCACAAAATAAGATTAAATTAAATATAATGAGTTCAAATATTTGATTATAAGCTTTCTAACATGATCATATTGCTTAATCTCAATTTTAGAGCTTTTTACTGGTTAAAATTCCAATGGGTCCCACTAAAAAAGCACATTTAGACATGCGCCTTTAAACCCCAACAAAAAGGCCACAAAATAAGATTAAATCAAATATAATGAGTTCAAATATTTGATTATAAGCTTTTGAACATGATCATATTGCTTAATCTAAATTTCATAGCTTTTTACTCGTTAAAATTCCAAAGGGTTCAATGTAAAAAGCCCATTTAGACATGCACGCCTTAAACCCCAAAAAAAGGCAACAAAATAAGATTAAATTAAATATAATGAGTTCAAATATTTGATTATAAGCTTTCGAACATGATCATATTGCTTAATCTCAATTTCAGAGCTTTTTACTAGGTTAAAATTCCAATGGGTCCATTGTAAAAGCACATTTAGACATGCACGCCTTAAACCCCAACAAAAAGATCGCAAAATAAGATTAAATCAAATATAATGATTTCAAAATATTTGATTATTATAAGCTTTGAACATGATCATATAGCTTAACCTCAATTTTAGAGCATTTTTACTCGGTTAAAATTCCAACGGATCCATAAGATTAAAACCCATTTAGACATGCACGTTTTTAAACCCCAAAAAAAAAACCCCAAAATAAGATTAAATCAAATATAATGAGTTCAAATATTTGATTAATGAGTTCAAATATTTTGAACATGATTATATTAGCTTAATAACAATTTTTAGAGCTTTTTACTCGGTTAAAATTCCAATGGGTCCCTTTGTAAAAGCCAATTTAGACATGCACGCCTTTAAACCCCAACAAAAAAAGGCCACAAAATAAGATTAAATTAAATATAATGAGTTCAAATATTTGATTATAAGCTTTTGAACATGATCATATTGCTTAACCTCAATTTTAGCTTTTTTTTTTACTCGGTTAAAATTCCAACGGGTCCACTATAAAAGTTCAAATATTTTTAGACATGCACGCCTTTAAACCCAACAAAAAAAAAAGCCATTTAGACATACAAAATAAGATTAAATCAAATATAATGAGTTCAAATATTTGATTATGGGCTTTCGAACATGATTATGTAGCTTAATCTCAATTTCAGAGCTTTTTACTCGGTTAAAATTCTAACAGGTCCACTGTAAAAGTCAATTTAGACATGCACGCCTTAAACCCAAAAAATGGCCACAAAATAAGATTTAATCAAATATATTGACTTCAAATAATTGATTATGAGCTTTAGAACATGATCATATAGCTTAAGCTCAATTTTAGAGCATTTTACTCGGTTAAAATTCTAATAGGTCCACGTAAAAGCCCATTTAGACATGCATGCCTTAAACTCCAACAAAAAGGCCGCAAATAAGATTAAATTAAATATAATGAGTTCAAATATTTGACTATAAGCTTTCGAAAATGATCATATTGCTTAATCTAAATTTCATAGCTTTTTACATGGTTAAAATTCCAATGGGTCCACTGTCAAAGTCCATTTAGACATGCACGCCTTAAATCCCAACAAAAGGCCACAAATTAAGATTAAATCAAATATAATGAGTTCAAATATCTGATTATAAGCTTTCGAACATGATCATATTGCTTAACCTCAATTTCAGAGCTTTTTGCTCAGTTAAAATTCCAACAGGTCCGTTGTAAAAGCACTTTAAGACAGGCACGCCTTAAACCCGAACAAAAAGATCGCAAAATAAGATTAAATCAAACATAATGATTTCAAATATTCTATTATGTGCTTCGAACCTGATCAGGTAGCTTAACCACAATTATAGAGTTTTTTACTCGGTTAAAATTCCAACGGTTCCACTATAAAACCCTTTTAGACATGCACGCCTTAAACCCCATCAAAAAGGCCGCAAAATAAGGTTATTTCAAATATAATGAGTTCAAATATTTGATTATGGGCTTTCGAACATGATTATGTAGCTTAATAACAATTTTCAGAGCTTTCTACTCGGTAAAATTCCAACGGGTCCACTGTAAAGCCAATTTAGACATGCACGCCTTAAACCCCAAGAAAAAAGCCACAAAATAAGATTAAATTAAATATAATTAGTTCAAATATTTGATTATAAGCTTTCGAACATGATCATATTGCTTATTCTAAATTTTAGAGCTTTTTACTCGGTTAAAATTCCAACGGGTCCACTAAAAAAGCACATTTAGACATGCACGCTTAAAACCCCCAACAAAAAGGCAAAATAAGATTAAATCAAATATAATGACTTCAAATATTTGATTATGGGCTTTCGGACATGATCATACTGCTTAACCTCAATTTCAGAGCTTTTTGCTCTGTTAAAATTCCAACGGGTCCATTGTAAAAGCACTTTTTGACAGGCACGTCTTAAACCCGAACAAAAAGATCACAAAATAAGATTAAATCAAATATAATGATTTCAAATATTTGATTATAAGCTTTCGAACATGATCATATTGCTTAACCTCAATTTCAAATCTTTTTGCTAGGTTAAAATTCCAACGGGTCCATTGTAAAAGCACTTTTAGACAGGCATGCCTTAAACCCGAACAAAAAGATCACAAAATAAGATTAAATCAAATATAATGATTTCAAATATTTGATTATGTGCTTCGAACCTGATCATGTAGCTTAACCTCAATTTTAGAGTTTTTTACTCGGTTAAAATTCCAACGGATCCACTGTAAAAACCCATTTAGACATGCACGCCTTAAACCCCAACAAAAAGGCCGAAAAATAAGATTATGTCAAATATAATGAGTTCAAATATTTGATTATGGGCTTTCGAACATGATTATGTAGCTTAATAACAATTTCAGAGCTTTCTACTCGGTTAAAATTCCAATGGGTCCACTGTAAAGGCAATTTAGACATGCACGCCTTAAACCCCAAGAAAAAAGCCACAAAATAAGATTAAATTAAATATAATTAGTTCAAATATTTGATTATAAGCTTTCGAACATGATCATATTGCTTAACCTCAAATTTAGAGCTTTTTACTCGGTTAAAATTCCAACGGGTCCACTGTAAAAAGCCCATTTTTGACATGCACGCCTTAAACCCCAAAAAAAAGGCCGCAAAATAAGATTAAATCAAATATAATGAGTTCAAATATTTGATTATGGGCTTTCGAACATGATTATGTAGCTTAATCTCAATTTCAGAGCTTTCTACTCGGTTAAAATTCTAACAGGTCCACTGTAAAAGTCAATTTAGACATGCACGCCTTAAACCCGAAAAAACGGCCGCAAAATAAGATTAAATCAAATATATTGACTTCAAATAATTGATTATGAGCTTTAGAACATGATCATATAGCTTAAGCTCAATTTTAGAGCATTTTACTCGGTTAAAATTCTAATAGGTCCACTATAAAAGCCCATTTAGACATGCACGCCTTAAACCCCAACAAAAAGGCCGCAAAATAAGATTAAATTAAATATAATGAGTTCAAATATTTGATTATAAGCTTTTGAAAATGATCATATTGCTTAATCTAAATTTCATAGCTTTTTACATGGTTAAAATTCAAATGGGTCCACTGTAAAAGCCCATTTAGACATGCACGCCTTAAATCCCAACAAAAAGGCCACAAATTAAGATTAAATTAAATATAATGAGTTCAAATATCTGATTATAAGCTTTCGAACATGATCATATTGCTTAACCTCAATTTCAGAGCTTTTTGCTCGGTTAAAATTCCAACGGGTCCATTGTAAAAGCACTTTTAGACAGGCACGCCTTAAACCCGAACAAAAAGATCGCAAAATAAGATTAAATCAAATATAATGATTTCAAATATTTGATTATGTGCTTCGAACCTGATCATGTAGCTTAACCTCAATTATAGAGTTTTTTACTCGGTTAAAATTCCAACGGATCCACTGTAAAACCCATTTAGACATGCACGCCTTAAACCCCATCAAAAAGGCTGCAAAATAAGGTTATGTCAAATATAATGAGTTCAAATATTTGATTATGGGCTTTTGAACATGATTATGTAGCTTAATAACAATTTCAGAGCTTTCTACTCGGTTAAAATTCCAACGGGTCCACTATAAAGCCAATTTAGACATGCACGCCTTAAAAACCCCAAGAAAAATGAAACAAAATAAGATTAAATTAAATATAATTAGTTCAAATATTTGATTATAAGCTTTCGATCATGATCATATTGCTTATTCTAAATTTCAGAGCTTTTTACTCTGTTAAAATTCCAACGGGTCCACTAAAAAAGCACATTTAGACATGCATGCCTTAAACCCCAAACAAAAAGGCCGCAAAATAAGATTAAATCAAATATAATGACTTCAAATATTTGATTATGGGCTTCCGGACATGATCATACTGCTTAACCTCAATTTCAGAGCTTTTTGCTCTGTTAAAATTCCAATGGGTCCATTGTAAATGCACTTTTTGACTGGCACGTCTTAAACCCGAACAAAAAGATTGCAAAATACGATTAAATCAAATATAATGATTTCAAATATTTGATTATAAGCTTTCGAACATGATCATATTGCTTAACCTCAATTTCAAATCTTTTTGCTAGGTTAAAATTCCAATGGGTCCATTGTAAAAGCACTTTTAGACAGGCACGCCTTAAACCTGAACAAAAAGATCGCAAAATAAGATTAAATCAAATATAATGATTTCAAATATTTGATTATGTGCTTTGAACCTGATCATGTAGCTTAACCAATTTTTTTTTTTTTTTTTACTCGGTTAAAATTCCAACGGATCCACTGTAAAAACCCATTTAGACATGCACGCCTTAAACCCCAACAAAAAGGCGCAAAATAAGATTATGTCAAATATAATGAGTTCAAATATTTGATTATGGGCTTTCGAACATGATTATGTAGCTTAATAACAATTTCAGAGCTTTCTACTCGGTTAAAATTCCAACGGGTCCATTGTAAAAGCCAATTTAGACATGCACGCCTTAAACCCCAAGAAAAAAGCCACAAAATAAGATTAAATTAAATATAATTAGTTCAAATATTTGACTATAAGCTTTTTGAACATGATCATATTGCTTAATCTAAATTTTAGAGCTTTTTACTCGGTTAAAATTCTAACGGGTCCACTAAAAAGGCACATTTAGACAAACACGCCTTAAACCCCAACAAAAAGGCCGCAAAATAAGAGTAAATCAAACATAATGACTTCAAATATTTGATTATGGGCTTTCGGACATGATCATATTGCTTAACCTCAATTTTAGAGCTTTTTGCTCTGTTAAAATTCCAACGGGTCCATTGTAAAAGCACTTTTAGACATGCACACACCTTAAAAACCAACAAAAAATCGCAAAAAATAAGATTAAATCAAATATAATGATTTCAAATATTTGATTATAAATATTTTTAAAAAACATGATCATATAGCTTAACCTCAATTTTAGAATTTTTTTTACTTGGTTAAAATTCCAATGGATCCACTGTAAAAACCCATTTAGACATGCACGCCTTAAACCCAAACAAAAAAGGGTGCAAAATAAGATTAAATTAAATATAATGAGTTCAAATATTTTATTATGAGCTTTCGAACATGATCATGTTTCTTAACATCAATTTTAGAGTTTTTTACTCGGTTAAAATTTCAATGGGTCCACTGTAAAAGCCCATTTAGACATTTAGAGTTTTTACCTTAAACCCAAACAAAAAGGCCGCAAAATAAGATTATATCAAATATAATGAGTTCAAATATTTGATTATGGGCTTTCGAACATGATTATGTAGCTTAATAACAATTTTAGAGCTTTCTACTCAGTTAAAATTCCAACGGGTCCACTGTAAAGCCAATTTAGACATGCACGCCTTAAACCCCAACAAAAAAGCCACAAAATAAGATTAAATTAAATATAATTAGTTCAAATATTTGATTATAAGCTTTCAAACATGATCATATTGCTTAATCTAAATTTTAGAGCTTTTTACTCGGTTAAAATTCCAACGGGTCCACTAAAAAGCACATTTAGACATGCACCTTTTAAACCCAAACAAAAAACAAAAAAGATCAAAATAAGATTAAATCAAATATAATGATATTCAAATATTTGATTATGGGCTTTGAACATGATCATATAGCTTAACCTCAATTTTTTAGTTTTTTACTTGGTTAAAATTCCAACGGGTCCATTGTAAAAGCAAATTTTTAGACATGCACGCCTTAAACCCAAACAAAAAAATGCAAAATAAGATTAAATTAAATATAATGAGTTCAAATATTTGATTATAAGCTTTGAACATGATCATATTGCTTAAACCTAAATTTTTAGCTTTTTTTACTCGGTTAAAATTCCAATGGGTCCATTGTAAAAAGCCCATTTAGACATGCACGCTTTAAACCCCAAAAAAAAAAGGACACAAAATAAGATTAAATTAAATATAATGAGTTCAAATATTTGATTATAAGCTTTCAAACATGATGATCATATTGCTTAATTTTTTTGAGCTTTACTCATTTTTGTAGCATTTTACTGCACATTTAAAACCCCAACAAAAAGGCCAAAATAAGATTAAATCCATTTCAAATATTTGATTATAAGCTTTCAAAACATTTATTGCTTAACTAAATTTCAAAGCTTTTTAAGGTTAAAATTCAACGGGTCCATTGTAAAACATTTAAAAGGTTGCAGCAAAATAAGATTAAATCAAATATAATGACTTCGAATAATTGGTTATGTGCTTTTGAACATGATCATATAGCTTAACCTCAATTTTAAAGATTTTTACTCAGTTAAAATTTCAATAGGTCCACTGTAAAAGCCCAGTTAGACATGCACGCCTTAAACCCCAACAAAAAGGCCGCAAAATAAGATTAAATTAAATATAATGAGTTCAAATATTTTATTATAAGCTTTCTAACATGATCATCTTGCTTAATCTAAATTTCCTAACTTTTTACTCGGTTAAAATTCCAATAGGACCACTGTAAAAGCACATTTAGACATGCACGCCTTAAACCCCAACAAAAAGGCCAAAAAATAAGATTAAATCAAATATAATTAGTTCAAATATTTGAGTATGTGCTTTCGAACATGATCATATAGCTTAACCTCAATTTGAGAGCTTTTTACTCGGTTAAAATTCCAATGGGTCCACTGTAAAAGCCCATTTAGACTTGCACGCCTTAAACCCCAACAAAAAGGCCACAAAATAAGATTAAATTAAATATAATGAGTTCAAATATTTGATTATAAGCTTTCAAACATGATCATATTGCTTAACCTCAAATTTCAGAGGTTTTTACTCGGTTAAAATTCCAACGGGTCCACTATAAAAGCCCATTTAGACATGCACGCCTTAAACCCCAACAAAAAGGCCGCAAAATAAGATTAAATCAAATATGAGTTCAAATATTTGATTATGGGCTTTCAAACATGATTATGTAGCTTAATCTCAATTTTAGAGCTTTCTACTCGGTTAAAATTCCAACAGGTCCACTCTAAAAGCCAATTTAGACATGCACGCCTTAAACCCAAAAAAATGGCCGCAAAATAAGATTAAATCAAATATATTGACTTCAAATAATTTATTATGGGCTTTCTAACATGATCATATAGCTTAAGCTCAATTTTAGAGCTTTTTACTCGGTTAAAATTCCAGTAGGTCCACTATAAAAGCCCATTTAGACATGCACGCCTTAAACCCCAACAAAAAGGCCGCAAAATAAGATTATTTCAAACATTTTGAGTTCAAATATTTGATTATGGACTTTCGAACATGATTATGTATCTTAATAACAATTTAGAGCTTTATACTCGGTTAAAATTCCAACGAGTCCACTATAAAAACCCATTTAGACATGCACGCCTTAAACCCCAACAAAAAGGCCGCAAAATAAGATTAAATCAAATATAATGAGTTCAAATATTTGATTATGGGCTTTCGAACATGATTGTATAGCTTAATCACAATTTCAGAGCTTTCTACTCGGTTAAAATTCTAACGGGTCTATTGTAAAACCCAATTTAGGCATGCACACCTTAAACCCCAAGAAAAAGGCCACAAAATATGATTAAATTAAATATAATGAGTTCAAATGTTTGATTATAAGCTTTTGAACAAAATCATATTGCTTAATCTAAATTTCAAAGCTTTTTACTCGTATAAAATTCCAACTGGTCCACTAAAAAAGCACATTTAGACATGCACGCCTTAAAACCTTACAAAAAGGCCGCGTAATAAGATTAAATCAAATATAATGAGTTCAAATAATTGATTATGGGCTTTCAAACATGATCATATAGCTTAAATTCAATTTCAGAGCTTTTTACTCGGTTAATATTCCAACAGGTCCACTGTAAAAGCCCATTTAGACATGCATGCCTTAAACCCAAAAAAGGCTGCAAAATAAGATTAAATCAAATATAATGACTTCAAATATTTGATTATGGGCTTTCGAACAAGATCATATAGCTTAACCTCATTTTCAATGCTTTTTACTAGGTTAAAATTCCAATGGTCCACTGTAAAAGCTCATTTAGACATGCATGCCTTAAACCCTAAGAAAAAGCCACAAAATAAGATTAAATTAAATGTAATGAGTTCAAATATTTGATTATAAGCTTTCGATCATGATCACATTGCTTATTCTAAATTTTAGAGCTTTTTACTCGTTTAAAATTCCAACGGGTCCACTAAAAAAGCACATTTAGACATGCACGCCATAAACCCCAACAAAAAGGCCAAAAAATAAGATTAAATAAAATATAACGACTTCAAATATTTGATTATGGGCTTTCGGACATGATCATACTACTTACCCTCAATTCCAGAGATTTTTACTCGGTTAAAATTTCAACGGGTTCACTGTAAAAGCCCATTTATTCATGCACACCTTAAAACCCAACAAAAATGCCGCAAAATAAGATTAAATCAAATATAATGACTTCAAGTATTTGATTATGGGCTTTCGAACAAGATCATATAGCTTAACCTCATTTTCAATGCTTTTTATAGGTTAAAATTCCAATGGTCCACTGTAAAAGCTCATTTAGACATGCACGCCTTAAACCCTAAGAAAAAGCCGCAAAATAAGATTAAATCAAATATAATGAGTTCAAATATTTGATTATGGGCCTTCGAACAGGATTATGTAGCTTAATCTCAATTTTAGAGCTTTCTACTCGGTTAAAATTCCAACGGGTCCACACTATAAAATCCAATTTAGATATGCACACCTTAAACCCAAAAAAATGGCCGCAAAATAAGATTAAATCAAATATAATGACTTTAAATAGTTGATTATGGGCATTTGAACATGATCATATAGCTGAACCTCAATTTCAGAGCTTTTTACTCTTTTAAAATTCCAAAAGGTCCACTGTAAAAGCCTATCACAACCTTTTTTTTCGAGGCATTTCGACGTTTTGAAAAACTCAAAAATCAATGGAGTCGCCACCAATCTTTAAAGAAGGTGTGATTGGATCACCTAAAATGGGTTGTTTTAATAAAAATCATTTATTTTGTTAAAACAACATTTTTGGTCTACGGAAACACTAAAATAGGTTCGGGTGTCGGTTACGTGTGGGGAAGGGTTAGCACCCCCACAACGCCCAAAAACTGGTACCTTGCCAGTTAGAAAAGGTTTTAAAGTCAGATTTTGTGGATTAACGTAAAGCTTAAATTATTATCCGTACATAAGTTTAATTTTATTTTAATGGTCTTACTATTCGAAAAATGAACTCTAATCATCGCCAATACTTCTGGCGCTAACCTGTCACTTTCATTTAGTAAGACACCGCATTATTTAGATTCCACTTTTCAAAAAAACAAAGAAACTTGATTTGTTGAATATTTTTTTTATTTTTTTTTCTCTAAATTAAAGTTTATTAATGTTAAAGAATGTCTAAGTTTTTTTATTATTCCTATTTAAGGGTTTAAATTTTATTAAGTGTATTTTATTTTTAAGAAGAAAACTTTATCAAACAAAAGTTTCTAACTAAGGCTTGTAGAACATATTCCTAAGGTTCAAATTTATTACTAAAAGCAAACAAGACAACAATTTTTTTTCAAATTTTATGTTTTGAGCTTGGATCGAATTTATTTCGAAAAGTTTTATTTTTTTACTACTTCTTTGTTTTTTTTTTTGAAAATTCTTTTTAACTTTTAAATTCTTTTATTCTTTTTCCTATTTTAAGTTTTAAAACCTTAACCTCTTTTAAATTTTTTTTTTAATTTGAAACTTAAAACAATTTTTATTTTTTATTTTGAGAAGATATTTTATTTTTGAATTTCTTGTTTGGAGCATTTTTAGTTTTAGAACTTTTATTTTTATTATTTGAAAAAAAAATTATGTTTTAAAGTTTCCTAAAATTTTTATGTTTTTGTACTTTTTTTTAATTTTTTAAACCCTTTTTTTTTTTTTCATGTTTTTTATTTTTTTATGTTTTTTAAACCTTTTAAATTTTTAAATTTTTTGTTTTTGATTTTTATATGTTTTTAAACCTTTTTTGTGTTTTTAAACCCTTTTTTTTTTTTTTTTCATGTTTTTAAACCTTTTTTATTTATATGTTTTTATTTTTAAGAAAATTGTTTAGAGAATTTTTTTATTTTTAAGTTTTGAAAATTTTTTTAGAAAAGTTGTAATTAAAGAGTTTTTTTAATTTCTTTTATATTTCAAAAAAGTTCCTTAAAACTTTTATTTATTGTTTTTTATTTTATAAAATTTTTCATTAAAATTTATTTTTTTACTTCACTACCTTTATTCCTTTAAAAATTATTAAATGAGTATTTTATTTACAAAAAGATTATTTTTGGATTTTGAAAACTTTGTATTCTTTTTTGAAAATTAAAACCTTTTTTTACTTTAATAAAAAACTTGTTTTATTATTCTTTGTTTATTTTTTTTTTAAAAAAAAATCTTTTATTTCAAAAACAACATTTTTTATATTTTTTTTAAAAATGAACATGGATCGAACACATTCATATCAAAATTAAATTTTCTTTTATTATTATTCCAATCATAGATCAAAAATGAAGAAAGATTACCACAACACAAAATTCAAGCCTCCAACATCAAATGCATCCGAAAATAAACATGAAAAAAAATTATGTTTAAGAAAAAAATAAATTCAAAATATAAAGGAGAGAAAGAAAATTATACCGAAAAAGTGAAGAATTGCTCGCTTCTTCACGAACCAACTCCGAATGCCATCGAAAAAAGTTTTCTTTTCCTTCAAAAATTCAAACAAAGCTGCTCCAAACTCGAACAAATTTCAGCAATTTCCCAACAATTTTTAGTGAATTTTTCTAGGTATTTTCGGAAGAATTTCCAGTGCATTCAACAATGCAAAAATGGTCACTATTTATAGGGTTTTGGGGGATTGGGATCAAGGCAAATTGGGGACAAAATCCCCATTTTTGTCCCATGAAATTATCCAATCCGATTAGAAATCCTTTAACCTGTTGAAATTCACCCCAAATTTCATCTACTTCGGCTCTAATTTGGGAAATTTTGCCCCCAAATTTATTTAGGGTTCGAACCCTTTTCCCATTCGTTTGATGAGCTACTAGCGATGGTAAGGTACGAGGTCGGCAGCATTGGACTTAGCCAGCCAAGGCGAGTCGACCGGCACCAACCACGGAGGCCGCCGTGGCCCAAGGACGGCGGAATCAGTACCGACAGCCGGCCCAGCCGTTTTGAACAAGGGATTTAGGGGAGATGATCCCGTGCGCGCTGGCGCGTGGCGGCACTGCATCCCCCCTTTTTCATCATTCATCCATACCCTTGATTATTTCAACCCTAGATCCAACGGTCTCGAATAAACCTAAAAAAACAAGATAAAAAGGTTAGTTTGGGCCCTTGAATTAAAAAAGATTTTATATTTATTATTTTGGGATTTATTTAAATGGACCCCTACAAAAAAATAGGTTTATTATTTATTAGACATGGGTCTTATGAACCCCATTTTCTTCTTTTATTTTAAAAAATGGGTCCATTATTTATTATTCTTTTTTTCTTTTTTGGAGATGGGTTTTATTTGGACGGATGTTATTATTATTTTTCATAAATTTTTATTTTTTATTCATTGAAAGTTTTATTATTATGTTTTTTTCTTTTTATATTATTTTTTAAGAAAAGGGTAAAATTAGTGACAACAAAGCCATTTAGACATGCACGCCTTAAACTCCAACAAAAAGGCCGCAAAATAAGATTAAATTAAAAATAATGAGTTCAAATACTTGATTATTGGCTTTCGAATATGATCATATTGCTTAATCTAAATTTCGTAGCTTTTTACTCGGTTAAAATTCCAACGGGTCCACTGTAAAAGCACATTTAGTCATACACGCCATAAACCCGAACAAAAAGGCCGCAAAATAAGATTAAATCAAATATAATGAGTTCAAATAATGGATTATGTGCTTTCGAACAAGATCATATAGCTTAAACTCAATTTCAGAGCTTTTTACTCGGTTAAAATTCCAATGGGTCCACTGTAAAAAGCCCATTTAGACATGCACGCCTTAAACCCCAACAAAAAGGCTGCAAAATAAGATTAAATTAAATATAATGAGTTCAAATATCTGATTATAAGGTTTTGAATATGATCATATTGCTTAATCTAAATTTCATAGCTTTTTACTCGGTTAAAATTCCAACGGGTCCATTGTAAAAGCCCATTTAGACATGCACGCCTTAAACCCGAGAAAAATGCTGCAAAATACGATTAAATCAAATGTAATGAATTCAAATAATTGATTATGGGCTTTCTAACATGTTCATATAGCTTAAACTCAATTTCAGAGCTTTTTACTCTGTTAAAATTCCAATGGGTTTACTGTAAAAGCACATTTAGACATGCACGCCTTAAACCGCAACAAAAAGTCTACAAAATAAGATTAAATTAAATATAATGAGTTCAAATATTTGATTATAAGCTTTCGAGCATGATCATATTTCTTAACCTCAAATTTAGAGCTTTTTACTCGGTTAAAATTCAAACGGGTCCACTGTAAAAGCACATTTAGACAGGCACGCCTTAAACCCGAACAAAAGGTCTCAAAATAAGATTAAATCAAATATAATGATTTCAAATATTTGATTATGGTCTTTTGAACATGATCATGTAGCTTAACCTCAATTTTAGAGTTTTTTACTCGGTTAAAATTCCAACAGGTTCACTGTAAAAACCCATTTAGACATGCACACCTTAAACCCAAACAAAAAAGGTCACAAAATAAGATTAAATTAAATATAATAAGTTCAAATATTTGATTATGAGCTTTCAAACATGATCATATTGTTTAACCTCAATTTCAGAGCTTTTTACTCGGTTAAAATTCCAATGGGTCTACTGTAAAAGCCCATCTAGACATGTACGTCTGAAGCCGATTAGAGTAAAGGCCAGGGAAGAGGTGCATCTCAAACTTCACTGAGATGTGTGGAATGATGCAGAGCGAGGAGATGTTACATGGCAGAAGGTACCAAGGAGAGCTGTTTGTATAGGAAGACAACCAGTCTAGTCGAGCGCTCCTTTTGGGAGGAATCGTTATTATGGGGGGACATCGTTGCTCAATTCTAAGTTGGGAGCAAGCCAAGGTTCCATGGAAGATATCTTGGTGGCTTCTCGACGCCATGGAATGAGATGTGAGTAGTGTCATTTAGACATACACGTTTAACACAGACGTCTGAAGCCCATTTAGACATGTACATCTAAAGCCCTATTCTGAAAGGGACAAGAGAAAAATAGAGTAAATGCCTTAAAGTCTTATTACTCTTCTCAAATGAGAGAATGAATGGAATGAGATGGATCATACAAATGAGGGTGGTAGGCTCTCTATTTATATTTAAGCTTCCACTCAATTAATGGTCTGGATCAATTTACATGGATGGCCAGGATTAGCCCAAATCCTAACAAGAATCTCTAATCTAGGAAATAATGTCAAATCCTACCTAATTACATCAATTAGTAGGCTTATTTCCTCAGATAGTTGATCACACCCGATATGGCAAGATTCCTCATTTGACTTCTTGTCTCCTGCTTGAAAAGCCAATGTGATCGGGATCTCTAGCATTCTCCAAGTGTTAGGCCAAGTCTGGTGGTCTTGCCAAGCCCGATGATCCGCTTTGAACCTCTTGGGCAGATCCTTGCGCAACTATCTCGGACCAAAATATTTGCGCCGTGACATTCTCCCCCATTGAACTTAGCGACGCCCTCGTCGCTACACTAGAACGATCTTGGGTAGGGCCTCCTTAGATTCTGCTACTCATTGCCTCAGCTTGGTGCAGTTCCCCTATATGAACTGCTCGCCTCAGCTCTTGCCGCCATGGAACTCCTCGATCCTTTGCACCATTACTCATATCATCTTGGTGGCTTCTCAACGTCTCAGCTTGCTCATGTCCCCTATAAGGACTGCTCGCTCTGAATCTTCCCGCCAAGTGATGTCCCATACTATGATGCCCCCGGATATATCTCCATCGTAGGAGCCTTCTCCTACAAGCCTTTGTTTGCCTTGGTCCCGCGGCAAAGTCTTGGGTGTCACCATGTTGAACACCAGACGAACTCTCAGAGTCGTCAGTCCATCACTTTGGCTCCTTAGAACTCTAAAAGGTCATTTCCAAGCTTTGTCTCCCACTCAATGAAAGCTAGATCTTAGTCGACCTATACTCATCAAAGATGGAAAACCAAACTCAAAAACACTAGAGTTGTGTTTGAGATGTACCTTTCTCTCGGTTGTATTTACTCTAAAATGGGAAGCCCTTCTTTCTCTACGAAGTCCGTCCCCCTTTGCATCGAACCTTCTTCATTGAAGTTCTTTGCACGCATCGGCCCTTTTGCCTAAGGTCCGTTGCCCCTCGTTGTATATGCCTCTCTAACTTGAAGTTTGGTGCACTCTTCTTGCATTGACCCTTCTTCCTCGAAGTTCAGTGCTTTCTCTTGCGTCGGTACTTCTTCCCCGAAGTCCTTCGCTCGTTTCCTACCATGCCCATGGGTGGTGTCTCCACGGTTGCTATGTCCCTCGGCTTGGCCCCCTTTGATGCTCCATCAATCTCAAAAGTGATGTTCTTTCCCAAACATCCTGCAAGTTCAAATATTTGTTTTGGATATGAACATGATTATTTGCTTCGGTCACAATTTGGTATTTCTAGAACTTAAAAATTTTAACGGGTCTTTGTAAAACCAAATTTAGGCATGTCCCTCATCTTGGACCCCTTAAACCCGAAGAAAAAAGCCACAAAATAAGATTAAATTAAATATAATGAGTTCAAATGTTTGATTATAAGCTTTGAACATAATCATATTGCTTAATCAAATTTTCTCGAGCTTTTTACTACTTAAAATTCCAAATTTGGTCCACCTTGCACATTTAGACATGCACACCTTAATTGCGCCAAGTCACGCTTACTCCTCCCGCGTAATAAGATTAAATCAAATATAATGAGTTCAAATCTTTGATTATGGGCTTTCAAACATGATGGACCATAGCTTAAATTCATCTTTTCGTCTTCTTCTTTTGGCATGGATTTTAATATTTCCAATCGTGGGTGGACGTCTTGGCAAAAGCCCTTTTAGACATGCTCGCCTTAACTCATCCACATCTTTGGCCATAAAAATAAGATTAAATCAAATATAATGACTTCAAATATTTGATTATAAGATGGTGGCAAGAACATGATCATATCATTAACTCTTCAATTTTCAATTCTTTTTACTAGGTTAAAATTCAAATGGGTCCGCCTTGTAAAAAGCTCATTTAGACATTCACCAACTCAAAATCACCTTGAACTGGTCGAAAAATAAGATTAAATTAAATGTAATGAGTTCAAATATTTGATTATAAGCTTTTGAACATGATCATATTGCTTAACCTCAAATTCATTGAGCTTTTTTACTTGGTTAAAATCGCCAACGGGTCCAATGAATTCAATGAAAGCCTATTTAGACATGCACGTCTTAAACCCCAACAAAAAAATGCCCCTCAAAATAAGATTAAATCAAATATAATGAGCTCAAATATTTGATTATGGGCCTTCAAATAGGATTATGTAGCTTAATCTCAATTTTAGCAGCTTTCTTACTCGGGTTAAAAGGGAAAATGGGAAACTAGAAAAACCAATTTAGACAAGAAACAACTTAAACCCAGAAAAAACTCTTTACAAAATAAGATTAAATCAATTATAATGACTTCAAATAGTTGATTATGGGCTTTTAAACATGATCATATAGCTGAACCTCAATTCCAGAGCTTTTTACTCGATTAAAATTCCAATAGGTCCACTTTGTAAAAGATTTGAACCCTTTTTCAAAGGCATCAGCGTTTTGAAAAACTCAAAAATCAATGGAGTCGCCACCAATCTTTAAAGAAGGTGTGATTGGATCACCTAAAATGGGTTGTTTTAATAAAAATCATTTATTTTGTTAAAACAAATTTTTTGGTATCAAAAAAACACTAAAACGGGTCTTATTAGAGACTTAGGATCATGTGGGAAGGGTTAGCACCATTCAACGCCCAAAAATTGTTACCTTGTCGGTTAGAAAATTTTTTAAATTTAATTTTTTGTGGAAAAGATAAAGCTTAAATTATTATTTGTACATAAGTTTAATTTTATTTTAATGGTCTTATTCGAAAAATGAACTCCAATCACTAGATAGTTAATGGTGATAACTTTGTCATTTTCATTTAGTAAGGCAGTCAAAATTTATTTAGATTACTTTTCAAAAAAACAAAGTTAAACTTGATTTGTTTGAAGATTTTTTTATTTTTCTCTAAATTATAGTTTATTAATCCTAAAGAATGTCTAAGTTTTTTTATTATTCCTATTTAGACATGGTTTAAAATTTAAAAAAGGCCACAAATTTTATTTTTAAAGAAATAAAATTTTATCAAACAAATGTTTCTAACTAAGGCTTGTAGAACATATTCCTAAGGTTCAAATTTATTTCTAAAAGCAAACAAGACAACAAAACAATTTTTTTAAAATTTTATGTTTAAAGCTTAATAAATTTATTGAAAAAAGATTTTATAGTTAGTTCAAATATTTGATTTTTATTTTGAAAATTCTTTTCAACTTTTAAATTCTTTTATTCTTTTTCCTATTTTAAGTTTTAAAACCTTAACCTCTTTTAAATTTCTTTTTTTAATTTGAAACTTAAAACATTTTTTTATTTTTATTTTAAATCAAATTTTATTTTTCAATTTCTTGTTATGTGTATTTTTAGTTTTGAACTTTTATTTTTATTATTTGAGCTTTTTACGTTTTAAAGTTTCCTAAAATTTTTATGTTTTTGTACCTTTTTAAATTTTTTAAACCCCTTTTTTTTTAAAAAATGTTTTAAATTTTTTATAATTTTTAAAATTTTTAATTTTTCAATTTTTTTGTTTTTGATTTTTTTATGTTTTTTAAACCCTTTTTTATTTTTTTCATGTTAAAAACCATTTTTATTTATATGTTTTTATTTTAAAAAAAGAAAATAAGATTAAATCAAATTTAGATAATTTTTTTTTATTTTAAGTTTTGAACAAATCATTTTTTTATTTTTTAAAAAGTTGTTAAAATTCCAATAAGTTTTTAATTTCTTTTATATTTCAAAAAACCACAATTAAAACTTTTACAAATTAAGATTATTTTAGAATTTTTTCATTAAAATTTATTTTTTATTTCACTTTTTATTCCTTGATAAAAATATTAAATGAGTATTTTTATTTACAAAAAATTCAAAGATTTTGAAAACTTTGTATTCTTTTTAAAATTAAAACTTTTTTTTACTTTAATAAAAAACTTGTTTTATTATTCTTTGTTTACCCCCAAAAAAAACTTTTATTTCAAAAAAATTAAATTTTTGTATATTTGTTTTCAAAAATGATGATGATGGGAACACATTCATATCAAAATTAAATTCTTTTTATTATTATTCGAATCATAGATCAAAAATGAAGAATGATTATCACAACACAAAATTTTAGCCTCCAACATCAAATAAATCCAAAAATAAACACAAAAAAAAATTATGTTCAAAAAAAATAAATTAGAAATATAAAGGAGAGGAAAATTATAACATGAAAATGTGAAGAATTGCTCGCTTTTTCACGAACCAACTCGTTAAAATTCCAAAAGGTCCACTTCTCCTTAAAAAAATTTAGACATGCAGCTGCTCCAAACCCCAACAAAAAAATCAAAATAAGATTAAATTAAATACAATTTTTCAAATTTTTGATTATTTTGGAAGAATTGATGATGTGTTCAACAATGCAAAAATGGTCACTATTTATAGCTTTTTTGGGGATTAAAAGGCAAATGGGGGACAAAATGCCCATTTAGAAATTATCCAATCCGATTAGAATCCCAACAAATCCGTTGAAATTAATATTAAATTAAATATAATGAGTTCAAATTTGGGAAATTTTGCCCCCAAATTTAAACATGGTTTGATATTTTCCCCTTCAATTGATGAGCATTACTAGCGATTAAAATTCCAACGGGTCCATTGGACTTGTAAAAGCCAAGGTGAGTCGATCGGCACCCTTAAACCCAACAAAAAGACCAGGAAAAATAAGATTAAATCAAATATAATGCCGTTTCAAATATTTGATTTGGGGAGATGATTCGAACATGATCATGTAGCTTAACCTCAATTTTTTTTCATTCGATCCATACCCTTGATCCATTTCGTCCCTAGATCCAGACATGGTCTCGAATAAACAAAAAAAACAAGATAAAAAGGTTAGTTTAAATAAGATTAAATTAAAAATAATTTTTATTTATTATTTGATTTTGGGCTTTATTTAAATGGACCCTTACAAAAAATGGGTTTATTATTTATTAGACATGGGTCTTATGAATTTTTTTTCTTCCTTTATTCTAAAAAATGGGTCCATTATTTATTATTATTTTTTTTTTTTTGGAGATGGGTTTTAAAAAACGGATATTATTATTATTTTCAAATATTCAGTTTAAATATTTTTATTCATTGAAAGTTTGATTATTTTTTTTTTTTTTTTTAGCTTTTTTTTAAAAAAAAAAATTAAAATTAGTGACAACAAAGCCCATTTAGACATGCACGCCTTAAACCCCAACAAAAAGGCCGCAAAATAAGATTAAATTAAAAAGAATGAGTTCAAATATTTGATTATAGGCTTTCGAATAATATCATATTGCTTAATCTAAATTTCATAGCTTTTTACTCAGTTGAAATTCCAACGGGTCCACTGTAAAAGCACATTTAGTCATACACGCCATAAACCCGAACAAAAACGCCGCAAAATAAGATTAAATCAAATATAATGAGTTCAAATAATTGATTATGTGCTTTCGAACAAGATCATATAGCTTAAAGTCAATTTCAGAGCTTTTTACTCGGTTAAAATTCCAATGGGTCCACTGTAAAAGGCTCATTTAGACATGCACGCCTTAAACCCCAACAAAAAGGCCTCAAAATAAGATTAAAATAAATATAATGAGTTCAAATATTTTATTATAAGGTTTTGAATATGATCATATTGCTTAATCTAAATTTCATAGCTTTTTACTCGGTTAAAATTCCAACGGGTCCATTGTAAAAACCCATTTAGACATGCCCTTAAACCCGAGAAAAATGCTGCAAAATACGATTAAATCAAATGTAATGAATTCAAATAATTGATTATGGGCTTTCTAACATGTTCATATAGCTTAAACTCAATTTCTGAGCTTTTTACTCTGTTAAAATTCTAATGGGTTTACTGTAAAAGCACATTTAGACATGCACGCCTTAAACCGCAATAAAAAGTCACAAAATAAGATTAAATTAAATATAATGATTTCAAATATTTTATTATAAGCTTTCGAGCATGATCATATTTCTTAACCTCAATTTCAGAGCTTTTTACTCGGTTAAAATTCCAACGGGTCCACTGTAAAAGCACATTTAGACAGGCATGCCTTAAACCCGAACAAAAGGTCTCAAAATAAGATTAAATCAAATATAATGAGTTCAAATATTTGATTATGGGCTTTTGAACATGATCATGTAGCTTAACTTCAATTTTAGAGTTTTTTACTCGTTTAAAATTCCAACGGGTTCACTGTAAAAACTCATTTAGACATGCAAACCTTAAACCCAAACAAAAAAGGTCGCAAAATAAGATTAAATTAAATATAATGAGTTCAAATATTTGATTATGAGCTTTCAAACATGATCATATTGATTAACCTCAATTTCAGAGCTTTTTACTCGGTTAAAATTCCAATGGGTCCACTGTAAAAGCCCATTTACACATGCACGCTTTAAAATTAGAGTAAAAAAAGACCGGAAAAAATAAGATTAAACTAAATATAGATGTGTGCAAATATTTGATTATAAGATGTTACATGATCAGATTGCTTAATCTAAATTTCATAGCTTTTATGGGAAAAAAACCCAATGGGTCCATCAAAAATCCCATTGGGAGGAATCATTATTATGGGGAACATCGTTGCTCAATAAGATTAAATTAAATATAAAGGTACAATGGAAGATATCTTGGTGGAACATGACGCCATGGAATAAGATGTGAGTAGTGCTTTTAGACATGCACGTTTAACAACGGATCCATCAAAAGCCCATTTAGACATGCACGTCTAAACCCCCTAACAAAGGGACATGAAAAAAAGATTAAATCAAATATAATCTTTCAACTATTTCTCAAATGAGAGAATGAATGGAATCAAGATGGATCGGTTACAAATGAGGGTGGGAGGCTCTCTATTTATATTTAAGCTTAAAACTCAATCAAAAAACAAAATCAATTTACATGGATGGCGGGATTAGCCCAAATCCTTACAAGAATCTCTAATCTAGGAAAGAATATCAAATCCTACATAATTACATAAATTAGTAGGCTTCTTTCCTCAGATAGTTGATCACACCATTCGATATGGCAAGATTCCTCATTTGACTTCTTGTAAATATAATGCCACTGATTAAAAAGCCAATGTGATCGGGCTCTCTAGCATTCTCCAAGTGTTAGGCCAAGTAAAATGGTCTTCAAATATAAGAGTTCAAATATTTGATTATCCGCTTTTGAACCTCTTCATGTTGATAATCTTAATTTCAATTTTAGCTTTCGGACCAAAATATTTGGGCTGTGACATTCTCCCCCATTGATTTAGACATGCACGCCTTAAAACGCAACACTTGAACGATAAGATGGGTAGGGCCTCCTTGATTTCAAATATTTGATTATCGGCTTTTGAACATTCCCATATGAATGCTCAATTTCGAGCTTTTAGGTTGAAACTCCTCGATCCTTAAAAACCATTACTCACATCATCTTGGTGGCTTCTCAACGTCTCATCTTGATTATGTCAAATATAATGACTTCAAATATTTGATTATAAGCTTTGAACATGATCAAGTGATGTCAATGCTATGATGCCTCGTTAAAATTCCATCTCCATCGTAGGAGCCATTTAGACATCCTACAAGCCTTTGTTTGCCTTGGTCCCAAAACAAAGTTAGGGTGTCACCACGTTGAAACATTTGATTATTAACTTTTGAACATCAGCCATCACTTAATAACAATTTAAAACACTAAAAGGTCATTTCCAAGCTTTGTCTCCACAATGAAAGCTAGGTCTTAGACGACCTATACTCATCAACGATGGAAAATCAAATTCAAAAACACTAGAGTTGTGTTTGAGATTTTTACCTTTCTCTGGTTGTATTTATTCTAAAATGGGCCAGCCCTTCTTTCTCCACTAAAAAACCCGGCCCCTTTGCAAAATTGAACCTTCTTCAAATTGATTCAAATATTTGATTATAAGCTTTGAACATGATCATATTTTTCCTAAGGTCAATTTTTTTACTTGTTAAATCTGCCTCTCGTCCTTGAAGTTTGGTGCACTCTTCTTGCATTGACCCTTCTTCCAAACAAAAGTGCAAAATAAGATTAAATCAAATTCTAATGATTTCAAATATTTGATTATAATTTCCCACCATGCCCATGGGTGGTGTCTCCCAGATTTTTATGTCCAACGGGTCCATTGTAAAAGCCCATTTAGATGCTCCATCAATCTCAAAAGCAATGTTCACAAAATAACATTAAATCAAATATAATGATTTCAAATATTTGATTAGCCTTCTTTAGAACATGATTATATAGCTTAATAACAATTTCAGAGTGTTCTACTAAATTAAAATTCCAACGGGTCCACTGTAAAGCCAATTTAGACATGCACGCCTTAAACCCCGAGAAAAAAGCTATAGAATAAGATTAAATTAAATATAATGAGTTCAAGTATTTGATTATAAGCTTTCGAACATTATCATATAGCTTAATCCAAATTTTAGAGCTTTTAACTCGGTTAAAATTCTGACGGGACCACTAAAAGAGCACATTTAGACATGCACGCCTTAAAGCCTAACAAAAAGGCCGCAAAATAAGATTAAATTAAATATAACGAGTTCAAATATTTGACTATAAGCTTTCGAACATGATCATATTGCTTAATCTAAATTTTATAGCTTTTTGCTCGGTTAAAATTCAAATGGGTCTACTGTAAAAGCCCAATTAGACATGCACGCCTTAAACCCCAACAAGAAGCTCGTAAATTAAGATTAAATAAAATATAATGATTTCAAATATTTGATTATGGCATTCGAACACGATCATATATCTTAAACTCAATTTCAAAGCTTTTTGCTCGATTAAAATTCCAAGGGATACACTATAAAAGCCCATTTAGACATGCACGCCTTGAACCCTAAGAAAAATGCCACAAAATAAGATTAAATTAAATATAATGAGTTCAAATATTTGATTATAAGCTTTCGAACATGATCATATTACTTAACCACAAATTCAGAGCTTTTTACTAGGTTACAAATCCAACGGGTGCATTGTAAAACCCCATTTAGACATGCACGCCTTAAACCCCAACAAAAAGGCCACAAAATAATATTAAATCAACTATAATGAGTTCAAATATTTGATTATGGGCCTTCGAACTTGATTAAGTAGCTTAATCTCAATTTTAGAGCTTTGTACTCGGTTAAAATTCCAACGAGTTCACTATAAAAGCCAATTTAGACATGCAAGTCTTAAACTCGAAAAAACGGCCGCAAAATAAGATTAAATCAAATATAATGACTTCAAATAATTGATTATGGGCTTTCAAACATGATCATATAGCTTAACCTCAATTTTATAGTTTTTTACTCGGTTAAAATTCCAACGGATCCACTATAAAAACCCATTTAGAGATGCACGCCTTAAACCCAAACAAAAAATGCCGCAAAATAAGATTAAATTAAATATAATGAGTTTAAATATTTGATTATAAGCTTTCGAACTTGATCATGTTGCTTAACATCAATTTCAAAGCTTTTTACTCGGTTAAAATTTCAAAGGGTCCACAGTAAAAGCCCATTTAGACATGCACGCCTTCAACCGCAACAAAAAGGCCTCAAACTAAGTTTAAATCAAATATAATGAGTTCAAATATTTGATTATGGGCTTTGGAACCTGATTATGTAGCTTAATAACAATTTCAGAGCTTTCTACTCGGTTAAAATTCCAACGGGTCCACTGTAAAGCCAATTTAGACATGCACACCTTAAACCCCAAGAAAAAAGCCACAAAATAAGATTAAATTAAATATAATGAGTTCAAATATTTGATTATAAGCTTTCGAACATTATCATATTGCTTAATCCAAATTTTAGAGCTTTTAACTCGGTTAAAATTCTAACGGGACCAATAAAAAAGCACATTTAGACATGCACGCCTTAAACCCCAACAAAAAGGCCACAAAATAAGATTAAATTAAATATAATGAGTTCAAATATTTGATTATGGGCTTTCGAACATGATCATATAGCTTAACCTCAATTTCATAGATTTCTACTCGGTTAAAATTCAAATGGGTCCACTGTAAAAGACCATTTAGACATGCACGCCTTAAATCCCAAGAAAAAGGCCTCAAAATAATATTAAATTAAATATAATGAGTTAAAATATTTGATTATAAGCTTTCGAACATGATCATATAGCTTAGCCTCAATTTTAGAGATTTTTACTCGGTTAAAATTCCAATGGGTCCAGTGTAAAAGCCCGTTTAGACATGCACGCCTTAAACCCAAGCAAAAAAGGCAGCAACATAAGATTAAAGTAAATATAATGAGTTTCAATCTTTGATTATGAGCTTTTGAACATGATCATGTTGCTTAACCTCAATTTCAGAGCTTTTTACTCGGTTAAAATTTCAACGAGTCTACAGTAAAAGCCCATTTAGACATGCACGCCTTAAACCCCAACAAAAAGGATGCAAAATAAGATTAAATCAATTATAATGAGTTCAAATATTTCATTATGGGATTTCAAACATGATTATGTAGCTTAATAACAATTTCAGAGTTTTCTACTCGGTTAAAATTCTAACTGGTCCACTGTAAAGCCAATTTAGACATGCACGCCTTAGACCCCAAGAAAAAAGCAACAAAATAAGATTAAATTAAATATAATGACTTCAAATATTTGATTATAAGCTTTCGAACATGATCATATTGCTTAATCTAAATTTCAGAGCTATTAAATCGGTTAAAATTCCAACGAGTCCACTAAAAAGTACATTTAGACATGCACGCCTTAAACCCCAAGAAAAGAGCCAAAAATAAGATTAAATTAAATATAATGAGTTCAAATATTTGATTATAAGCTTTCGAGCATGATCATATTGCTTAATCTAAAATTCAGAGCTTTTTACTCGGTTAAAATTCCAAGGGGTACACTGTAAAAGCCCATTTAGACATGCACGCCTTAAACCCCAACAAAAAGGTCGCAAACTAAACTAAATCAAATATAATGAGTTCAAATATTTGATTATGGGCTTTTGAACATGATTAAGTAGCTTAATCTAAATTTTAGAGCTTTCTACAAGGTTAAAATTCCAATAGGTTCACTATAAAAGCCAATTTAGACATACACGCCTTAAACCTGAAAAAACGGCCGCAAAATAAGATTAAATCAAATATAATGACTTCCAATAATTGATCATGGGCTTTCGAACATGATCATATAGCTTAACCTCAATTTTATAATTTTTTACTCGATTAAAATTCCAATGGATCCACTATAAAAACCCATTTAGAGATGCACGCCTTAAACCCAAACAAAAAACGCCGCAAAATAAGATTAAATTAAATATAATGAGTTTAAATATTTGATTATGAGCTTTCGAACATGATCATGTTGCTTAACATCAATTTCAGAGCTTTTTACTCGGTTAAAATTTCAATGGGTCCACAGTAAAAGCCCATTTAGACATGCACGCCTTAAACCCCAACAAAAAGGCAGCAAAATAAGATTAAATCAAATATAATGAGTTCAAATATTTGATTATGGGCTTTCGAACATGATTATGTAGCTTAATAACAATTTGAGAGCTTTATACTCGGTTAAAATTCCAACGGGTCCACTATAAAGCCAATTTAGACATGCACGACTTAAACCCCAAGAAAAAAGCCACAAAATAAGATTAAATTAAATATAATGTGTTCAAATATTTGATTATAAGCTTTTGAACATTATCATATTGCTTAATCCAAATTTTAGAGCTTTTAACTCAGTTAAAATTCTAAGGGGACCACTAAAGAGCATGTTTAGACATGCACGCCTTAAACCCCAACAAAAGGCCGCAAAATAAGATTAAATCAAATATAATGATTTCAAATATTTGATTTTGGACTTTCGAACATGATCATATAGATTAACCTCAATTTTAGAGATTTTTACTCGGTTAAAATTCCAAGGGGTACACTGTAAAAGCCCATTTAGACATGCACGCCTTAAACCCCAAGAAAAAGGCCACAAAATAAGATTAAATCAAATATAATGACATAAAATAATTGATTATGGGCTTTTCGAACATGATCATATTGCTTAATCCAAATTTTAGAGCTTTTAACTCGGTTAAAATTGTAACGGGAACACTAAAAAAGCACGTTTAGACATGCACGCCTTAAACCCCAACAAAAAGGCCACAAAATAAGATTAAATCAAATATAATGATTTCAAATATTTGATTATGGGCTTTCGAACATGATCATATAGCTTAACCTCAATTTTAGAGATTTTTACTCGGTTAAAATTCCAAGGGGTACAGTGTAAAAGCCCATTTAGACATGCACGCCTTAAACCCCAAGAAAAAGGCCACAAAATAAGATTAAATCAAATATAATGACTTCAAATAATTGATTATGGGCTTTCGAACATGATTATATAGCTTAACCTCAATTTTAGAGTTTTTTACTCGGTTAAAATTCCAACGGATCCACTATAAAAATCCATTTAGAGATGCACGCCTTAAACCCAAACAAAAAAGGCCGCAAAATAAGATTAAATTAAATATAATGAGTTTCAATATTTGAATATGAGCTTTCGAACATGATCATGTAGATTAACATTAATTTTAGAGTTTTTTACTCGGTTAAAATTTCAATGAGTCCACAATAAAAGCCCATTTAGACATGCACGCCGTAAACCCCAACAAAAAGGCCGCAAAATAAGATTAAATCAAATATAATGAGTTCAAAATATGATTGTGGGCTTTCGAACATGATTTCATAGCTTAATTTCAATTTCAGAGCTTTCTACTCTGTTAAAATTCCAACGGGTCCACTGTAAAAGACAATTTAGACATGCACGCCATAAACCCAAAAAAATGGCCACAAAATAAGATTAAATCAAATATAAGGACTTCAAATAATTGATTATGGGATTTCGAACATGATCATATAGCTTAACCTCAATTTTATAGTATTTTACTCAGTTAAAATTCCAACGGATCAACTATAAAAACCCATATAGAGATGCACGCCTTAAACCTAAACAAAAAACGCCGCAAAATAAGATTAAATTAAATATAATGAGTTTAAATATTTGATTATGAGCTTTCAAACATGATAATGTTGCTTAGCATCAATTTCAGAGCTTTTACTCGGTTAAAATTTCAACGAGTCCACAGTAAAAGCCAATTTAGACATGCACGCCTTCAACCCCAACAAAAAGGCCTTAAAATAAGATTAAATCAAATATAATGAGTTCAAATATTTGATTATGGGCTTTCAAACCTGATTATATTAGCTTAATCTCAAATTTAGAGCTTTTTACTCGGTTAAAATTCCAATGGGGTCCACCTTTAAAAAGCCAATTTAGACATGCACGCCTTAAACCCCAAGAAAAAAGCCACAAAATAAGATTAAATTAATTATAATAAGTTCAAATATTTGATTGTAACCTTCCGAACATTATCATATTGCTTAATCCAAATTTTAGAGCTTTTAACTCGGTTAAAAATCTAACGGGACCACTAAAAAAGTACGTTTAGACATGCACGCCTTAAACCCCAACAAAAAGGCCGCAAAATACGACTAAATCAAATATAATGATTTCAAATATTTGATTATGGGCTTTCAAATATGATCATATAGATTAACCTCAATTTTAGAGATTTTTACTCGGTTAAAATTCCAAGGGGTACACTGTAAAAGCCCATTTAGACATGCACGCCTTAAACCCCAACAAAAAGGTCGCAAACTAAGATTAAATCAAATATAATGAGTTCAAATATTTGATTATGGGCTTTTGAACATGATTAAGTAGCTTAATCTCAATTTTAGAGCTTTTTTAGGTTAAAATTCCAATGGGGTGGTTTGTAAAAGCCCATTTAGACTTTAAACCCCAAAAAAAGGCCACAAAATAAGATTAAATCAAATATAAAGAGTTCAAATATTTAATTATGGGATTTTGAACATGATCATATAGCTTAACCTCAATTTTATAGCTTTTTACTCGGTTAAAATTCCAACGGGTCCACTGTAAAAACCCATTTAGACATGCACGCCTTAAACCCAAAAAAAAAAGGCCATAAAATAAGATTAAATTAAATATAATGAGTTCAAATATTTGATTATGAGCTTTTGAACATGATCATATTAGATTAACATCAAATTTTTAGAGTTTTTACTCGGTTTAAAATTCCAACGGGTCCACAATAAAAAAGCCCATTTAGACATGCACGCTTTTAAACCCCAAAAAAAGGCCACAAAATAATATTAAATCAAATATAATGAGTTCAAATATTTGATTATGGGATTTAGAACATGATCATATTGCTTAATTTCAATTTAGAGCTTTTACTCGGTTAAAATTCCAACGGGTCCACTAAAAAGCCAATTTAGACATGCACGCCTTAAACCCAAAAAAATGGCCAAAAAATAAGATTAAATCAAATATAATGACTTCAAATAATTGATTATGGGCTTTCGAACATGATCATATAGCTTAACCTCAATTTTAGAGTTTTTTACTCGGTTAAAATTCCAACGGATCCACTATAAAAACCCATTTAGAGATGCACGCCTTAAACCCAAAAAAAAGGCCACAAAATAAGATTAAATTAAATATAATGAGTTTAAATATTTGATTATGAGCTTTCAAACATGATCATGTTGCTTAACATCAATTTCAGAGCTTTTTACTCGGTTAAAATTTCAACGGGTCCACAGTAAAAGCCCATTTAGACATGCACGCCTTAAACCCCAACAAAAAGGCCGCAAAATAAGATTAAATCAAATATAATGAGTTCAAATATTTGATTATGGGCTTTCAAACATGATTAAGTAGCTTAATCTCAATTTTAGAGCTTTCTACTCGGTTAAAATTCCAATGGGTCCACTATAAAGCCAATTTAGACATGCACGCCTTAAACCCCAAGAAAAAAGCCACAAAATAAGATTAAATTAAATATAATGAGTTCAAATATTTGATTATAAGCTTTCGAACATTATCATATTGCTTAATCCAAATTTTAGAGCTTGAACTCGGTTAAAATTCTAACGGGACCACTAAAAAAGCAATTTAAACACGCACGCCTTAAACCCCAAAAAAAAGGCCGCAAAATAAGATTAAATCAAATATAATGATTTCAAATATTTGATTATGGGCTTTCAAATATGATCGTATAGATTAATCTCAATTTTAGAGATTTTACTCGGTTAAAATTCCAAGGGGTACACTGTAAAAGCCCATTTAGACATGCATGCCTTAATCCCTAAGAAAAAGGCCACAAAATAAGATTAAATCAAATTTAATGACTTCAAATTATTGATTATGGTCTTTCGAACATGATAATATAGCTTAACCTCAATTTTATAGTTTTTTACTCGGTTAAATTTCCAACGGATCCACTATAAAAACCCATTTAGAGTTGCACGCCTTAAGCCCAAACAAAAAGGCCGCAAAAAAAGATTAAATTAAATATAATGATTTTAAATATTTGAATATGAGCTTTCGAACATGATCATGTTGCTTAACATCAATTTCAGAGCTTTTTACTCGGTTAAAATTTCAACGGGTCCACAGTAAAAGCCCATTTGGACATGCACGCCTTAAACCTCAACAAAAAGGCCGCAAAATAAGATTAAATCAAATATAATGAGTACAAATATTTTATTATGGGATTTCGAACATGATTATGTAGCTTAATAACAATTTCAGAGCTTTCTACTCGGTTAAAATTCTAACGGGTCCATTGTAAAGTCAATTTAGACATGCACGTCTTAAACCCCAAGAAAAAAGCCACAAAATAAGATTAAATTAAATATAATGAGTTCAAATATTTGATTATAAGCTTTCGAACATGATCATATTGCTTAATCTAAATTTCAGAGATTTTAACTCGGTTAAAATTCCAACGGGTCCACTAAAAAAGTACATTTAGACATGTACGCCTTAAACCCCAAGAAAAAAAGCCACAAAATAAGATTATATTAAATATAATGAGTTCAAATATTTGATTATAAGCTGTCGAGCGTGATCATATTGCTTAATCTAAAATTCAGAGCTTTTAACTCGGTTAAAATTCCAATGGGTCCACTAAAAAGCACATTTAGACATACACGCCTTAAACCCCAACAAAAATGCCGCAAAATAAGATTAAATCAAATATAATGATTTCAAATATTAGATTATGGGCTTTCGAACAAGATCATATAGCTTAACCTCAATTTCAGAGCTTTTTACTCGGTTAAAATTCCAAGGGATACACTATAAAAACCCATTTAGATATGTACGCCTTAAACCCCAAGAAAAAGGCCACAAAATAAGATTAAATTAAATATAATTAGTTCAAATATCTGATTATAAGCTTTTGAACATGATCATATTGCTTAACCTCAAATTCAGAACTTTTTACTCATTTAAAATTCCAAGGGGTACACAGTAAAAGCCCATTTAGACATGCACGCCTTAAACCCCAACAAAAAGGTCGCAAACTAAGATTAAATCAAATATAATGAGTTCAAATATTTGATTATGGGCTTTCAAACATGATTAAGTAGCTTAATCTCAATTTTAGAGCTTTCTACACGGTTAAAATTCCAACGGGTTCACTGTAAAAGCCAATTTATACATGCATGCCTTAAACCTGAAAAAACGGCCGCAAAATAAGATTAAATCAAATATAATGACTTCAAATAATTGATTATGGGCTTTTGAAAATGATCATATAGCTTAACTTCAATTTTATAGATTTTTACTCGGTTAAAATTCCAAGGGGTACACTGTAAAAGCCCATTTAGATATGCACGCCTTAAACCCCAAGAAAAAGGCCACAAAATAATATTAAATTAAATATAATGAGTTCAAATATCTGAATATAGAACCTGATCATATTGCTTAACCTCAAATTCAGAGCTTTTTACTCGGTTAAAATTCCAAGGGGTACACTGTAAAAGCCCATTTAGACATGCATGCCTTAAGCCCCAAGAAAAAGGCCACAAAATAAGATTAAATCAAATTTAATGACTTCAAATTATTGATTATGGGCTTTCGAACATGATCATATAGCTTAACCTCAATTTTAGAGTTTTTTACTCGGTTAAATTTCCAACGGATCCACTATAAAAACCCATTTAGAGTTGCACGCCTTAAGCCCAAACAAAAAGGCCGCAAAAAAAAGATTAAATTAAATATAATGATTTTAAATATTTGAATATGAGCTTTCGAACATGATCATGTTGCTTAACATCAATTTCAGAGCTTTTTACTCATTTAAAATTCCAACGGGTCCACAGTAAAAGCCCATTTAGACATGCACGCCTTAAACCCCAACAAAAAGGTCGCAAACTAAGATTAAATCAAATATAATGAGTTCAAATATTTGATTATGGGCTTTCAAACATGATTAAGTAGCTTAATCTCAATTTTAGAGCTTTCTACACGGTTAAAATTCCAACGGGTTCACTGTAAAAGCCAATTTATACATGCATGCCTTAAACCTGAAAAAACGGCCGCAAAATAAGACTAAATCAAATATAATGACTTCAAATAATTGATTATGGGCTTTTGAAAATGATCATATAGCTTAACTTCAATTTTAGAGATTTTTACTCAGTTAAAATTCCAAGGGGTACACTGTAAAAGCCCATTTAGATATGCACGCCTTAAACCCCAAGAAAAAGGCCACAAAATAAGATTAAATTAAATATAATGAGTTCAAATATCTGATTATAAGCTTTTGAACATGATCATATTGCTTAACCTCAAATTCAGAGCTTTTTACTCATTTAAAATTCCAAGGGGTACACAGTAAAAGCCCATTTAGACATGCACGCCTTAAACCCAACAAAAAGGTCGCAAACTAAGATTAAATCAAATATAATGAGCTCAAATATTTTATTATGGGATTTCAAACATGATTATGTAGCTTAATAACAATTTCAGAGCTTTCTACTCAGTTAAAATTCTAACAGGTCCATTGTAAAGTCAATTTAGACATGCACGTCTTAAACCCCAAGAAAAAAGCCACAAAATAAGATTAAATTAAATATAATGAGTTCAAATATTTGATTATAAGCTTTCGAACATGATCATATTGCTTAATCTAAATTTCAGAGATTTTAACTCGGTTAAAATTCCAACGGGTCCACTAAAAAAGTACATTTAGACATGTACGCCTTAAACCCCAAGAAAAAAAGCCACAAAATAAGATTATATTAAATATAATGAGTTCAAATATTTGATTATAAGCTTAGAACATGATCATATTGCTTAATCTAAAATTCAGAGCTTTTAACTCGGTTAAAATTCCAATGGGTCCACTAAAAAGCACATTTAGACATACACGCCTTAAACCCCAAAAAAAAATGCCGCAAAATAAGATTAAATCAAATATAATGATTTCAAATATTAGATTATGGGCTTTCGAACAAGATCATATAGCTTAACCTCAATTTCAGAGCTTTTTACTCGGTTAAAATTCAAAGGGATACACTATAAAAACCCATTTAGATATACGCCTTAAACCCCAAGAAAAAGGCCACAAAATAAGATTAAATTAAATATAATGAGTTCAAATATCTGATTATAAGCTTTTGAACATGATCATATTGCTTAACCTCAAATTCAGAGCTTTTTACTCATTTAAAATTCCAAAGGGGTCCACTGTAAAGCCCATTTAGACATGCACGCCTTAAACCCCAACAAAAAGGTCGCAAACTAAGATTAAATCAAATATAATGAGTTCAAATATTTGATTATGGGCTTTCAAACATGATTAAGTAGCTTAATCTCAATTTTAGAGCTTTCTACACGGTTAAAATTCCAACGGGTTCACTGTAAAAGCCAATTTATACATGCACGCCTTGAACCTAAAAAAACGGCCGCAAAATAAGATTAAATCAAATATAATGACTTCAAATAATTGATTATGGGCTTTTGAAAATGATCATATAGCTTAACTTCAATTTTATTTTAGATTTTTATTATGAGTTAAAATTCCAAAATTAACACAATTTAAAGCTTTTTTAAAAAGCCCATTTAGATAGATACCCTTAAACCCTTAAACCCCAAGAAAAAGGCCACAAAATAATATTAAATTAAATATAATGAGTTCAAATATCTGAATATAGAACCTGATCATATTGCTTAACCTCAAATTCAGAGCTTTTTACTCGGTTAAAATTCCAAGGGGTACACAGTAAAAGCCCATTTAGACATGCATGCCTTAAGCCCCAAGAAAAAGGCCACAAAATAAGATTAAATCAAATTTAATGACTTCAAATTATTGATTATGGGCTTTCGAACATGATCAAATAGCTTAACCTCAATTTTAGAGTTTTTTACTCGGTTAAATTTCCAACGGATCCATTATAAAAACCCATTTAGAGTTGCACGCCTTAAGCCCAAACAAAAAGGCCGCAAAAAAAGATTAAATTAAATATAATGATTTTAAATATTTGAATATGAGCTTTCGAACATGATCATGTTGCTTAACATCAATTTCAGAGCTTTTTACTCAGTTAAAATTTCAACGGGTCCACAGTAAAAGCCCATTTGGACATGCACGCCTTAAACCTCAACAAAAAGGCCGCAAAATAAGATTAAATCAAATATAATGAGTACAAATATTTTATTATGGGATTTCGAACATGATTATGTAGCTTAATAACAATTTCAGAGCTTTCTACTCGGTTAAAATTCTAACGGGTCCATTGTAAAGTCAATTTAGACATGCACGTCTTAAACCCCAAAAAAAAAAAGCCACAAAATAAGATTAAATTAAATATAATGAGTTCAAATATTTGATTATAAGCTTTTGAAAATGATCATATTGCTTAACATCAAATTTTAGAGCTTTTTACTTGGTTAAAATTCCAACGGGTCCACTAAAAAGTACATTTAGACATGCACGCCTTAAACCCCAAAAAAAAGCTACAAAATAAGATTAAATTAAATATAATGAGTTCAAATATTTGATTATGGGATTTTGAACATGATCATATTGCTTAATCTAAAATTTAGAGAGCTTTTACTCGGTTAAAATTCCAATGGGTCCACTAAAAAGCACATTTAGACATGCACGCCTTAAACCCCAACAAAAAGGCCACAAAATAAGATTAAATCAAATATAATGATTTCAAATATTTGATTATGGGCTTTGAACAAGATCATATAGCTTAACCTCAATTTTAGAGCTTTTTTTACTCGGTTAAAATTCCAAGGATCCACTATAAAAACCCATTTAGATATGCACGCCTTAAACCCCAAAAAAAAAGGCCACAAAATAAGATTAAATTAAATATAATGATTTCAAATATTTGATTATAAGCTTTTGAACATGATCATATTGCTTAACCTCAATTTTAGAGCTTTTTACTCATTTAAAATTCCAACGGGTCCACAAGTAAAAGCCCATTTAGACATGCACGCCTTAAACCCCAACAAAAAGGTCACAAAATAAGATTAAATCAAATATAATGAGTTCAAATATTTGATTATGGGCTTTCAAACATGATTATGTAGCTTAATCTCAATTTTAGAGCTTTTTACTCGGTTAAAATTCCAACGGGTTCCATTGTAAAAGCCAATTTAGACACATGCGCCTTAAACCCAAAAAAAAAAGCCACAAAATAAGATTAAATTAAATATAATGAGTTCAAATATTTGATTATGGGCTTTTGAAAATGATCATATAGCTTAACCTCAATTTTAGAGATTTTTACTCGGTTAAAATTCCAAGGGGTACACTAAAAAGCCCATTTAGACATGCACGCCTTAAACCCCAAGAAAAAGGCCACAAAATAAGATTAAATTAAATATAATGAGTTCAAATATTTGATTATAGAACGAACATGATCATATTGCTTAACCTCAAATTTAGAGCTTTTTACTCGGTTAAAATTCCAATGGGTCCACTAAAAAGCCCATTTAGACATGCATGCCTTAAGCCCCAAGAAAAAGGCCACAAAATAAGATTAAATCAAATATAATGACTTCAAATTATTGATTATGGGCTTTCGAACATGATCATATAGCTTAACCTCAATTTTAGAGTTTTTTACTCGGTTAAAATTCCAACGGATCCACTATAAAAACCCATTTAGAGTTGCACGCCTTAAACCCCAAGAAAAAGGCCACAAAATAATATTAAATTAAATATAATGATTTTAAATATTTGAATATGAGCTTTCGAACATGATCATGTTGCTTAACATCAATTTCAGAGCTTTTTACTCATTTAAAATTCCAACGGGTCCACAGTAAAAGCCCATTTAGACATGCACGCTTTAAACCCCCCACAAAAAGGCTACAAAATAAGATTAAATCAAATATAATGAGTTCAAATATTTGATTATGGGATTTCAAACATGATTATGTAGCTTAATCTCAATTTTAGAGCTTTCTACGGTTAAAATTCCAACGGGTCCATTGTAAAAAGCCAATTTAGACATGCACATGCATGCCTTAAACCCAAAAAAAAGCCACAAAATAAGATTAAATTAAATATAATGAGTTCAAATATTTGATTATGGGCTTTTGAAACATGATCATATTGCTTAATCTAAATTTTAGAGATTTTTACTCGGTTAAAATTCCAATGGGTCCACTAAAAAAAGCCCATTTAGATATGCACGCCTTAAACCCCAAGAAAAAGGCCACAAAATAAGATTAAATTAAATATAATGAGTTCAAATATTTGATTATATTTAGAACATGATCATATTGCTTAACCTCAAATTTAGAGCTTTTTACTCGTTTAAAATTCCAGGGGTCCACTATAAAAGCCCATTTAGACATGCACGCCTTAAACCCCAAAAAAAAGGCCACAAAATAAGATTAAATCAAATATAATGACTTCAAATAATTGATTATGGGCTTTCGAACATGATCATATAGCTTAACCTCAATTTTAGAGTTTTTTACTCGGTTAAAATTCCAACGGATCCACTATAAAAACCCATTTAGAGATGCACGCCTTAAACCCAAACAAAAAGGCCACAAAATAAGATTAAATTAAATATAATGAGTTTAAATATTTGATTATGAGCTTTTGAACATGATCATGTTGCTTAACCTCAAATTTCAGAGCTTTTTACTCATTTAAAATTTCAACGGGTCCACTTTGTAAAAGCCCATTTTAGACATGCACGCCTTAAACCCCAACAAAAAGGTCGCAAAATAAGATTAAATCAAATATAATGAGTTCAAATATTTGATTATGGGATTTTCAAACATGATTATGTAGCTTAAACTCAATTTTCAAGCTTTTTAGAGTTTTTAACATGGCTCCCAAAAAAAAAAAGCCAATTTTAAAAAAACCCCAAAAAATGTCCAAAATAAGATTAATTGTAAAGACCAATTTAGACATGCTTTTGAACATGATCACTTAAACCCCAATTTTAGAGAAAAAAAAGCCACAAAATAAGATTAAATTAAATATAATGAGTTCAAATATTTGATTATAAGCTTTTGAACATGATCATATTGCTTAACATCAATTTTAGAGATTTTTTACTCGGTTAAAATTTCAACGGGTCCACAGTAAAAAGCCCATTTAGACATGCATGCCTTAAACCCCAAGAAAAAGGCCACAAAATAAGATTAAATTAAATATAATGAGTTCAAATATTTGATTATGGGCTTTAGAACATGATCATATTGCTTAACCTAAATTTTAGAGCTTTTTACTTGGTTAAAATTCCAATGGGTCCACTTGTAAAAAGCCCATTTAGACATGCACGCTTAAACCCCCAAAAAAAAGGCCACAAAATAAGATTAAATCAAATATAATGACTTCAAATATTTGATTATGGGCTTTGAACATGATCATATAGCTTAACCTCAATTTTAGAGTTTTTTACTCGGTTAAAATTCCAACGGATCCACTATAAAAACCCATTTAGAGATGCACGCCTTAAACCCCAAAAAAAAAGGCCACAAAATAAGATTAAATTAAATATAATGAGTTTAAATATTTGATTATGAGCTTTCGAACATGATCATGTTGCTTAACATCAATTTCAGAGCTTTTTACTCGGTTAAAATTTCAACGGGTCCACAGTAAAAGCCCATTTAGACATGCACGCCTTAAACCCCAACAAAAAGGCCACAAAATAAGATTAAATCAAATATAATGAGTTCAAATATTTGATTATATATTTTCAAACATGATTATGTAGCTTAATCTCAATTTTAGAGCTTTCTACTCGGTTAAAATTCTAACGGGTCCATTGTAAAAAGCCAATTTAGACACATGCACGCCTTAAACCCCAAAAAAAAAAAAGCCACAAAATAAGATTAAATCAAATATAATGAGTTCAAATATTTGATTATGGGCTTTTGAACATGATCATATTGCTTAATCTAAATTTTAGAGCTTTTTACTCGGTTAAAATTCCAATGGGTCCACTAAAAAAGCCCATTTAGACATGCACGCTTAAACCCCAAAAAAAAGGCCACAAAATAAGATTAAATTAAATATAATGAGTTCAAATATTTGATTATAAGATTTCGAACATGATCATATTGCTTAACCTCAAATTCAGAGCTTTTTACTCGGTTAAAATTCCAACGGGTCCACTGTAAAAGCCCATTTAGACATGCACGCCTTAAACCCAAAAAAAAGGCCGCAAAATAAGATTAAATCAAATATAATGACTTCAAATAATTGATTATGGGCTTTCGAACATGATCATATAGCTTAACCTCAATTTTAGAGTTTTTTTACTCGGTTAAAATTCCAACGGATCCATTATAAAAACCCATTTAGACATGCACGCCTTAAACCCAAACAAAAAGGCCACAAAATAAGATTAAATAAAAATATAATGATTTCAAATATTTGATTATGAGCTTTTGAACATGATCATATTGCTTAACATCAATTTTAGAGCTTTTTACTCGGTTAAAATTTCAACGGGTCCACTTAGTAAAAAGCCCATTTAGACATGCGCCTTAAACCCCAAAAAAAAGGCCGCAAAATAAGATTAAATCAAATATAATGAGTTCAAATATTTGATTATGGGCTTTTGAACATGATTATCATATTAGCTTAACCTCAATTTTAGAGCTTTTTACTCGGTTTAAAATTCCAACGGGTCCATTGTAAAAGCCAATTTTTAGACATGCACTTAAACCTTAAACCCCAAAAAAAAGGCCACAAAATAAGATTAAATCAAATATAATGAGTTCAAATATTTGATTATGGGATTTTGAACATGATCATATAGCTTAATCTCAATTTTAGAGCTTTTTACTCGGTTAAAATTCCAACGGGTCCACTAAAAAGTACATTTAGACATGCACGCCTTAAACCCCAAAAAAAAGGCCACAAAATAAGATTAAATCAAATATAATGAGTTCAAATATTTGATTATGGGCTTTTGAACATGATCATATAGCTTAACCTCAATTTTAGAGCTTTTTTTACTCGGTTAAAATTCCAATGGGTCCACTAAAAACCCATTTAGACATGCACGCCTTAAACCCCAAACAAAAAAAGGCCACAAAATAAGATTAAATTAAATATAATGATTTCAAATATTTGATTATGGGCTTTGAACATGATCATATTGCTTAACATCAATTTTAGATAGCTTTTTACTCGGTTAAAATTCCAAGGGATCCACTATAAAAACCCATTTAGACATGCATGCCTTAAACCCCAAAAAAAGGGCACAAAATAAGATTAAATCAAATATAATGAGTTCAAATATTTGATTATGGCTTTTTGAACATGATCATATAGCTTAACCTCAATTTTGAGCTTTTTACTCATTTAAAATTCCAACGGGTCCACTGTAAAAGCCCATTTAGACATGCACGCCTTAAACCCCAACAAAAAAAGCCACAAAATAAGATTAAATCAAATATAATGAGTTCAAATATTTGATTATGGGCTTTCAAACATGATCATATTGCTTAATCCAAATTTTAGAGCTTTTTTTACTTGTTAAAATTCAACGGGTCCACTAAAAAGCACATTTAGACATGCACACCTTAAACCCCAAAAAAAAGGCCACAAAATAAGATTAAATTAAAAATATAATGAGTTCAAATATTTGATTATGGGCTTTTGAACATGATCATATAGCTTAACCTCAATTTTAGAGATTTTTTACTCGGTTAAAATTTCAAGGGGTCCACTAAAAAGCCCATTTAGACATGCACGCCTTAAACCCCAAGAAAAAGGCCACAAAATAAGATTAAATCAAATATAATGAGTTCAAATATTTGATTATGGGCTTTCGAACATGATCATATAGCTTAATCTCAATTTTAGAGTTTTTTACTCGGTTAAAATTCCAATGGATCCACTATAAAAACCCATTTAGACATGCACGCCTTAAACCCAAAAAAAAAAGGCCACAAAATAAGATTAAATTAAATATAATGAGTTCAAATATTTGATTATGAGCTTTGAACATGATCATGTTGCTTAACCTCAATTTTAGAGATTTTTACTCTGTTAAAATTTCAACGGTCCACTAGTAAAAGCCCATTTAGACATGCACGCCTTAAACCCCAAAAAAAAGGCCACAAAATAAGATTAAATCAAATATAATGAGTTCAAATATTTGATTATGGGCTTTTTCAAACATGATTATGTAGCTTAACCTCAATTTTAGAGCTTTTTACTCGGTTAAAATTCTAACGGGTCCCTTTGTAAAAGCCAATTTAGACATGCACGCCTTAAACCCCAAAAAAAAAGTAACAAAATAAGATTAAATAAAAATATAATGAGTTCAAATATTTGATTATAAGCTTTTGAACATGATTATATTGCTTAATCTAAATTTTAGAGCTTTTTAACTCGGTTAAAATTCCAATGGGTCCACTAAAAAAAAGTACAGTTAGATATGCACGCCTTAAACCCCAACAAATGGCCGCAAATTAAGATTAAATCAAATATAATGAGTTCAAAATTTTGATTATGGGATTTATAACAAGATTATGTAGCTTAATTTCAATTTCAGAGCTTTTTGCTCGGTTAAAATTCCAACGTGTCCACTATAAAAGCCAATTTAGACATGCACGCCTTAAACCCAAAAAAACGACCGCAAAATAAGAATAAATCAACTATAATGACTTCAAATAATTGATTATGGGCTTTTGAACATGATCATATTGCTTAACCTCAATTTTAGAGCTTTTTACTCGGTTAAAATTCCAATAGGTTCACTGTAAAAGCCCATTTAGACATGCACGCCTTAAACCCCAACAAAAAGGCCACAAAATAAGATTAAATTAAATATAATGAGTTCAAATATTTGATTATAAGCTTTCGAACATGATCATATTGCTTAATCTCAATTTTAGAGCTTTTTACTCGGTTAAAATTCCAATGGGTCCACTGTAAAAGCCCATTTAGACATGCACGCCTTAAACCCCAACAAAAAGGCCACAAAATAAGATTAAATTAAATATAATGAGTTCAAATATTTGATTATAAGCTTTTGAACATGATCATATTGCTTAATCTCAATTTTAGAGCTTTTTAAATTAAAATTCATCCATTTAAAAGCCCATTTAGACATGCACGCCTAAACCCCAAAAAAAAAGGCCACAAAATAAGATTAAATCAAATATAATGAGTTCAAATATTTGATTATGGGCTTTGAACATGATGAACATGATCATGTAGCTTTTTAACCTCAATTTCAGAGATTTTTTACATCGGTTAAAATTTAAAGGGTCCAAAATAAGATTAAATAAAATAATTTAGACATGCACGCCTTAAACCCCCCAAAAAAAGGCCACAAAATAAGATTAAATTAAATATAATGAGTTCAAATATTTGATTACAAGCTTTTGAACATGATCATATTGCTTAACCTCAATTTTAGCTTTTTTTTCTTGTTTAAAATTCCAATGGGTCCACTATAAAGTACATTTAGACATGCATGCCTTAAACCCCAAAAAAAAGATCACAAAATAAGATTAAATCAAATATAATGAGTTCAAATATTTGATTATATAGAACGAACATGATCATATAGCTTAACCTCAATTTTAGAGTTTTTTACTTAGTTAAAATTCCAACGGGTCCACTATAAAAACCCATTTAGACATGCACGCCTTAAAACCAAACAAAAAAAGGCCACAAAATAAGATTAAATTAAATATAATGAGTTCAAATATTTGATTATGAGCTTTTGAACATGATCATATTGCTTAACATCAATTTCAGAGCTTTTTACTCGGTTAAAATTCCAACGGGTCCACTGTAAAATCCCATTTAGACATGCACGCCTTAAACCCCAACAAAAAGGCCACAAAATAAGATTAAATTAAATATAATGAGTTCAAATATTTGATTATGGGATTTTGAACATGATTATGTAGCTTAATAACAATTTAAGTCCTTTCTACTCGGTTAAAATTCCAACGGGTCCCCTTTGTAAAAGCAAATTTAGACATGCGCCTTAAACCCAAAAAAAAAGCCACAAAATAAGATTAAATTAAATATAATGAGTTCAAATATTTGATTATAGGCTTTCAAATATGGTCATGTTGCTTAATCTAAATTTTAGAGCTTTTTACTCGGTTAAAATTCCAACGGGTCCACTAAAAAGCACATTTAGACATGGACGCCTTAAACCCCAACAAAAGGCTACAAAATAAGATTAAATCAAATATGATGACTTCAAATATTTGATTATGGGATTTCGAACATGATCATATAGCTTAACCTCAATTTTAGAGCTTTTTACTCGGTTAAAATTCCAAGGGGTACACTATAAAAGCCCTTTTAGACATGCATGCATTAAACCCCAAGAAAAAAGCCACAAAACAAGATTAAATTAAATATAATGAGTTCAAATATTTGTTTATGGGATTTTGAACATGATTAAGTAGCTTAAACTCAATTTTAGAGCTTTTTACTCGGTTAAAATTCTAACGGGTTCACTGTAAAAGCCAATTTAGACATGCACGCCTTAAACCCAAAAAAACGGCAGCAAAATAAGATTAAATCAAATATAATGACTTCAAATAATTAATCATGGGCTTTCGAACATGATCATATAGCTTAACCTCAATTTTAGAGTTTTTTACTCGGTTAAAATTCCAACAGATCCACTATAAAAACCCATTTAGAGATGCACGCCTTAAACCCAAACAAAAACATCGCAAAATAAGATTAAATTAAATATAATGAGTTTAAATATTTTATTATGAGCTTTCGAACATGATCATGTTGCTTAACATCAATTTCAGATATTTTTTATCGGTTAAAATTTCAACGGGTCCACAGTAAAAGCCCATTTAGACATGCATGCCTTAAACCCAAAAAAAAGGCCTCAAAATAAGATTAAATCAAATATAATGAGTTCAAATTTTTTATTATGGCCTTTCGAACATGATTATGTAGCTTAATAACAATTTCAGAGCTTTTTACTCGGTTAAAATTCCAACGAGTCCACTGTAAAGCCAATTTAGACATGTACGCCTTAAATTACAAGAATAGAGCCACAAAATAAGATTAAATAAAACATAATGAGTCAAGTATTTGATTATGGGCTTTCGAACATGATTATATATCTTAATAACAATTTCAGAGCTTTCTACTCGGTTAAAATTCCAACGAGTCCATGTAAAGCCAATTTAGACATGCACGCCTTAAACCCCAAGAAAAAAGCCACAAAATAAGATTAAATTAAATATAATGAGTTCAAATATTTGATTATAAGCCTTTGAACATTATCATATTGCTTAATCCAAATTTTAGAGCTTTTAACTCGATTAAAATTCTATCGGGACCACACAAAAAGCACATTTAGACATGCACGCCTTAAACCCCAACAAAAAGGCCGCAAAATAAGATTAAATCAAATATAATGATTTTAAATATTTGATTATGGGCTTTCGAACATGATCATATAGATTATCCTTAATTTCAGAGATTTTTACTCGGTTAAAATTTCAAGGGGTACACTGTAAAAACCCATTTAGACATGCACGCCTTAAACCCCAAAAAAAGGCCACAAAATAAGATTAAATCAAATATAATGACTTCAAATAATTGATTATGGGCTCTCGAACATGATCATATAGCTTAATCTCATTTTTAGAGTTTTTTACTCGGTTAAAATTCCAACGGATCCACTATAAAAACCCATTTAGAGATGCAGGCCTTAAACCCAAACAAAAAAGGCCGCAAAATAAGATTAAATTAAATTTAATGAGTTTCAATATTCGAATATGAGCTTTTGAACTTGATCATGTTGCTTAACGTCAATTTCAGAGCTTTTTACTCGGTTAAAATTTCAACGTGTCCACAGTAAAAGCCCATTTAGACATGCACGCCTTAAATCCCAACAAAAAGGCTACAAAACAAGATTAAATCAAATATAATGAGTTCAAATATTTGATTATGGGAATTCGAACATGATTATGTAGCGTAATAACAATTTCAGAGCTTTCTACTCGGTTAAAATTCTAACGGGTCCACTGTAAAGCCAATTTAGACATGCACGCCTTAAACCCCAAGAAAAAAGTAACAAAATAAGATTAAATAAAATATATTGCGTTCAAATATTTGATTATAAGCTTTCGAACATGATTATATTGCTTAATCTAAATTTTAGAGCTTTTAACTCGGTTAAAATTCCAATGGGTCCACTAAAAAAGTACAGTTAGACATGCACGCCTTAAACCCCAACAAAAGGCCGCAAATTAAGATTAAATCAAATATAATGAGTTCAAAAGTTTTATTATGGGATTTCTAACATGATTATGTACCTTAATTTCAATTTCAGAGCTTTCTACTCGTTTAAAATTCCAACGTGTCCACTGTAAAAGCCAATTTAGACATGCACGCCTTAAACCCAAAAAAACGGCCGCAAAATAAGAATAAATCAACTATAATGACTTCAAATAATTGATTATGGGCTTTTGAACATGATCATATTGCTTAACCTCAATTTTAGAGCCTTTTACTCGGTTAAAATTCCAATAGGTTCACTGTAAAAGCCCATTTAGACATGCACGCCTTAAATCCCAACAAAAAGGCCGCAAGATAAGATTAAATTAAATATAATGAGTTCAAATATTTGATTATAAGCTTTTGAACATGACCATATTGCTCAATCTAAATTTCAGAGCTTTTTACTCGGTTAAAATTCTAATGGGTCCACTATAAAAGCCCAATTAGACATGCACGCCTTAAACCCCAACAAGAAGGCCACAAAATAAGATTAAATTAAATATAATGAGTTCAAATATTTGATTATAAGATTCGTACATGATCATCTTGCTTAATCTAAATTTCATAGATTTTTACTTGGTTAAAATAAGATTAAATTAAATCAAATTTAATGAGTTCAAATATTTGATTATGTGCTTCGAACATGATCATGTAGCTTAACCTCGATTTCAATGATTTTTACTCGGTTAAAATTTAACCGGGTCCACTGTAAAAACCCGTTTAGACATGCACGCCTTAAACCCCAAGAAAAAGGCCGCAAAATAAGATTAAATTAAATATAATGAGTTCAAATATTTGATTACAAGCTTTCGAACATGATCATATTGCTTAACCTCAATTTTAGAGCTTTTTTCTTGTTTAAAATTCCAATGGGTCCACTATAAAGTACTTTTAGAAAGGCGTGCCTTAAACCCGAACAAAAAGATCACATAATACGATTAAATCAAATATAATGAGTTCAAATATTTGATTATATGCTTCGAACATGATCATGTAGCTTAACCTCAATTTTACAGTTTTTTACTTAGTTAAAATTCCAACGGTTCCACTGTAAAAACCCATTTAGACATGCACGCCTTAAACCAAACAAAAAAGGCCACAAAATAAGATTAAATTAAATATAATGAGTTCAAATATTTGACTATGAGCTTTCGAACATGATCATATTGCATAACATCAATTTCAGAGCTTTTTACTCTGTTAAAATTCCAACGGGTCCACTGTAAAATACCATTTAGACATGCACGCCTTAAACCCCAACAAAAATGCCGCAAAATAATATTAAATTAAATATAATAAGTTCAAATATTTGATAATGGGATTTCGAACATGATTATGTAGCTTAATAACAATTTAAGTCCTTTCTACTCAGTTAAAATTCCAACGGGTCCACTGTAAAGCAAATTTAGACATGCACGCCCTAAACCCAAAGAAAAAAGCCACAAAATAAGATTAAATTAAATATAATAAGTTCAAATATTTGATTATAGGCTTTCAAATATGGTCATGTTGCTTAATCTAAATTTTAGAGCTTTTTACTCGGTTAAAATTCCAACGGGTCCACTAAAAATCACATTTAGACATGGACACATTAAACCCCAACAAAAGGCCACAAAATAAGATTAAATAAAATATGATGACTTCAAATATTTGATTATGGGTTTTCGAACATGATCATATAGCTTAACCTCAATTTTAGAGCTTTTTACTCGGTTAAAATTCCAAGGGGTACACTATAAAAGCCCTTTTAGACATGCATGCCTTAAACCCCAAGAAAAAAGCCACAAAATAAGACTAAATTAAATATAATGAGTTCAAATATTTAATTATATGCTTTCGAGCATGATCATATTGCTTAACCTCAACTTTTAGAGCTTTTTACTCGGTTAGATTTCCAACAGGTCCACTGTAAAAAGCCCATTTACATGCACACCTTAAACCCCAACAAGAAGGCCACAAAATAAGATTAAATAAAACATAATGAGTTCAAATATTTGGTTAGGGATTTCAAACATGATTTTGTTGCTTAATCTCAATTTCAGAGCTTTCTACTCGGTTAAAATTCTAACGGGTCCACTGTAAAAGCCAATTAAGACATGTCCGCCTTAAACCCGAAACAATGGCCGAAAAATAAGATTAAATCAAATATAATGGCTTCAAAAATTCTAATAGGTCCACTGTAAAAGCCCATTTAGACATGCACTCCTTAAACCCCAACAAAAAGGCCGAAAAATAATATTAAATTAAATATAATGAGTTCAAATTTTGATTATAAGATTTCGAATATGATCATATTGCTTAATCTAAATTTTATAAGTTTTTACTCGATTAAAATTCTAACGGGTCCATTGTAAAAGCACGTTTAGACATGCACACCTTAAACCCAAATTGCAAAATAAGATTAAATCAAATATGATTATTTCAAATAATTGATTATGGGCTTCAAACATGATCATATTTCTTAACCTCAATTTTAGTGCTTTTTACTCGGTTAAAATTCCAATAGGTCCACTGTAAAAGCCAGTTAGATATGGACGCCTTAAACCCCAACAAGAAGGCCGCAAATAAGATTAAATTAAATATAATGAGTTCAAATATTTGATTATAAGATTTCAAACATGATCATATTGCTTAATCTAAATTTCATAGCTTTTTACTGAGTTAAGATTCCAACGGGTCCACTGCAAAAGCAATTTTAGACAGGCAAGCTTTAAACCTGAACAAAAAGATCGCAAAATAAGATTAAATCAAATTTAATGAGTTAAAATATTTGATTATGTGCTTCGAACATGATCATGTAGCTTAACCTCAATTTCAGAGATTTTTACTCGGTTAAAATTTAACTGGGTCCACTGTAAAAACCCATTTAGACATGCACGCGTTAAACCCAAACAAAAATGGCCGCAAAATAAGATTAAATTAAATATAACGAGTTCAAATATTTGATTATGATCTTTTGAACATGATCATCTAGATTAACATCAATTTTAGAGCTTTTTACTCGGTTATAATTCCAATAGGTCCACTGTAAAAGCCAATTTAGACATGCACGCCTTAAACCCAAAAAAGGCCGCAAAATAATATTAAATTAAATATAACGAGTTCAATTATTTGGTTATAAGCTTTCGAACATGATCATATTGCTTAATCTAAATTTCATATCTTTTTACCCGGTTAAAATTTCAATGGGCGTACTGTAGAAGCCCATTTAGATATGCACGCCTTAAACCCCAACAAAAGACCGCAAAATAAGATTAAATTAAATATAATGAGTTCAAATATTTGATCATAAGCTTTCGAACATGATCATATTGCTTAATCGCAATTTCATAGCTTTTTGCTCGATTAAAATTACAACGGTTCCACTATAAAAGCACTTTTAGACAGGCGCGCCTTAAACCCGAACAAAAAGATCACATAATAAGATTAAATCAAATATAATGAGTTCAAATATTTGATTATGTGCTTCAAACATGATCATGTAGCTTAACCTCAATTTTACAGTTTTCTTCTCGGTTAAAATTCCAACGGTTCCACTGTAAAAACCCATTTAGACATGCACGCCTTAAACTCAAAACAAAAAAGGCCGCAAAATAAGATTAAATTAATTATAATGAGTTCAAATATTTTATTATGAGCTTTTGAACATGATCATATTGCTTAACATCAATTTTAGAGCTTTTTGCTCGGTTAAAATTCCAAGGGGTCCACTGTAAAAGCCTATTTCAACATGCAAGCCTTAAATCCCAACAAAAACGCCGCAAAATAAGATTAAATCAAATATAATAAGTTCAAATATTTGATTATGGGCTTTCAAACATGATTATGTAGCTTAATAACAATTTCAGAGCTTTATACTCGGTTAAAATTCCAACGGGTCCACTATAAAGCAAATTTAGACATGCAGGCCTTAAACCTCAAGAAAAAAGCAACAAAATAATATTAAATTATATATAATGAGTTCAAATATTTGATTATAAGCTTTCAAACATAATCATATTGCTTAATCTAAATTTCATAGCTTTTTACTTGGTTAAAATTCCCACGGGTCCACTAAAAAAACACATTTAGACATGCACGCCTTAAACCCCAACAAAAGGCTGCAAAATAAGATTAAATCAAATATAATGACTTCAAATATTTGATTATGGGATTTAGAACATGATCATATAGCATAACCTCGATTTCAGAGCTTTTTACTCGGTTAAAAATCCAAGGGGTACACTGTAAAAGCCCATTTAGACATGCACGCCTTAAACCCAAAGAAAAAACCCACAAAATAAGATTAAATTAAATATAACGAGTTCAAATATTTGATTATAAGCTTTCGAATATGATCATATTGCTTAACCTCAAAATTAGAGCTTTTTACTCGGTTAGATTTCCAACGGGTCCACTGTAAAAGCCCGTTTAGATATGCACGCCTTAAACCCCAACAAGAAGGTCGCAAAATAATATTAAATCAAATATAATGAGTTCAAATATTTGATTATGGGCTTTCAAACATGATTATGTAGCTTAATCTTAATTTTAGAGCTTTCTACTTGGTTAAATTTCAACGGGTCCACTATAAAAGTCAATTTAGACATGCATGCCTTAAACCAGAAAAACGGCCACAAACTGTAAATGCCAATTTAGACATGAACGTCTTAAACCCAAAAAAAAAAAACGGCCGCAAAATAAGATTAAATCAAATATAACGACTTCAAATATTTGATTATGAGCTTTCGAATATGATCATATAGCTTAACCTCAATTTTTGAGCTTTTTACTCGGTTAAAATTCCAATAGGTCTACTTTGAAAGCCCATTTAGACATGCACGCCTTAAACCCCAACAAAAATGCCGCAAAAATAAGATTAAATTAAATATAATGAATTCAAATATTTGATTATAAGATTTCGAATATGATCATATTGCTTAATCTAAATTTCATAGCTTTTTACTTGGTTAAAATTCCAACGGGTCCATTGTAAAAGCACATTAAGACATGCACGCCTTAAACCCGAAAAAAGGCTGCAAAATATGATTAAATCAATTGTAATGACTTCAAATAATTGATTATGGGCTTTCGAACATGTTCATATATCTTAAACTCAATTTTAGAGATTTTTACTCGGTTAAAATTCTAATGGGTCTACTGTAAAAGCACATTTAGACATGCACGTCTTATTAAACCATAACAAAAAGTCCAAAAAATGAGATTAAATTAAATATAACAAGTTCAAATATTTGATTATAAGCTTTCAAACATAATCATAGTTCTTAACCCCAATTTCAGATCTTTTTACTCGGTTAAAATTCCAGCGGGTCCACTGTAAAAGCACATTTAGAGAGGCACGCCTTGAACCCGAACAAAAAGGTCTCAAAATAAGATTAAATCAAATATAATCAGTTCAAATATTTGATTATGGGATTTTGAACATGATCATGTAGCTTAACCTCAATTTCAAAGTTTTTTACTCTGTTAAAATTCCAACGGGTCCACTATAAAAACCCATTTAGACATGCACACCTTATACCCAAACAAAAAAGGTTGCAAAATAAGATTAAATTAAATATAATGAGTTCAAATATTTGATTATGAGTTTTCGAACATGATCATATTGCTTAACGTCAATTTTATAGCTTTTTACTCGGTTAAATTCTAATGGGTCCACTATAAAAGCCAGTTAGACATGTACATCTGAAGCGGGTTAGAGTAAATGCCACAAAAGAGGTGAATCTCAAACTGCACCGAGATGTGCGCAATGATGTAGAGCGAGGAGATGTTACGTGGTAGAAGGAACCAAGGTGAGCAATCTGTATGGGATGACAACCCAGTCTGAGTCGAGCGCTCCTTATGGGAGGAACCATTCTTATGGGGGAACATCGTTGCCCAATTCTAAGTTGGGAGCAAGCCAAGGTACCATGGAAGATATCTTGGTGGCTTCTCGACGCCATGGAATGAGATGTGAGTAATGCCATTTAGACATGCACGTTGAACACCAGACGTCTGAAGCCCATTTAGACATGCACATCTAAAGCCCTATTCTGAAAGGGACAAGAGAAAAATAGAGTAAATGCCTTAGAGTCTTACTACTCTTCTCAAATGAGAAAATGAATGGAACGAGATGGATCATACAAATGAGGGTAGGAGGCTCTCTATTTATAGTTGAGCTCCCACTTAATCAATGGTTAGGATCGATTTACATGGATGGCCATGATTAGCCCAAATCCTTACAAGAATCTCTAATCTAGGAAAGAATATCAAACCCTACCTAATTACATCAATTAGTAGGTTTCTTTCCTCAGATAGTTGATCACACCCGATATGGCAAGATTCCTCGTTTGATTTCTTATCTCCTGCCATTTCTTAAAAGCAAATGTGATCGGACTCTCTAGCATTCTCCAAGTGTTGGGCTAAGTCTGGTGGTCATGGCAAGCCTGATGATCCGCTTTGAACCTCTTGGGCAGATCCTTGTGCAATTGTCTCGGACCAAAATATTTGGGACGTGATATTCTCCCTCACTGAACTTGGCGGCGCCCTCGCCACTGCACTATAACGATCATGGGTAGGGCCTCATTGGATTCTGCTACTCGTTGCCTCAGCTTGGTGCGGTTCCCCCATATGAACTGCTCACCTCGACCTTTGCCGCCATGGAACTCCTCAATCCTTTGCACCATTACTCACATCATCTTGGTGGCTTCTCAACGTCTCCGCTTGCTCATGTCCCCTATAAGGACTGCTTGCTCTGACTCTTCTCGCCAAGTGATGTCGCGTGCTATGACGCCTCCAGATACATCTCTATCGCAGAAGCCTTCTCCTACAAGCCTTTGTTTGCTTTGGTCCCACGGCAAAGTCTTGGGTGTTACTACGTTAAATAGCAGACGAACTCTCAAACTCGCCAGCCCATCACTCTGGTTCCTTAAAACTCTAAAAGGTCTCTTCCAAGCTTTGTCTCCCCTGCAATGAAAGCTATGTCTTACTCGACCTATACTCATCAATGATGGAAAATCAAACTCAAAAGCACTAGAGTTGTGTTTGAGATGTACCTTTCTCTTAGTTGTATTTACTCTAAAATGGGTCAGCCCTTCTTTCTTTATGAAGTATGGCCCCCTTTGCATCGAACCTTCTTCATTGAAGTTCTTTGCACGCATCGGCCCCTTTTGCCTAAGGTCTGTTGCCCCTCGTTGCATCTACCTCTCTGACTTGAAGTTTAGTGCACTCTTCTTGCGTCGACCCTTCTTCCTCGAAGTTCAGTGCTTCCTCTTGCGTCGGTACTTCTTCCCCGAAGTCCTTTACTTGTTTCCTACCTTGCCCATGGGTGGTATCTCCACGGTTGCTATGTCCCTTGGCTTGGCCCCCTTCGATGCTCCATCGATCTCAAAAGTGATGTTCTTTCCCTGAACATCCTCGACAAGCTCTCTTGTAGCCTTCTTGGACATGTTCACATTTTTTTGCTTTCGGTCTCCCTTGGCCTTGGTAGAACTAGACGGCTTTGAACCAAGCTTTGTAGCCTCGCTTCTTTCAGGCTCGTCCCTCATCTTGGACCCCTTGGCTCAAACTGGGCATCTCCGCAACTTGTAAGGCCCCTTACAATGGTAGCACTCCAATTGTTTCCTCTTCACCCTCGGCTTGATGGCTTTCTCATTTACTATCACACCAGGGCTCGACCTTGCCTTGACTACTTTGGAACTTGTAGTCGCACCTTGGATTTCCCTTGGCTTATTGACACTCGCAATTGCGCAAAGTCGCGCTACTCCTCCTTCTGGCTCATCTTCTCCCTTGATGAGTGCAACGAGGCGGTTATTCTTGGGACAACTCCTTAGCACATGTGGACCATCACAGAAGTAGCACTTCATCTTTCTGCTTGCCTTCTTCTTTGGCACAGACTTAGCCTCACCGTTCCCACTGCCACTCGTTGTGGGCTTGGACGTCTCGGCACTGACTGGCTTATCTGCCTTAGGCTCTGTCAGTAACTCGTCCATATCTTTGGCCTTTCAAATCTGGGCATCTCCTTGCTCCAACGCAAGCTTTACCCCCTGCTCAAGTCCCTCTAAGATGGTGGCAAGCGCACCCCATTCACTCATTGCACTCTTGCAACTGAGTAGCTCTTCCTTGAGCTCATTCACCTCGATCCGCAAAGCCTTCACCTCGGCTTCTCAAGCATTACTCCCTCGAACATTCACCAACTCGTTGAGAACTCGTCGCGTCTTGTCCTTGAACTGGTCCTTCGTGAACTCTACTTGGTCAAGGCGGGACTCGAAAAAACCTTGGGTCTCCTTGGCTCCTTGCTCGGATTCATCAAGTCTAGCAACCCTCTTCTCCAACGGCATTGTGGCTTTTACCAAGTCTTCTATCTGAGACTTAATAAAGTAAGTTTGATCATTGAAATCATCAAGAATATCTCTTAGCTCATTCATTGTCAATGTCTTCTTCTTTGGTTCCATCTCCCTCACTTCTTTACAATGAACTACTTCGAAGCAAATCCTCGCCTAACTTGACTTCAACACCAAGTAGGCTCAAACACAAGCCACCTCGTCTCGCTTTGACACCACTTGTCATAGGGCTAGAGTTTGACTAGCTAAATCGTGCAGCCTTAGTCGACGATCTATGTCGAAGACTAAGTCAGCCTTCATAATCGCTAAGCAAGAGTGCTTAGAATATCGGAAGCTCGAGGGAAAATGGGAAATGGCTAGGCAAAACAAGGAAGATGAAGAAAGAACAAGATGAAGAGAAATTCTCAATGTTGAACAATAGAACAGTCATCTTCCTAGACTTTGTTTAAGTCTACATGGGCCTCGAGTAAATCATCTTTTACACACAAGGTCTATCCGCTATCCTCAATGTTGAACAATAGAACAGTCATCTTCCTAGACTTTGTTTAAGTCTACATGGGCCTCGAGTAAATCATCTTCTTTTTGCGGATGATTGCATGGTCTTCATCTGAAACTATACTACGGAGGCAGAACACCTAAAAATGCTTTTAAAACTTATGCTATATCCTCTAGGCAGGCAGTAAATTTTGAAAAATCAACCATCTTTTTTAATCCACGATCCTCCGTAGAGCAAAAATAGGCTATTAATACTATCCTTCAAGTTAGGGAAGTGGATGATCCTAGGATCTACCTTGGAGTACCTCTCCTAATAGGGAAAAATAAAACTGTAGCCCTTGGGTTTACACGTGATAAGGTGAACTCGCACATGTCTCACTTGGACAAACACTTTCTCTCATTTAGTGGTAGAGAGGTTTTCATCAAAGCCATTATCCAATCACTTCCACAATATGTGATGTCATGTTACCGTGTACCACAAAATATTATTGATGACATCCATACGATGTTACTGGTGGTCGGGGAAAAGCAACAAACGAGGATGGCATATGACTCTATGGGACACTATTTGTCAACCAAAATATGCTGGAGGCATTGGCTTTCGAGACTTGCATCTTTTCAACATTGCTCTACTTGGCAAACAAATATGGCATCTCATCTTTGAACCAAAAATTTGGTTGCTCAGATTTATAAGGCCAAATACTATCCCTCTGGGCATATTCTTGAATCTAAGACTAATCGTCGAGCTTCATTTGCTTGGAAAGGTATTCACCAAGCCTTGCTGCAACTCCACAATGGTTTTCTCAAAAGGCGAGAGATTGATAGTAATATCCGAATTCACCATGACAATTGGGGTGGTTTTTCTGTAGTTCAGCTTTATGGCGAATATGAAATTAGTGATGAACTACATATTTGATGTCGCGACTTTATGGTTATGGGGCAACCTAGATGGGATGCCACAAAGATTCGAAACTTTTTCGACTAGGAAGATGCAAACACTATTCTTAGTGTTCCTATCATCAATGACCAACACAACACGATTTTGTGGAGTAACCATGACTCTGGCATCTACTCCATCTGATCTGGATATTCGTACTTGTAGATACCTCTAGCACCTATTAATAGACCATATCGTATCTGGAAAGTCCTATCCAAGCTTTTTGTTCTACCAAAAATATGATCCTTTGGGTGGCGGCTAGGACATGACGCTCAACCAACGGCACTAAACTTCAAGCGACAAAACTTGGCACGAGATTATGTCCATTGTGCAACGTAGCCCATGAAACAACCCTTCATGCTCTGCGTGATTGCCCAGGTGCAAATGAGGCCCTACGGCTGGCTGGTCTGCCCAACTTCATCCTTTCTAGCACTAGAGATTCGTCATTACAATGGATTGAGGATGGAGCATCTAGATTATCTCTCTAGTCCTTCACTTTGTTTTTGACAGTGCTTTGAAATAAATGGAACAGACGCAATGACTGGATCCATAATCACCACCTATAGCCTCCTTGGCTTACGGACCTCAATTCTCAGGGTATTTTGTGTGAATATACAGCGTCTACTATGACCGCACCCACCCCCGTAGTCGGAGATGCCTACCCTTGTACAACCATGTTGGCAATGCCCCCATGAAGGATCTTTGAAGCTTAACACGGATGAGGCTTTTGACCCTATCACTAGAGCTGCAGCTCTAGGTGTTGTTGCGAGGAACTCCGTCGATGCTTTCCTTGGAGGCCTTTCTTATCCGTTGGGTAGTTGTCTGGATGCTGCTACGGCCAAAGCTCATACGGTTATTGCGGGCATCAATTTTGCACGTGATCAAGGCTAGTCTAATCTAATCATTGAAACATATTCAGCTACAATTGCAAATAAGATCAACTAGCAGGGTCCTGATCTATCTACTTTGCAACCTCTTATAAACCATATTCACTCTCTTCTAGCTGATACTGCCAATTTAGTATACATTTTGTACCTAGAGGAATGAATCTTGTTGCTCATTCTCTTGCCACTAGGGCTTTTCGATCCATGTCATCCGTTTTATTTGGTACAAATTATCCAGACTATTTTCGTACCTTTGTAACCAATGAGATTTATTCACACTAAATATTAATACAATATACATGGGTACTCTTTTTCCCCATAGGTGTTCACTCGAAGCCTTAGGGCAACGAGTGACTTTAGAGGGGTTTTTAATGAGGCCCTTTTCTTCTTCAAAAAAAATTCCAATGGGTCCACTGTAAAAGCTCATTTAGACATGCACGCCTTAAACCCCAAGAAAAAAGGCCGCAGAATAAGATTAAATTAAATATAAAGAGTTCAAATATTTGATTATGAGCTTTCGAACATGATCATATTGCTTAGCCTCAATTCTAGAACTTTTTACTCGGTTAAAATTCAAACGGGTCCACTATAAAAGAATATCTAGACATGCCCGCCTTAAACCCAAACAAAAAGGCCACAAAATAATATTAAATCAAAAATAATGAGTTCAAATATTTGATTATGGGCTTTCGAACATGATTATGTTGTTTAACCTCAATTTTAGAGCTTTCTACTCGGTTAAAATTCCAACGACTACTCTATAAAAGCCAATTTAGACATGCACGCCTTAAACCCAAAAAAAAGCCACAAAATAAGATTAAATCAAATATAATGAATTCAAATAATTTATTATGGACTTTCGAACATGATCATATAGCTTAACCATAATTTTAGAGCTTTTTACTCTGTTAAAATTCCAATGGGTCCACCATAAAAGCCCATTTAGACATGCACGCCTTAAACCCCAACAAAAGGGCAGCAAAATAATATTAAATTAAATATAATGAATTCAAATATTTGATTACAAGCTTTCAAACATGATCATATTGCTTAATCTAAATTTCAGAGCTTTTAACTCGGTTAAAATTCCAACGGGTCCACTAAAAAAGCACATTTAGACATGCACGCCTTAAACCCCAACAAAAAGGCCGCAAAATAAGATTAAATCAAATATAATGATTTCAAATATTTGATTATGGGCTTTCAAACATGATCATATAGCTTAACTTCAATTTTAGATCTTTTTACTCTGTTAAAATTCCAAGGGGTGCACTGTAAAAACCCATTTAGACATGCACGCTTTAAATCCTAAGGAAAAGGCCACAAAATAAGATTAAATTAAATATAATGAGTTTAAATATTTGATTATAAGCTTTCGAACATGATCATATTGCTTAACCTCAAATTCAGAGCTTTTTACTCGGTTAAAATTCCAACGGGTCCACGGTAAAAGCCCATTTAGACAAGCACACCTTAAACCCCAATAAAAAGGCCGCAAAATAAGATTAAATCAAATATAATGAGTTCAAATATTTTATTATGGGATTTCAAACATGATTATGTAGCTTAATCTCAATTTTAGAGCTTTTTTTGGGGTTAAAATTCCAACGGGTCCAATGGGAAAAAGTCAATTTAGACATGTAGAATTTTTTAAAAAAAAAGAAAATAAAAATAAGATTAAATCAAATATAATGACTTCAAATAATTGATTATGGGATTTTTGAACATGATTATATAGCTTAAATCTCAATTTTAGAGTTTTTTTCGGTTAAAATTTCAACGGATCCTTGTTTAAAAACCAATTTAGACATGCACGCTTTAAGCCCAAACAAAAAAAGGCCGCAAAATAAGATTAAATTAAATATAATGAGTTTAAATATTTGATTATGAGCTTTTTGAACATGATCATGTTTCTTAACATCAATTTTGAGCTTTTTACTCGGTTAAAATTTCAACGGGTCCATGTCTAAAAGCCCATTTAGACATACACCTTAAACCCCAAAAAAAAAGGCCGCAAAATAAGATTAAATCAAATATAATGAGTTCAAATATTTGATTATCAAATATTTGAACATGATTATGTAGCTTAATAACAATTTTAGAGCTTTTTACTTGGTTAAAATTCCAACGGGTCCCATTGTAAAGCCAATTTAGACATGCACGCCTTTTAAACCCAAAAAAAAAAATTTTAAAAATAAAATTAAATTAAATATAATGAGTTTAAATATTTGATTATAAGCTTTCGAACATGATCATATTGCTTAATCTAAATTTCAGAGCATTTAACTTTGTTAAAATTCTAACGAGTCCACTAAAAAAGCACATTTAGACATGCACGCCTTAAACCCCAACAAAAAAGCCGCAAAATAAGATTAAATCAAATATAATGATTTCAAATATTTATTTATGGACTTTCGAACGTGATCATATAGCTTAACCTCAATTTTAGAGTTGTTTACTCGGTTAAAATTCCATAGGTCCACTTTAAAAGCCCATTTAGACATGCACGCCTTAAACCCCAACAAAAATGCTGCAAAATAAGATTAAATTAAATATAATGAGTTGAAATATTTGATTATAAGCTTTTGAATATGATCATGTAGCTTAATAGCAATTTCAGAGCTTTCTACTCGGTTAAAATTCCAACGGGTCCACTGTAAATCCAATTTAGACATGCACGCCTTAAACACCAAGAAAAAAGCCACAAAAGAAGCTTAATTAAATATAATGAGTTTAAATCAAATATAACAATTTCAAATATTTGATTATGGGCTTTCGAACATGATCATATAGCTTAACCTCAATTTGAGGTTTTTTACTTGATTAAAATTCCAAGGGGTCCATGTGTAAAAGCCCATTTAGACATGCACCATTTTAAACCCAAAGAAAAAGGCCATAAAATAAGATTAAATTAAATATAATGAGTTCAAATATTTTATTATAATCTTTGGAACATGATCATATTGCTTAACCTCAAATTCAGAGCTTTTTACTTGATTAAAATTCCAACGAGTCCACATTAAAGCCCATTTAGACATGCACGCCTTAAACCCCAACAAAAAAGCCGCAAAATAAGATTAAATCAAATATAATGAGTTCAAATATTTTGTTATGGGCTTCCAAACATGATTATATAGCTTAATCTCAATTTCAGAGCTTTCTACTCGGTTAAAATTCCAACGGGTCCACTCTAAAAGCCCATTTAGACAAGCACGCCATAAACCCCAACAAAAAGGCCACAAAATAAGATCAAATCAAATATAATGAGTTCCAATATTTGATTATGGGCTTTAGAACATGATTATGTAGGTTAATCTCAATTTCAGAGCTTTCTACTCAGTTAAAATTCCAACGGGTCCACTGTAAAAGCCAATTTAGACATGCACACTTTAACCCCAACAAAAAGCACCAAAATAAGATTAAATCAAATATAATGAGTTCAAATATTTGATTATGGGCATGATCATATAGGTCCAGAGCGGTTAAAATTTCAATAGGTCCACTGTAAAAGCCCATTTAGACATGCACACCTTAAACCCCAATAAAAAGGCCACAAAATAAGATTAAATCAAATATAATGAGTTCAAATATTTTATTATGGGATTTCGAACATGATTATGTAGCTTAATCTCAATTTTAGAGCTTTCTACTCGGTTAAAATTCCAACGGGTCCACTGAAAAAGACAATTTAGACATGTACGCCTTAAACCCAAAAAAACGGCCGCAAAATAAGACTAAATCAAATATAATGACTTCAAATAATTGATTATGGGATTTCGAACATGATCACATAGCTTAACCTCAATTTTAGAGTTTTTTACTCGGTTAAAATTCCAACGGATCCACTGTAAAAACCAATTTAGACATGCACGCCTTAAACCCAAACAAAAAAGGCCGCAAAATAAGATTAAATTAAATATAATGAGTTTAAATATTTTATTATGAGCTTTCGAACATGATCATGTTGCTTAACATCAATTTCAGAGCTTTTTACTCGGTTAAAATTTCAACGGGTCCACAGTAAAAGCCCATTTAGACATGCACGCCTTAAACCCCAACAAAAAGGCCGCAAAATAAGATTAAATCAAATATAATGAGTTCAAATATTTTATTATGGGCTTCCAAACATGATTATGTAGCTTAATCTGAATTTTAGAGCTTTCTACTCGGTTAAAATTCCAACGGGTCCACTGTAAAAGCCAATTTAGACATGCACGCCTTAAACCCCAAAAAACGGCCACAAAATAAGATTAAATCAAATATAATGACTTTCAAATAATTGATTATGGACTTTCGAACATGATCATATAGCTTAACCTCAATTTTAGAGTTTTTTACTCGGTTAATGTTTCCATAGGTCCACTTTAAAAGCCCATTTAGACATGCACACCTTAAACGCCAACAAAAATGCCGCAAAATAAGATTAAATTAAATATAATGAGTTGAAATATTTGATTATAAGCTTTTGAATATGATCATATTGCTTAATCTAAATTTCATAGCTTTTTACTCGGGTAAAATTCCAACTTGTCCACTGAAAAAGCACATTTAAACTTGCACGCCTTAAACCCGAACAAAAAGGTTGCAAAATAAGATTAAATCAAATATAATGACTTCAAATAATTGAATATGTGCTTTCGAACATGATCATATAACTTAACCTCAATTTTAGAGCTTTTTACTCGGTTAAAATTCCAATAGATCCATTGTAAAAGCCCATTTAGACATGCACGCCTTAAACCCCAACAAAAAGGCCCCAAAATAAGATTATATCAAATATAATGAGTTCAAATATTTGATTATGGGCTTTTGAACATGATTATGTAGCTTAATAGCAATTTCAGAGCTTTCTACTCGGTTAAAATTCCAACGGGTCCACTTTGTAAATCCAATTTAGACATGCACACTTAAACCCCAACAAAAAAGCCACAAAAAAATAAGATTAAATTAAATATAATGAGTTTAAATCAAAAATGATTTCAAATATTTGATTATGGGCTTTGAACAACATGATCATATAGCTTAACCTCAATTTTGAGTTTTTTACTCGGTTAAAATTCCAAGGGGTCCACTTAAAAGCCCATTTAGATATGCACTCTTTAAACCCCAAAAAAAAGGCCATAAAATAAGATTAAATTAAATATAATGAGTTCAAATATTTCAAATTTGATTATGGGCTTTAGAACATGATCATATTGCTTAACTCAAATTTTAGAGCTTTTTACTTGATTAAAATTCCAACGGGTCCACTGTAAAAGCCCATTTAGACATGCACACCTTAAACCCAAAACTTAAAATAAGATTAAATCAAATATAATGAGTTCAAATATTTGATTATGGGCTTTAGAACATGATTATATAGCTTAATCTCAATTTTAGAGCTTTTTACTTGGTTAAAATTCCAATAGGTCCATTATAAAAGCCCATTTAGACATGCACCTTAAAACCCAAAAAAAAGGCCACAAAATAAGATTAAATCAAATATAATGAGTTCAAATATTTGATTATGGGATTTAGAACATGATTATGTAGCTTAATCTCAATTTTAGCTTTTTTTACTCGGTTAAAATTCCAACGGGTCACTTTTAAAAGCCAATTTAGACATGCACGCCTTAAACCCCAACAAAAAGGCGGCAAAATAAGATTAAATCAAATATAACGACTTCAAATATTTGATTATGTGCTTTGGAACAAGGTCATATAGCTTAACCTCAATTTTAGAGTTTTTCACTCGGTTAAAATTTCAACGGGTCCACTGTAAAAGCCCATTTAGACATGCACCTCTTAAACCCAAACAAAAAAGGCCGCAAAATAAGATTAAATTAAATATAATGAGTTCAAATAATTGATTATGAGCTTTAGAGCATGATCATGTTGCTTAACATCAATTTCAGAGATTTTTACTCGGTTAAAATTTCAACGGGTCCACTGTAAAGCCCATTTAGCCATGCATGCCTTAAACCCCAAAAAAAGGCCGCAAAATAAGATTAAATTAAATATAATTTGTTCAAATATTTGATTATAAGCTTTCAAACATGATGATATTGCTTAATCTAAATTTAGAGCTTTTTACTCGGTTAAAATTCCAACGGGTCCATTGTAAAAAGCCAATTTAGACATGCACACCTTAAACCCAAAAAAAAAAAAAGGCCACAAAATAAGATTAAATCAAATATAATGACTTTCAAATATTTGATTATGGACTTTTGAACATGATCATATAGCTTAACCTCAATTTTAGAGTTTTTTACTCGGTTAAAATTCCAATAGGTCCATTTTAAAAGCCCATTTAGACATGCACACCTTAAAACCCAAAAAAAGGTTCCAAAATAAGATTAAATTAAATATAATGAGTTCAAATATTTGATTATAAGCTTTTGAATATGATCATATTGCTTAATATAAATTTAGAGCTTTTTACTTGGTTAAAATTCCAAACGGTCCATTTAAAAAGCCCATTTAGACATGCACGCCTTTTAAACCCCAAACAAAAAGGTTCCAAAATAAGATTAAATCAAATATAATGAGTTCAAAATTTGATTATGGGCTTCAAACATGATTATATAGCTTAACCTCAATTTAGAGCTTTTTTTACTTGGTTAAAATTCCAATAATCAAATATAAAAGCCCATTTAGACATTGAACGCCAAAAAAAACCCCAACAAAAAAAACAAAAAATAATGATTAAATCAAATATAATGATTCAAATATTTGATTATGGGCTTTTGAACATGATTATGTAGCTTAACCTCAATTTTAGAGCTTTTTACTTGGTTAAAATTCCAATAGGTCCATTGTAAAGCCCATTTAGACATGCACACCTTTAAACCCCAAAAAAAAAGCCACAAAAATAAGATTAAATCAAATATAATGAGTTCAAATATTTGATTATGGGCTTTTGAACATGATCATATAGCTTAACCTCAATTTCAGAGCTTTTTACTTGGTTAAAATTCCAACGGGTCCACTTTAAAAGCCCATTTAGACATGCACTCCTTAAACCCAAACAAAAAGGCCACAAAATAAGATTAAATTAAATATAATGAGTTCAAATATTTGATTATAAGCTTTCGAACATGATCATATTGCTTAACCTCAAATTCAGAGCTTTTTACTTGATTAAAATTCCAACGGGTCCACTGTAAAAGCCCATTTAGACATGCACGCCTTAAACCCCAACAAAAAGGCCGCAAAATAAGATTAAATCAAATATAATGAGTTCAAATATTTTATTATGGGCTTTCAAACATGATTATATAGCTTAACCTCAATTTTAGAGCTTTTTACTTGGTTAAAATTCCAACGGGTCCACTCTAAAAGCCCATTTAGACAAGCACACCCTTAAACCCCAACAAAAAGGCCGCAAAATAAGATAAAATCAAATATATTGAGTTCAAATATTTGATTATGGGCTTTAGAACATGATTATGTAGCTTAATCTCAATTTCAGAGCTTTCTACTCAGTTAAAATTCCAACGGGTCCACTGTAAAAGCCAATTTAGACCAGCACACCTTAAATCCGAAAAAAACGGCCGCAAAATAAGATGAAATCAAATTTAATGACTTCAAATAATTGATTATGGGCTTACGAACCTAATCATATACCTTAACCTCAATTTTAGAGTTTTTTTTACTGTTTAAATTTCCAATAGGTCCACAATAAAAGCCCATTTAGACATGCACACCTTAAACCCCAACAAAAAGGCCGCAAAATAAGATTAAATAAAATATAATGAGTTCAAATATTTGATTATGGGCTTTCGAACATGATTATATTGCTTAATCTCAATTTTAGAGCTTTTTACTCGGTTAAAATTCCAACGGGTCCACTTTGAAAAAAGCAATTTAGACATGCACACCTTAAACCCAAAAAAAAAAAAGGTTGCAAAATAAGATTAAATCAAATATAATGACTTCAAATAATTGATTATGGGCTTTTGAACATGATCATATAGCTTAACCTCAATTTTAGAGCTTTTTACTTGGTTAAAATTCCAATAGATCCATTGTAAAGCCCATTTAGACATGCACGCCTTAAACCCCAACAAAAAAAGGCCATAAAATAAGATTAAATTAAATATAATGAGTTTCAAATATTTGATTATAAGCTTTTGAACATGATCATGTTGCTTAACATCAATTTCAAGCTTTTTACTTGGTTAAAATTCCAACGGGTCCATTGTAAAAGCCCATTTAGACATGCATGCCTTAAACCCCAAAAAAAAGTTTAAAAATAAGATTAAATCAAATATAATGAGTTCAAATATTTGATTATGGGCTTTCGAACATGATCATATAGCTTAACCTCAATTCAGAGGTTTTTACTGGTTAAAATTCCAAGGGTCCCATTTTGTAAAAGCCCATTTAGACATGCACACTTTTTAAACCCCAAAAAAAAGGCCATAAAATAAGATTAAATTAAATATAATGAGTTCAAATATTTGATTATAAGCTTTGAACATGATCATATTGCTTAACCTCAATTTTAGAGTTTTTACTTGATTAAAATTCCAACGGGTCCACTTTGTAAAAGCCCATTTAGACATGCACGCTTTAAACCCCAACAAAAAAGGCCACAAAATAAGATTAAATCAAATATAATGAGTTCAAATATTTTATTATGGGCTTTCAAACATGATATTATATAGCTTAATCTCAATTTTAGAGCTTTTTACTTGGTTAAAATTCCAACGGGTCCACTTGTAAAAGCCCATTTAGACATGCACGCTTTAAAACCCAAAAAAAAGGCCACAAAATAAGATTAAATCAAATATAATGAGTTCAAATATTTTGATTATGGGCTTTAGAACATGATTATGTAGCTTAATCTCAATTTTAGAGCTTTTTACTTGGTTAAAATTCCAATAGGTCCACTTTGTAAAAGCCAATTTAGACATGCACACCTTAAACCCCAAAAAAAGGCCAACAAAATAAGATTAAATCAAATATAATGAGTTCAAATATTTGATTATGGGCTTTTTTTGAAACATGATCATATAGCTTAACCTCAATTTTAGAGCTTTTTACTCGGTTAAAATTTCAATAGGTCCACAATAAAAGCCCATTTAGACATGCACACTTTAAACCCAAAAAAAAAGGCAAAATAAAATAAGATTAAATCAAATATAATGAGTTCAAAATTTTGATTATGGGCTTTTGAACATGATTATATAGCTTAATCTCAATTTTAGAGCTTTTTACTTGGTTAAAATTCCAACGGGTCCATTAAAAAAGCCCATTTAGACATGCACGCTTAAACCCAAAAAAAAGGTTGCAAAATAAGATTAAATCAAATATAATGAGTTCAAATATTTGATTATGGGCTTTTTGAACATGATCATATAGCTTAACCTCAATTTTAGCTTTTTTTACTTGGTTAAAATTCCAACGGATCCATTGTAAAAGCCCATTTAGACATGCACGCCTTTAAACCCCAAACAAAAAAATGCCAAAATAAGATTAAATCAAATATAATGAGTTCAAATATTTGATTATGGGCTTTTGAACATGATCATGTTGCTTAACCTCAATTTCAGAGCTTTTTACTGGTTAAAATTTCAACGGGTCCATTGTAAAAGCCCATTTAGACATGCATGCCTTAAACCCAAAAAAAAAAGGCCACAAAATAAGATTAAATCAAATATAATGAGTTCAAATATTTGATTATGGGCTTTTCGAACATGATCATATAGCTTAACCTCAATTTAGAGGTTTTTACTTGGTTAAAATTCCAATGGGTCCCTTTGTAAAAGCCCATTTAGACATGCACACTTTAAAACCCAAAAAAAAAGGCCATAAAAAATAAGATTAAATTAAATATAATGAGTTCAAATATTTTATTATAAGCTTTTGAACATGATCATATTGCTTAACCTCAATTTCAGAGCTTTTTACTTGATTAAAATTCCAACGGGTCCACTTGTAAAAAGCCCATTTAGACATGCACGCTTTAAACCCCAAAAAAAAAAGCCATAAAATAAGATTAAATCAAATATAATGAGTTCAAATATTTTATTATGGGCTTTTCAAACATGATTATATAGCTTAACCTCAATTTTAGAGCTTTTTACTTGGTTAAAATTCCAACGGGTCCACTTGTAAAAGCCCATTTAGACATGCACGCTTTAAACCCCAACAAAAAAGGCCGCAAAAATAAGATTAAATCAAATATAATGAGTTCAAATATTTTATTATGGGCTTTTCAAACATGATTATGTAGCTTAATCTCAATTTTGAGCTTTTTACTCGGTTAAAATTCCAACGGGTCCACTTTGTAAAAGCCAATTTAGACATGCACGCCTTAAACCCCAAAAAAAAAGGCCACAAAATAAGATTAAATCAAATATAATGACTTCAAATAATTGATTATGGGCTTTGAACATGATCATATAGCTTAACCTCAATTTTAGAGTTTTTACTCGGTTAAAATTCCAATAGGTCCTTTAAAAGCCCATTTAGACATGCACACCTTAAACCCAAACAAAAAGGCAATAAAAAAAATAAGATTAAATTAAATATAATGAGTTCAAATATTTGATTATGGGATTTTGAACATGATCATATTGCTTAATCTCAATTTTAGAGCTTTTTACTGGTTAAAATTCCAATGGGTCCCTTTGAAAAAGCACATTTAGACATGCACGCCTTAAACCCAAAAAAAAAGGTTGCAAAATAAGATTAAATCAAATATAATGACTTCAAATAATTGATTATGGGATTTTGAACATGATCATATAGCTTAACCTCAATTTTAGAGCTTTTTACTTGGTTAAAATTCCAATAGATCCATTGTAAAAAGCCCATTTAGACATGCACGCTTTAAACCCCAACAAAAAGGCCACAAAATAAGATTAAATCAAATATAATGAGTTCAAATATTTGATTATGGGCTTTGAACATGATTATATTGCTTAATCTCAATTTCAGAGCTTTTTACTTGGTTAAAATTCCAACGGGTCCACTAAAAAAGCCCATTTAGACATGCACCTTAAACCTTAAACCCCAAAAAAAAAGCTTAATTAAAAAATAAGATTAAATCAAATATAATGATTTCAAATATTTGATTATGGGCTTTCAAACATGATCATATAGCTTAACCTCAATTTTAGAGTTGTTTTTACTAAGTTAAAATTCCAAGGGGTCCACTTGTAAAAAGCCCATTTAGACATGCACGCTTTAAACCCAAAAAAAAAAAGGCCACAAAATAAGATTAAATTAAATATAATGAGTTCAAATATTTGATTATAAGCTTTCGAAACATGATCATATTGCTTAACCTCAATTTTAGAGCTTTTTACTTGATTAAAATTCCAATGGGTCCCTTTGTAAAAGCCCATTTAGACATGCACGCCTTAAACCCCAACAAAAGGCCGCAAAATAAGATTAAATCAAATATAATGAGTTCAAATATTTTATTATGGGCTTTCCAAACATGATTATGTAGCTTAATCTCAATTTTAGAGCTTTTACTCGGTTAAAATTCCAACGGGTCCACTATAAAAGCCAATTTAGACATGCACGCTTTAAAAAAAAAAAAAAAAAACAAAATAAGATTAAATCAAATATAATGACTTAAAATATTTGATTATGGGCTTTTGAACATGATCATATAGCTTAACCTCAATTTTAGAGTTTTTTACTCGGTTAAAATTCCAATAGGTCCACTTTGTAAAGCCCATTTAGACATGCACACCTTAAACCCCAACAAAAATGCTTAATTAAAAAATAAGATTAAATCAAATATAATGAGTTCAAATATTTGATTATGGCTTTTGAACATGATCATATAGCTTAACCTCAATTTCATAGCTTTTTTTTACTTGGTTAAAATTCCAACGGGTCCTTTGAAAAAGCACATTTAAACATTAAAACCCTTTAAACCCAAACAAAAAGGCCATAAAATAAGATTAAATCAAATATAATGAGTTCAAATATTTGATTATGTGCTTTTGAACATGATCATATTGCTTAACCTCAATTTTAGAGCTTTTTACTTGGTTAAAATTCCAATAGGTCCATTGTAAAGCCCATTTTAGACATGCACTCTTTAAACCCCAAAAAAAAAGGCCATAAAAATAAGATTAAATCAAATATATTGAGTTCAAATATTTTATTATGGGCTTTAGAACATGATTATGTAGCTTAATCTCAATTTCAGAGCTTTCTACTCAGTTAAAATTCCAACGGGTCCACTGTAAAAGCCAATTTAGACATGCACACCCTTAAACCCCAAAAAAAGCCACAAAAAAGATAAAATTAAATATAATGAGTTTAAATCAAATATAATGATTTCAAATTTTGATTATGGGCTTTAGAACATGATTATATAGCTTAACCTCAATTTCAAGAGCTTTTTACTCTGTTAAAATTCCAACGGGTCCACATAAAAGCCCATTTAGATATGCACACTTTAAACCCAAAAAAAAAAGGCCACAAAATAAGATTAAATCAAATATAATGAGTTCAAATATTTTGATTATATAAGCTTTGAAACATGATCATATTGCTTAACCTCAATTTTAGAGGCTTTTACTCGGTTAAAATTTCAATAGGTCCACTATAAAAGCCCATTTAGACATGCACACCTTAAACCCAAATAAAAAGGCCGCAAAATAAGATTAAATAAAATATAATGAGTTCAAATATTTTATTATGGGATTTAGAACATGATTATGTAGCTTAATCTCAATTTTAGAGCTTTCTACTCGGTTAAAATTCCAACGGGTCCACTGAAAAAGACAATTTAGACATGCACGCCTTAAACCCAAAAAAAAAGGCCGCAAAATAAGATTAAATCAAATATAATGACTTCAAATAATTGATTATGGACTTTCGAACATGATCATATAGCTTAACCTCAATTTTAGAGTTTTTTACTCGGTTAAAATTCCAATAGGTCCACTTTAAAAGCCCATTTAGACATGCACGCCTTAAACCCAAAAAAAAATGCCGCAAAATAAGATTAAATTAAATATAATGAGTTCAAATATTTGATTATAAGCTTTTGAACATGATCATATTGCTTAATATAAATTTCATAGCTTTTTACTCGGTTAAAATTCCAACGGGTCCACAGTAAAAGCCACATTTAGACATGCACTTTAAACCCAAACAAAAAGGTTGCAAAATAAGATTAAATCAAAATATATAATGAGTTCAAATATTTGATTATGGGCTTTGAACATGATTATATAAGCTTAACCTCAATTTTAGAGCTTTTTACTTGGTTAAAATTCCAATAGATCCATTGTAAAGCCCATTTAGACATGCACGCCTTTAAACCCAAAAAAAAAGCCAAAAAAATATTATTAAATCAAATATAATGAGTTCAAATATTTGATTATGGGCTTTCAAACATGATTATATTGCTTAATCTCAATTTCAGAGCTTTTTACTTGGTTAAAATTCCAACGGGTCCATTTGTAAAAGCACATTTAGACATGCACACCTTAAACCCCAAAAAAAAAGCCACAAAAAAAATTAAATTAAAAATAAAGTTTAAATCAAATATAATGATTTCAAATATTTGATTATGGGCTTTTGAACATGATCATATAGCTTAACCTCAATTTTAGAGGTTTTTACTCGGTTAAAATTCCAAGGGGTACACTGTAAAAGCCCATTTAGATATGCACTCTTTAAACCCAAAGAAAAAGGCCATAAAATAAGATTAAATTAAATATAATGAGTTCAAATATTTTATTATAAGCTTCTGAACATGATCATATTGCTTAACCTCAAATTCAGAGCTTTTTACTTGATTAAAATTCCAACGGGTCCACTGTAAAAGCCCATTTAGACATGCACGCCTTAAACCCCAACAAAAAGGCCGCAAAATAAGATTAAATCAAATATAATGAGTTCAAATATTTTATTATGGGCTTCCAAACATGATTATGTAGCTTAATCTGAATTTCAGAGCTTTCTACTCGGTTAAAATTCCAACGGGTCCACTGTAAAAGCCAATTTAGACATGCACGCCTTAAACCCCAAAAAACGGCCACAAAATAAGATTAAATCAAATATAATGACTTCAAATAATTGATTATGGACTTTCGAACATGATCATATAGCTTAACCTCAATTTTAGAGTTTTTTACTCGGTTAAAGTTCCCATAGGTCCACTTTAAAAGCCCATTTAGACATGCACACCTTAAACCCCAACAAAAATGCCGCAAAATAAGATTAAATTAAATATAATGAGTTGAAATATTTGATTATAAGCTTTTGAATATGATCATATTGCTTAATATAAATTTCATAGCTTTTTACTCGGGTAAAATTCCAACTTGTCCACTGAAAAAGCACATTTAAACTTGCACGCCTTAAACCCAAACAAAAAGGTTGCAAAATAAGATTAAATCAAATATAATGACTTCAAATAATTGAATATGTGCTTTCGAACATTATCATATAACTTAACCTCAATTTTAGAGCTTTTTACTTGGTTAAAATTCCAATAGATCCATTGTAAAGCCCATTTAGACATGCACGCCTTAAACCCAAACAAAAAGTCCCCAAAATAAGATTATATCAAATATAATGAGTTCAAATATTTGATTATGGGCTTTCGAACATGATTATGTAGCTTAATAGCAATTTCAGAGCTTTCTACTTGGTTAAAATTCCAACGGGTCCACTGTAAATCCAATTTAGACATGCACACCTTAAACCCCAAGAAAAAAGCCACAAAAGAAGCTTAATTAAATATAATAAGTTTAAATCAAATATAATGATTTCAAATATTTGATTATGGGCTTTCGAACATGATCATATAGCTTAACCTCAATTCCAGAGGTTGTTACTCGGTTAAAATTCCAAGGGGTACACTGTAAAAGCCCATTTAGATATGCACTCTTTAAACCCAAAGAAAAAGGCCATAAAATAAGATTAAATTAAATATAATGAGTTCAAATATTTTATTATAAGCTTTCGAACATGATCATATTGCTTAACCTCAAATTCAGAGCTTTTTACTTGATTAAAATTCCAACGGGTCCACTGTAAAAGCCCATTTAGACATGCACGCCTTAAACCCCAACAAAAAGGCCGCAAAATAAGATTAAATCAAATATAATGAGTTCAAATATTTTATTATGGGCTTCCAAACATGATTATGTAGCTTAATCTCAATTTCAGAGCTTTCTACTCGGTTAAAATTCCAACGGGTCCACTCTAAAAGCCCATTTAGACAAGCACGCCATAAATCCCAACAAAAAGGCCACAAAATAAGATTAAATCAAATATAATGAGTTCAAAAAGCAACATGAAAAGCTTAACCTCAATTTAAGCTTTTAAACAAATAAATAATGAGTCCACTTTGTAAAGCCAATTTAGACAAAAAACCCCAAAAAAAACGGCCACAAAATAAGATTAAATCAAATATAATGACTTCAAATAATTGATTATGGACTTTCGAACATGATCATATAGCTTAACCTCAATTTTAGAGTTTTTTACTCGGTTAAAACTTCCAATAGGTCCACTTTAAAAGCCCATTTAGACATGCACACCTTAAACCCCAACAAAAATGCCACAAAATAAGATTAAATTAAATATAATGAGCTGAAATATTTGATTATAAGCTTTTGAATATGATCATATTGCTTAAATAAATTTTATAGCTTTTTTACTCGGTTAAAATTCCAACTTGTCCACCTAAAAAAGCACATTTAGACATGCACGCCTTTAAACCAAAAAAAAAGGTTGCAAAATAAGATTAAATCAAATATAATGACTTCAAATAATTGATTATGTGCTTTCGAACATGATCATATAACTTAACCTCAATTTTTGAGCTTTTTACTTGGTTAAAATTCCAATAGATCCATTGTAAAAAGCCCATTTAGACATGCACGCTTTAAACCCAAAAAAAAAAGGCCGCAAAATATTATTAAATCAAATATAATGAGTTCAAATATTTGATTATGGGCTTTTGAACATGATTATGTAGCTTAATATCAATTTCAGAGCTTTTTACTTGGTTAAAATTCCAACGGGTCCTTTGTAAAAGCCAATTTAGACATGCACACCTTAAACCCCAAAAAAAAGCCACAAAAAAGCTTAATTAAATAAAATAAGTTTAAATCAAATATAATGATTTCAAATATTTGATTATGGGCTTTTGAACATGATCATATAGCTTAACCTCAATTCCAGAGCTTTTTACTCGGTTAAAATTCCAAGGGGTCCATTTAAAAAGCCCATTTTTAGACATGCACACTTTAAACCCAAAGAAAAAGGCCATAAAATAAGATTAAATTAAATATAATGAGTTCAAATATTTTATTATAAGCTTCTGAACATGATCATATTGCTTAACCTCAAATTCAGAGCTTTTTACTTGATTAAAATTCCAACGGGTCCACTAAAAAGCACATTTAGACATGCACGCCTTAAACCCCAACAAAAAGGCCGCAAAATAAGATTAAATCAAATATAATGAGTTCAAATATTTTATTATGGGCTTCCAAACATGATTATGTAGCTTAATCTCAATTTCAGAGCTTTCTACTCGGTTAAAATTCCAATGGGTCCACTATAAAAGCCAATTTAGACATGCACGCCTTAAACCCCAAAAAACGGCCACAAAATAAGATTAAATCAAATATAATGACTTCAAATAATTGATTATGGACTTTCGAACATGATCATATAGCTTAACCTCAATTTTAGAGTTTTTTACTCGGTTAAAATTCCCATAGGTCCACTTTAAAAGCCCATTTAGACATGCACACCTTAAACCCCAACAAAAATGCCGCAAAATAAGATTAAATTAAATATAATGAGTTGAAATATTTGATTATAAGCTTTTGAATATGATCATATTGCTTAATATAAATTTCATAGCTTTTTACTCGGGTAAAATTCCAACTTGTCCACTGAAAAAGCACATTTAAACTTGCACGCCTTAAACCCAAACAAAAAGGTTCCAAAATAAGATTAAATCAAATATAATGACTTCAAATAATTGAATATGTGCTTTCGAACATTATCATATAACTTAACCTCAATTTTAGAGCTTTTTACTTGGTTAAAATTCCAATAGATCCATTGTAAAGCCCATTTAGACATGCACGCCTTAAACCCCAACAAAAAGGCCGCAAAATATTATTATATCAAATATAATGAGTTCAAATATTTGATTATGGGCTTTCGAACATGATTATGTAGCTTAATAGCAATTTCAGAGCTTTCTACTTGGTTAAAATTCCAACGGGTCCACTGTAAATCCAATTTAGACATGCACACCTTAAACCCCAAGAAAAAAGCCACAAAAGAAGCTTAATTAAATATAATGAGTTTAAATCAAATATAATGATTTCAAATATTTGATTATGGGCTTTCGAACATGATCATATAGCTTAACCTCAATTCCAGAGGTTGTTACTCGGTTAAAATTCCAAGGGGTACACTGTAAAAGCCCATTTAGACATGCACTCTTTAAACCCAAAGAAAAAGGCCATAAAATAAGATTAAATTAAATATAATGAGTTCAAATATTTTATTATAAGCTTCCGAACATGATCATATTGCTTAACCTCAAATTCAGAGCTTTTTACTTGATTAAAATTCCAACGGGTCCACTGTAAAAGCCCATTTAGACATGCACGCCTTAAACCCCAACAAAAAGGCCGCAAAATAAGATTAAATCAAATATAATGAGTTCAAATATTTTATTATGGGCTTCCAAACATGATTATGTAGCTTAATCTCAATTTCATAGCTTTCTACTCGGTTAAAATTCCAATGGCTCCACTCTAAAAGCCCATTTAGACAAGCACACCATAAACCCCAACAAAAAGGCCACAAAATAAGATCAAATCAAATATAATGAGTTCAAATATTTGATTATGGGCTTTAGAACATGATTATGTAGCTTAATCTCAATTTCAGAGCTTTCTACTCAGTTAAAATTCCAACGGGTCCACTGTAAAAGCCAATTTAGACAAGCACGCCTTAAATCCGAAAAAACGGCCACAAAATAAGATGAAATCAAATTTAATGACTTCAAATAATTGATTATGGGCTTACGAACTTAATCATATAGCTTAACCTCAATTTTAGAGGCTTTTACTCGGTTAAAATTTCAATAGGTCCACTATAAAAGCCCATTTAGACATGCACACCTTAAACCCCAATAAAAAGGCCACAAAATAAGATTAAATCAAATATAATGAGTTCAAATATTTTATTATGGGATTTCGAACATGATCATGTAGCTTAACCTCATTTTTAGAGCTTTTTGATCAGTTAAAATTCCAACGGATCCACTGTAAAAACCAATTTAGACATGCACGCCTTAAACCCAAACAAAAAAGGCCACAAAATAAGATTAAATTAAATATAATGAGTTTAAATATTTGATTATGAGCTTTCGAACATGATCATATTGCTTAACCTCAATTTAGAGCTTTTTTACTGGTTAAAATTCCAATGGGTCCATTGTAAAAAGCCCATTTAGACATACACGCATTTTTAAACCCCAACAAAAAAAGGCATTAAAATAAGATTAAATCAAATATAATGAGTTCAAATATTTGATTATGGGCTTTTGAACATGATTATGTAGCTTAACCTCAATTTTAGCTTTTTTTACTTCGGTTAAAATTCCAACGGGTCCACTTTAAAAGCCAATTTAGACATGCACGCCTTAAACCCCAAAAAAAAAAGGCCACAAAAAAAAAATTAAATTAAATTAAATATAATGAGTTCAAATATTTGATTATAAGCTTTCGAACATGATCATGTTGCTTAACCTCAAATTTAGAGCTTTTTACTCGGTTAAAATTCCAACGGGTCCACTGAAAAAAGCCCATTTAGACATGCACGCTTTTAAACCCCAAAACAAAAAGGCCACAAAATAAGATTAAATTAAATATAATGAGTTCAAATATTTTATTATAAGCTTTCAAACATGATCATATTGCTTAATCTCTCAATTTCAGAGTTTTTTACTGGTTAAAATTTCAACGGGTCCCACTTGTAAAAGCCCATTTAGACATGCACGCCTTAAACCCCAACAAAAAGGCCGCAAAATAAGATTAAATCAAATATAATGAGTTCAAATATTTGATTATGGGCTTTTGAACATGATTATGTAGCTTAATCTCAATTTTAGAGCTTTTTACTCAGTTAAAATTCCAACGGTCCCTTTGTAAAAGCCCATTTAGACATGCACGCCTTAACCCCAAAAAAAAGGCCACAAAATAAGATTAAATCAAATATAATGAGTTCAAATATTTGATTATGGGCTTTTTGAACATGATCATATTAGCTTAACCTCAATTTTAGAGGCTTTTACTTGGTTAAAATTTCAATAGGTCCACTATAAAAGCCCATTTAGACATGCACGCTTTAAACCCCAACAAAAATGCCGCAAAATAAAATCAAATTAAATATAATGAGTTAAAATTTTTGATTATAAGCTTTCAAACATGATCATATTGCTTAATCTAAATTTCATATCTTTTTACTTTGTTCAAATTCCAATGGGTCCACGTAAAGGCACATTTAGACATGCACGCCTTAAACCCGAAGAAAAAGTTTGCTAAATAAGATTAAATCAAATATAAAGACTTCAAATAATTGATTATGTGCTTTTGAACATGATCATATATCTTAACCTCAATTTTAGAGCTTTTTACTCGGTTAAAATTCAAATATGTCCACTGTAAAAGCCATGTTAGACATGTACGTCTTAAACCCCAACAAAAAGGACGCAAAATAAGATTAAATTAAATATAATAAGTTCAAATATTTGATTATAAGCTTTCGAACATGATCATCTTGCTTAATCTAAATTTCATAGCTTTTTTAGTTCGGTTAAAATTCCAACGGGTCCCTTTATAAAAGCCAAAATTTAGACATGCACAAATATTTGATTTAACTTTTCAAACATGAAATATTGCTTAAAAAGGCCACAAAATAAGATTAAATTAAATATAATGAGTTCAAATATTTGATTATAAGCTTTCAAAAACATGATCAAATTTGCTTAACCTCAAATTTTGATTAGCTTTTTACATGGTTAAAAAAATTCAACGGGTCCATTGTAAAAGCCCATTTAGACAAGCACGCTTTAAACCCAACAAAAAGGTCACAAAATAAGATTAAATCAAATATAATGAGTTCAAATATTTGATTATGGGCTTTGAACATGATTATTAGCTTAACCTCAATTTTAGAGCTTTTTACTTCGGTTAAAATTCCAACGGGTCCACTATAAAAGCCCATTTAGACATGCACGCCTTAAACCCCAAAAAAAAAGGCCACAAAATAAGATTAAATTAAATATAATGAGTTCAAATATTTGATTATAAGCTTTGAACATGATCATATTGCTTAAATCAATTTTAGAGCTTTTTACTTGGTTAAAATTTCAATAGGTCCACTATAAAAGCACATTTAGACATGCACCTTTAAACCCCAACAAAAGGTTTGCAAAATAAGATTAAATCAAATATAACGAGTTCAAATATTTGATTATGTGCTTTCAAACATGATCATATAGCTTAACCTCAATTTTAGAGCTTTTTACTCGGTTAAAATTCCAATGGGTCCACTGTAAAAGCCCATTTAGACATGCACGCCTTAAACCCCAACAAAAAGGCTGCAAAATAAGATTAAATTAAATATAATGAGTTCAAATATTTGATTATAAGCTTTCGAACATGATCATATTGCTTAATCTAAATTTCATAGCTTTTTACTAGTTAAAATTCCAAGGGGACCACTTTAAAAAGCACATTTAGACATGCACGCCTTAAACCCCAACAAAAAGGCTGCAAAATAAGATTAAATCAAATATAATGAGTTCAAATATTTGATTATGTGCTTTCGAACATGATCATATAGCTTAACCTCAATTTCAGAGCTTTTTACTCGGTTAAAATTCCAACGGGTCCACTGTAAAAGCCCATTTAGACACATGCACGCCTTTTAAACCCAACAAAAAAAGGCCACAAAATAAGATTAAATTAAATATAATGAGTTCAAATATTTGATTATAAGCTTTTGAACATGATCATATTGCTTAACCTCAATTTTAGAGCTTTTTACTCGGTTAAAATTCCAACGGGTCCATTGTAAAAGCCCATTTAGACATGCACGCCTTAAACCCCAACAAAAAGGCCACAAAATAAGATTAAATTAAATATAATGAGTTCAAATATTTGATTATAAGCTTTCGAACATGATCATATTGCTTAACCTCAAATTTAGAGCTTTTTACTCGGTTAAAATTCCAACGGGTCCACTGTAAAAGCCCATTTAGACACGCACGCCTTAAACCCCAACAAAAATGCCTCAAAATAAGATTAAATTAAATATACTGAGTTCAAATATTTGATTATGGGCTTTTGAACATGATTATGTAGTTTAATCTCAATTTCAAAGCTTTCTACTCGGTTAAAATTCCAATAGGTCCACTGTAAAAGCCCATTTAGACATGCACGCCTTAAACCCCAACAAAAAGGCCGCCAAATAAGATTAAATTAAATATAATGAGTTAAAATATTTTATTATAAGCTTTTGAACATGATCATATTGCTTAATCTAAATTTCATACTTTTTACACCGTTAAAATTCCAACGGGTCCACTAAGCTTTCTAACATGACCATATTGCTTAACCAAAATAAGATTAAATCAAATATAATGAGTTCAAATATTTGATTATGGGCTTTTTAAAATGAATCATAACGGGTCCATTGTAAAAGAACTTTTAGACAAGCATCCCTTAAACCCAAAAAAAAAAATTGCAAAATATTATTAAATCAAATATAATTATTTCAAATATTTGATTATGTGCTTTGAACCTGATCATGTAGCTTAACATCATTTTTAGAGTTTTTAGTCGGTTAAAAGTCCAACGGATCTACTGTAAAAGCACATTTAGACATGCACACCTTAAACCCTAAAAAAAGGCCGCAAAATAAGATTAAATCAAATATAATTAGTTCAAATATTTGATTATAAGCTTTCGAACATGATCGTATTGCTTAATCTAAATTTCATATATTTTTACTCGGTTAAAATTCCAACGGGTCCATTCTATAGGCACATTTAGACATGCAGGCCTTAAACCCGAACAAAAAGTTTTCTAAATAAGATTAAATCAAATATACTGACTTCAAATAATTGATTATGTGCTTTTGAACATGATCATATAGCTTAACCTCAATTTTAGAGCTTTTTACTCGGTTAAAATTCCAATAGGTCCACTGTAAAAGCCCAGTTAGACATGCACGCCATAAACCGCAACAAAAAGGCCGCAAAATAAGATTAAATTAAATATAATGAGTTTCAATATTTGATTATAAGCTTTTGAACATGATCATCTTGCACAATCTAAATTCCATAGCTTTTTACTCGGTTAAACTTCCAATAGGACCACTGTAAAAGCACATTTAGACAAGCACGCCCTAGACCCCAACAAAAAGGCCAAAAAATAAGATTAAATCAAATATAATTAGTTAAAATATTTGATTATGTGCTTTCGAACATGATCATATAGCTTAACCTTAAATTCAGAGCTTTTTACTCGGTTAAAATTCCAACGGGTCCACTGTAAAAGCCCATTTAGACACGCACGCCTTAAACCCCAACAAAAAGGCCGCAAAATAAGATTAAATTAAATATAATGAGTAAAAATATTTGATTATGGGCTTTTGAACATGATTATGTAGTTTAATCTCAATTTCAGAGCTTTCTACTCGGTTAAAATTCCAATAGGTCCACTGTAAAGGCCCATTTAGACATGCAGGCCTTAAATCCCAACAAAAAGGTCGCAAATTAAGATTAAATTAAATATAATGAGTTCAAATATCTTATTATAAGCTTTCTAACATGACCATATTGCTTAACCTCAATTTCAGAGCTTTTTGATCAGTTAAAATTCAAACGGGTCCATTGTAAAAGCACTTTTAGAAAAGCATGCCTTAAACCCGAACAAAAAGATCGCAAAATATTATTAAATCAAATATAATTATTTCAAATATTTGATTATGTGCTTTGAACCTGATCATGTAGCTTAACCTCATTTTTAGAGTTTTTAGTCGGTTAAAAGTCCAACGGGTCTACTGTAAAAGCACATTTAGACATGCACGCCTTAAACCCCAAAAAAAGGCCGCAAAATAAGATTAAATCAAATATAATTAGTTCAAATATTTGATTATGTGCTTTCGAACATGATCATATAGCTTAACCTCAATTTCAGAGCTTTTTACTCCGTTTGAATTCCCACGGGTCCATAGTAAAAGCCCATTTAGACATGGACGCCTTAAACCCCAAGGAAAAAGCCACAAAATAAGATTAAATTAAATATAATGAGTTCAAATATTTGATTATAAGCGTCCAAACATGATCGTATTGCTTAACCTCAATTTCAGAGCTTTTTACTCGGTTAAAATTCCAACGGGCCATTATAAAAGCACATTTAGACATGCACGCCTTAAACCCCAACAAAAAGGTTGCAAAATGAGATTAAATCAAATATAATGACTTAAAACAATTGATTATGTGCTTTCGAACATGATCATATAGCTTAACCTCAATTTTAGAGGTTTTTACTCGGTTAAAATTCCAAGGGGTACACTGTAAAAGCCCATTTAGACATGCATGCCTTAAAACCCAAGAACGAGGCCAAAAAATAAGATTAAATTAAATAAAATGAGTTCAATATTTGATTATAAGATTTATAACATGATCATATTGCTTAACCTCAAATTCAGAGGTTTTTACTTAGTTAAAATTCCAACGGGACCACTGTAAAATCCCATTTAGACGGGTCCACTGTAAAAGCACATTTAGACATGCACACCTTAAACCCCAACAAAAAGGTCACAAAATAAGATTAAATCAAATATAATGAGTTCATATATTTTATTATGGGCTTCCGAACATGATTATGTAGCTTAATCTCCACTTCATAGCTTTCTACTCGGTTAAAATTCCAACGGGTCCACTATAAAAGCCAATTTAGACAAGCACACCTTAAATCCGAAAAAACGGCCGCAAAATAAGATGAAATCAAATATAATGACTTCAAATAATTGATTATGGTCTTACGAACTTAATCACATAGCTTAACCTCAATTTTAGAGCTTTTTACTTGGTCAAAATTTCAATAGGTCCACTATAAAAGCCCATTTAGACATGCACTCTTTAAGCCCCAACAAAAATGCCGCAAAGTAAGATCAAATTAAATATAATGAGTTCAAATATTTGATTATAAGCTTTCTAACATGATCATATTGCTTAATCTAAATTTCATATCTTTTTACTCGGTTAAAATCCCAACGGGTCCACTATAAAGGCACATTTAGACATGCACGCCTTAAACCCGAGCAAAAAGTTTGCTAAATAAGATTAAATCAAATATAATGACTTCAAATAATTGATTATGTGCTTTTGAATATGATCATATAGCTTAACCTCAATTTTAGAGCTTTTTACTCGGTTAAAATTCCAATAGGTCCACTGTAAAAGCCCAGTTAGACATGCACGCCATAAACCCCAACAAAAAGGCCGCAAAATAAGATTAAATTAAATATAATGAGTTCCAATATTTGATTATAAGCTTTTGAACATGATCAGCTTGCATAATGTAAATTTCATAGCTTTTTACTCAGTTAAACTTCCAATGGGACCACTGTAAAAGAACATTTAGACAAGCACGCCCTAGACCCCAACAAAAAGGCCAAAAAATAAGATTAAATCAAATATAATTAGTTCAAATATTTGAATATGTGCTTTCGAGCAATATCATATAGCTTAACCTCAATTTTAGAGCTTTTTACTCTGTTAAAATTCCAACGGGTCCACTGTAAGAGCCCATTTAGACACGCACACCTTAAACCCCAACAAAAAGGCCGCAAAATAAGATTAAATTAAATATAATGAGTTCAAATATTTGATTATGGGCTTTCGAACATGATTATGTAGTTTAATCTCAATTTCAGAGCTTTCTACTCCGTTAAAATTCCAATAGGTCCACTGTAAAAGCCCATTTAGACATGCACGCCTTAAACCCCAACAAAAAGGCCGCCAAATAAGATTAAATTAAATATAATGAGTTAAAATATTTGATTATAAGCTTTTGAACATGATCATATTGCTTAATCTAAATTTCATAGCTTTTTACACGGTTAAAATTCCAACGGGTCCATTGTAAAATCCCATTTAGACATGCACCCCTTAAATCCTAACAAAAAGGTCGCAAATTAAGATTAAATTAAATATAATGAGTTCAAATATCTGATTATAAGCTTTCTAATAGGACCATATTGCTTAACCTCAATTTTAGAGCTTTTTGATCAGTTAAAATTCCAACGGGTCCATTGTAAAAGCACTTTTAGACAGGCACGCCTTAAACTCGAACAAAAAGATCGCAAAATAATATTAAATCAAATATAATGATTTCAAATATTTGATTACGTGCTTCGAACCTGATCATGTAGCTTAACCTCATTTTTAGAGTTTTTTATTCGGTTAAAAGTCCAACGGATCCACTATAAAAACCCATTTAGACATGCACGCCTTAAGCCCAAACAAAAAAGGCCACAAAATAAGATTAAATTAAACATAATGAGTTCAAATATTTGATTATGAGCTTTCGAACATGATCGTTTTTCTTATCATCAATTTTAGAGATTTTTACTCGGTTAAAATTTCAACGGGTCCACTATAAAAAGCACATTTAGACATGCACGCCTTAAACCCCAACAAAAAGGCTGCAAAATAAGATTAAATCAAATATAATTAGTTCAAATATTTTATTATGTGCTTTCAAACATGATCATATAGCTTAACCTCGATTTTAGAGCTTTTTACTCCGTTTAAATTCCAACGGGTCCACAGTAAAAGCTCATTTAGACATGCACGCCTTAAACCCGAACAAAAAGGCTGCAAAATAAGATTAAATTAAATATAATGAGTTCAAATATTTGATTGCAAGCTTTCAAACATGATCATCTTGCTTAATCTAAATTTCATAGCTTTTTACTAGGTTAAAATTCCAATGGGACCACTTTAAAACCACATTTAGACATGCACGCCTTAAACCCCAACAAAAAGGACGCAAAATAAGTTAAATCAAATATAATTTGTTCAAATATTTGATTATGTGCTTTCGAACATGATCATATACCTTAACCTCAATTTCATTGCTTTTTACTCGGTTAAAATTCCAACGGGTCCACTATAAAAGCCCATTTATACATGCACGCCTTAAACCCCAACGAAAAGGCCACAAAATACGATTAAATTAAATATAATTAGTTCAAATATTTGATTATAAGCTTTCGAACATGATCATATTGCTTAACCTCAAATTCAAAGCGTTTTACTCGGTTAAAATTCCAACGGTCCATTGTAAAAGCCCATTAAGACATGCACGCCTTAAACCCCAAGAAAAAGGCCACAAAATAATATTAAATTAAATATAATGAGTTCAAATATTTGATTATATGCATTCAAACATGATCATATTCCATAACCCTAAATTTCCTAGCTTTTTGCTCGGTTAAAATTCCAATGGATCCACTATAAAAAGCCTATTTAGACATGCATGACTTAAACCCCAACAAAAAGGTCGCAAAATAAGATTAAATTAAACATGATGAGTTTAAATATTTTATTATAAGAATTCAAACATGATCATATTGCTTAACCTCAATTTCAGAGCTTTTTACTCGGTTAAAATTTTAACGGGTCCACTGTAAAGCACATTTAGACATGCACCACTTAAACTCGAACAAAAAGGTTGCAAAATAAGAGTAAATCAAATATAATGACTTCAAATAATTGATTATGCGCTTTTGAACATGGTCAATAGCTTAACCTCAATTTTAGAGCTTTTTACTCGGTTAAAATTCTAATAGGTCCACTGTAAAAGCCAGTTAGACATGCACGCCTTAAACCCCAACAAAAAAGGCCGCAAAATAAGATTAAATTAAATATAATGAGTTCAAATATCTGATTATAAGCTTTCGAACGTGACCATATTGCTTAGCCTCAATTTCAGAGCTTTTTGATCGGTTAAAATTCCAACGGGTCCATTGTAAAAGCACTTTTAAACAGGCACGCCTTAAACCCGAACAAAAAGATCATAAAATAATATTAAATCAAATATAATGATTTCAAATATTTGATTATGTGCTTAGAACCTGATCATGTAGCTTAACCTCATTTTTAGAGTTTTTTACTCGGTTAAAAGTCCAACGGATCCACTATAAAAACCCATTTAGACATGCACGCCTTAAGCCCAAACAAAAAAGGCCGCAAAATAAGATTAAATTAAATATAATGAGTTCAAATATTTGATTATGAGCTTTCGAACATGATCGTTTTTCTTATCATCTATTTCAGAGATTTTTACTCGGTTAAAATTCAACGGGTCCACTGTAAAAGCACATTTAGACATGCACGCCTTAAACCCCAACAAAAAGGCCGCAAAATAAGATTAAATCAAATATAATTAGTTCAAATATTTGATTATGTGCTTTCGAACATGATCATATAGCTTAACCTCATTTTCAGAGCTTTTTACTCCGTTTAAATTCCAACGGGTCCACAGTATAAGCCCATTTAGACATGCACGCCTTAAACCCCAACAAAAAGGCCACAAAATAAGATTAAATTAAATATAATGAGTTAAAATATTTGATTATAAGCTTTCGAACATGATCATATTGCTTAACCTCAAATTCAGAGCTTTTTACTCGGTTAAAATTCAAATGGGTCCAGTAAAAAAGTACATTTAGACATGTATGCCTTAAAACCCAACAAAAAGGCTGCAAAATACGATTAAATCAAATATAATGACTTCAAATATTTGATTATGGGCTTTCGGACATGATCATATCGCTTAACCTCAATTTCATAGGTTTTAACTCGGTTAAAATTCCAAGGGGTACACTGTAAAAGCCCATTTAGACATGCACGCATTAAACCCCAAGGAAAAGGCCACAAAATAATATTAAATTAAATATAATGAGTTCAAATATTTGATTATAAGCTTTCAAACATGATCATCTTGCTTAACACTAAATTTCTTAGCTTTTTACTCGGTTAAAATTCCAATGGATCCACTGTAAAAAGCCCATTTAGACATGCACGTATTAAACCCCAAGGAAAAGGCCACAAAATAATATTAAATTAAATATAATGAGTTTAAATATTTGATTATAAGCGTTCAAACATGATCATATTGCTTAACCTCAATTTCAGAGCTTTTTACTCGGTTAAAATTCCAACGGGTCCACTGTAAAAGCACATTTAGACATGCACGCCTTAAACCCGAACAAAAAGGTTGCAAAATAAGATTAAATCAAATATAATGACTTAAAATAATTGATTATGTGCTTTCGAACATGATCATATAGCTTAACCTTAATTTTAGATCATTTTACTCGGTTAAAATTCCAATAGGTCCACTGTAAAAGCCAGTTAGACATGCACGCCTTAAACCCCAACAAAAAGGCCGCAAAATAAGATTAAATTAAATATAATGAGTTCAAATATTTTATTATAAGCTTTTGAACATGATAATCTTGCTTAATCTAAATTTCATAGCTTTTTACTCGGTTAAAATTCCAATGGGACAACTTTAAAAGCACATTTAGACATGCACGCCTTAAACCCAACAAAAAGACCGCAAAATAAGATTAAATCAAAGATAATTAGTTAAAATATTTGATTATGCACTTTCGAGCATGATCATATGGCTTAACCTCAATTTCATAGCTTTTTACTCGGTTAAAATTACAACGGGTGCACTATAAAAGCCCATTTAGACATGCACGCCTTAAACCCCAACAAAAAGGCCACAAAATAAGATTAAATTAAATATAATGAGTTCAAATATTTGATTATAAGCTTTCGAACATGATCATATTGCTTAACCTCAAATTCAAAGCCTTTAACTCATTTAAAATTCCAACGGGTCAATATTTGAAAAAATCACATTTAGACATGCTTTTTGTTTTAAGTTTAAAAACCCAAAAAATAAAAAAAATAAGATTAAATCAAATATAATGATTTCAAATATTTGAACTCATTATATTTAATTTAATCTTATTTTGTGGCCTTTTTTTTTTGGGTTTAAGGCGTGCATGTCTAAATGGATTTTTGAAACCTTATTGGAATTTTAACCGAGTAACAACCTCTAAAATTGAGGTTAAGCTATATGATCATGTTCGAAAGCCCATAATCAAATATTTGAAATCATTATATTTGATTTAATCTTATTTTGCGGCCTTTTTGTTGGGGTTTAAGGCGTGCATGTCTAAATGTGTTTTTTTAATGGACCCGTTGGAATTTTAAATGAGTTAAAAGCTCTAAAATTTAGATTAAGCAATATGATCATGTTCGAAAGCTTATAATAAAATATTTGAAATCATTATATTTAATTTAATCTTATTTTGTGGCTTTTTTCTTGGGATTGGAATTTGCATATCTAAATTTAGCTTTACAATGGACCCGTTGGAATTATAATCAAATATTTGAATTCAAATATTAGAAAGCTTTTGAAAAAAATTTTTTTATTGGACCTGGAATTTTAAAATTTTTAAAAGCTGTTATTAAGCTACATAATCATGTTCGAAATCCCATAATCAAATATTTGAACTCATTTATTTGATTTAATCTTATTTTTTTTTTTTTTTTTTATTTATTTATCTTTTCAAGGGGTGCATGTTAAATGGGTTTTTTAGTGGGACCGTTGAAATTTTTTTTAAGTAAAAAAGCTCTAAAATTGATGTTAAGCAACATGATCATGTTAGAAAGCTCATAATCAAATATTTAAAATCATTATATTTAATTTAATCTTATTTTTTGGCTTTTTGTTTGGGTTTTAAGGCATGCATCTCTAAATGAGTTTTTATAGTATACCCGTTGGAATTTTAACCGAGTAAAAACACTAAAATTGAGGTTAACCTATATGATCATGTTAGAAAGCCCAAAATCAATTATTTGAAGTCATTATATTTGATTTAATCTTATTTTTAATGTTTTTTTTTTTTTTGGGTTTTAAGGTGTGCATGTCTAAATTTTTTTTACAAAGTGAACCGTTGGAATTTTAACCGAGAGTAAAAAGCTCTAAAATTGAGATTAAGCTACATAATCATGTTCAAAAGCCCATAATCAAATATTTGAACTCATTATATTTGATTTAATCTTATTTTTTTGGCCTTTTTGTTGGGGTTTAAAGCGTGCATGTCTAAATGAGATTTTTTTTGTGGACCGTTGGAATTTTAACCGAGTAAAAAGCTCTAAAATTGAGGTTAAGCAATATGATCATGTTTGAAAGCTTATAATCAAATATTTGAACTCATTATATTTAATTTAATCTTTTTTTTTGGCCTTTTTTTTTGGGTTTAAGGCGTGCATGTCTAAATGGGCTTTTACAAATGGACCCTTGGAATTTTTGAGTAAAAAGCTCTCTAAAATTGAGGTTTTAATCTATATGATCATGTTCAAAAGCCCATAATCAAATATTTGAAACTCATTATATTTGATTTAATCTTATTTTTTGCCTTTTTGTTGGGGTTTAAGGCGTGCATGTCTAAAATGGTTTTTTTTAGTGGGACCGTTGGAATTTTAACCGAGTAAAAAGCTCTAAAATTGAGGTTAAGCAATATGATCATGTTCAAAAGCTTATAATCAAATATTTGAAATCATTATATTTAATTTAATCTTTTTTTGGCCTTTTTGTTTGGGGTTTAAGGCGTGCATGTCTAAATGGGTTTTTACAGTGGACCCATTGGAATTTTAACCGAGTAAAAAGCTCTAAAATTGAGGTTATTAAATATGATAATGTTCATAATTTGAAAGCTTATAATCAAATATTTGAACTCATTATATTTAATTTAATCTTATTTTTTGCCTTTTTGTTGGGGGTTTAAAGCGTGCATGTCTAAAAAAATTTTTTTAGTGGACGTTTTGAATTTTAACCCAAGTAAAAAGCTCTTAAAATTTGATATTAAGCAATATGATCATGTTCAAAAGCTTATAATCAAATATTTGAACTCATTATATTTAATTTAATCTTTATTTTGTGGTTTTTTTTTGGGTTTAAGGCGTGCATGTCTAAATGGGCTTTTATAGTGGAGGTTGGAATTTTAAACTGAGTAAAAAGCTCTAAAATTGAGGTTAAGCTATATGATCATGTTTGAAAAGCCCATAATCAAATATTTGAACTCATTATATTTGATTTAATCTTATTTTTTTGCTTTTTTTGTTGGGGTTTAATGTGCATGTCTAAATGTGTTTTTTTAGTGGACCCATTGAATTTTAAACGAGATTAAAAAGCTCTAAAATTGAGATTAAGCAATATGATCATGTTCAAAAGCTTATAATCAAATATTTGAACTCATTATATTTAATTTAATCTTATTTTTTGGCTTTTTGTTTGGGTTTAAGGTTGCATGTCTAAATTTTTTTATAGTGGACCCGTTTGGAATTTTAACCAAGTAAAAGCTCTAAAATTGTTATTAAGCTATATGATCATGTTTGAAAAAGCCCATAATCAAATATTTGAACTCATTATATTTGATTTAATCTTATTTTGTGGCCTTTTTGTTGGGGTTTAAGGCGTGCATGTCTAAATGGGTTTTTTAAAGTGGACCCGTTGGAATTTTAACCGAGTAAAAAGCTATGAAATTGATGTTAAGCAATATGATCATGTTCAAAGCTCATAATCAAATATTTAAACTCATTATATTTAATTTAATCTTATTTTGTGCCTTTTTGTTTGGGTTTAAGGCGTGCATGTCTAAATGGTTTTTTATAAATGACCCGTTGGAATTTTTTAACCGAGTAAAAAACTCTAAAATTGAGGTTAAGCTATATGATCATGTTCAAAAGCCTATAATCAAATATTTGAACTCATTATATTTGATTTAATCTTATTTTTTGATTTTTTTTTGGGTTTAAGGCGTGCATGTCTAAATGTGCTTTTAATGGACCCGTTGGAATTTTAACAAGTAGTAAAAGCTCTAAAATTGAGGTTAAGCAATATGATCATGTTCAAAAGCTTATAATCAAATATTTGAACTCATTATATTTAATTTAATCTTATTTTTTGCCTTTTTGTTGGGGTTTAAGGCGTGCATGTCTAAATGGGTTTTTATAGTGGACCCGTTGGAATTTTAACCGAGTAAAAAAAAAGCTCTAAAATTGAGGTTAAGCAATATGATCATGTTCAAAAGCCATAATCAAATATTTGAACTCATTATATTTAATTTAATCTTATTTTTGTGATTTTTTTTTGTTTGGGTTTAAGGCGTGCATGTCTAAAATGGTTTTTTTAAGTGGACCCATTGGAATTTTAACCAAGTAAAAAAAGCTCTAAAATTGAGGTTAAGCATTATGATCATTGTTCGAAAGCTTATAATCAAATATTTGAACTCATTATATTTAATTTAATCTTGTTTTGTGGCTTTTTCTTGGGGTTTAAGGCGTGCATGTCTAAATTGACTTTATAGTGGACCCGTTAGAGTTTTAACCGAGTAGAAAGCTCTGAAATTGTTATTAAGCTAAATAATCATGTTCGAAAGCCCATAAGCAAATATTTGTACTCATTATATTTGATTTAATCTTATTTTGCAGCCTTTTGTTGGGGTTTAAGATGTGCATGTCTAAATGGGCTTTTACGGTGGACCCGTTGAAATTTTAACCCAGTAAAAAGCTATGAAATTGATGTTAAGCAACATGATCATGTTCGAAAGCTCATAATCAAATATTTAAACTCATTATATTTAATTTAATCTTATTTTGCGGCCTTTTTTGTTTGGGTTTAAGGCTTGCATGTCTAAATGGGATTTTATAGATGATCTGTTGGAATTTTAACCGAGTAAAAAACTCTAAAATTGAGGTTAAGCTACATGATCATGTTCGAAAACCTATAATCAAATATTTGAACTCATTATATTTGATTTAATCTTATTTTGCGATCTTTTTGTTTGGGTTTAAGGCATGCTTGTCTAAAAGTGCTTTTATAGTGGGCCCGTTGGAATTTTAACCGAGCAAAAAGCTCTAAAATTGAGGTTAAGCAATATGATCATGTTCGAAAGCTCATAATCAAATATTTAAACACATTATATTTAATTTAATCTTATTTTGCAGCCTTTTTTGTTTGGGTTTAAGGCGTACATCTCTAAATGGGTTTTTATAGTGTATCCGTTGGAATTTTAATCAAGTATAAAACTCTAAAATTGAGGTTAAGCTATATGATCATGTTCAAAAGCCCATAATCAATGATTTGAAGTCATTATATTTGATTTAATCTTATTTTGCGTCCGTTTTTTCGGGTTTAAGGCGTGCATGTCTAAATTGGCTTTTATAGTGAACCAGTTGCAATTTTAACCGAGTATAAAGCTCTGAAATTCAGATTAAGCTATATAATCATGTTCGAAAGCCCATAATCAAATATTTGAACTCATTATATTTGATTTAATCTTATTTTTGTGGCCTTTTTTTTGGGTTTAAGGCGTGCATGTCTAAATGGGCTTTTACAGTGGACCCGTTGGAATTTTAACCGAGTAAAAAGCTCTGATTTTGAGGTTAAGCAATATGATCATGTTCGAAAGCTTATAATCAAATATTTAAACTCATTATATTTAATTTAATCTTATTTTGTGGCCTTTTTCTTGGGGTTTAAGGCGTGCATGTCTAAATGGGTTTTTATAGTGTACCCCTTGGAATTTTAACCGAGTAAAAACCTCTTAAATTGAGGTTAAGCTATATGATCATGTTCGAAAGCCCATAATAAATATTTGAAATCCTTATATTTGATTTATTCCTATTTTGCGGCCTTTTTGTTGGGGTTGAAAGCGTGCGTGTCTAAATAGGCTTTTACTGTGGACCCGTTCAAATTTTAATCGAGTAAAAAACTCTCAAATTGAAGTTAAGCAACAAGATCATGTTCGAAAGCTCATAATCAAATATTTAAACTCATTATATTGAATTTAATCTTATTTTGCGGCCTTTTTGTTTGGGTTTAAGGCGTGTATCTCTAAATGGGTTTTTATAGTGGTTTCATTGGAATTTAAACCGAGAAAAAAATCTAAAATTGAGGTTAAGCTATATGATCATGCTCGAAAGCCCACAATCAAATATTTGAAGTCATTATATTTGATTTAATCTTATTTTGTGGCTTTTTTTTTTTGGGTTTAAGGCGTGCATGTCTAAATGGGTTTTTACAAGTGGACCCGTTGGAATTTTTAACCGAGTAAAAAGCTCTAAAATTGAGATTAAGCAATATGATCATGTTCAAAAGCCCATAATCAAATATTTGAACTCATTATATTTAATTTAATCATATTTTGTGGCCTTTTTGTTTGGGTTTAAGGCGTGCATGTCTAAATGGGCTTTTTTTAAAGTGGACCCGTTGAATTTTAACCGAGTAAAAAGCTCAAATTGAGTTAAGTTAAGCAATATGATCATGTTTGAAAGCCCATAATCAAATATTTGAACTCATTATATTTAATTTAATCTTATTTTTGTGGCCTTTTTGTTTGGGGTTTAAGGCGTGCATGTCTAAATGGGTTTTTTAGTGGACCCGTTGGAATTTTAGTAAAAAGTAAAAAAGCTCTAAAATTGAGGTTAAGCAATATGATCATGTTTGAAAGCCCATAATCAAATATTTGAACTCATTATATTTAATTTAATCTTATTTTTGTGGCTTTTTTGTTGGGGTTTTTAAGGCGTGCATGTCTAAATGGGTTTTTTTATAGTGGACCCGTTGGAATTTTAACCGAGTAAAAAGCTCTAAAATTGTTATTAAGCAATATGATCATGTTCAAAAGCCCATAATCAAATATTTGAACTCATTATATTTAATTTAATCTTATTTTGTGGCCCTTTTTTTGGGTTTAAGGCGTGCATGTCTAAATGGGTTTTTTAAAGTGGACCCGTTGGAATTTTAACCGAGTAAAAAGCTCTAAAATTGATGTTAAGCAATATGATCATGTTCAAAAGCTCATAATCAAATATTTGAACTCATTATATTTAATTTAATCTTATTTTTGGCTTTTTTTTGTTTGGTTTTTAAGGCGTGCATGTCTAAATGGGTTTTTTAGTGGACCGTTGGAATTTTAACCGAGTAAAAAGCTCTAAAATTGAGGTTAAGCAATATGATCATGTTGAAAGCTTATAATCAAATATTTGAACTCATTATATTTAATTTAATCTTTTTTTGTGACTTTTTTTTGGGTTTTTAAATGCATGTCTAAATGGGTTTTACAAGTGGACCCGTTGGAATTTTAACCGAGTAAAAAGCTCTAAAATTGAGGTTAAGCAATATGATCATGTTTGAAAGCTCATAATCAAATATTTGAACTCATTATATTTAATTTAATCTTTTTTTGCGGCCTTTTTTTTTGGGTTTTAAGGCGTGCATGTCTAAAATGGTTTTTTTAAAGTGGACCCGTTGGAATTTTAACCGAGTAAAAAGCTCTAAAATTGAGGTTAAGCAATATGATCATGTTCAAAAGCTTATAATCAAATATTTGAACTCATTATATTTAATTTAATCTTATTTTTGGCCTTTTTTGTTTGGGTTTAAGGCATGTGCATGTCTAAATGTTTTTTTATAGTGGACCCGTTGGAATTTTAAACGAGTAAAAAGCTCTGAAATTGAGGTTAAGCAATATGATCATGTTCAAAAGCTTATAATCAAATATTTGAACTCATTATATTTAATTTAATCTTATTTTGTGGCCTTTTTGTTGGGGTTTAAGGCGTGCATGTCTAAATGGATTTTTTATAGTGGACAATTATGTTGAATTTTAACCGAGTAAAAAGCTCTAAAATTGAGGTTAAGCAATATGATCATGTTCAAAAGCTTATAATCAAATATTTGAACTCATTATATTTAATTTAATCTTATTTTGTGCCTTTTTATTGAGGTTTAAGGCGTGCATGTCTAAATGGGTTTTTATAGTGGACCGTTTGAATTTTAACCGAGTAAAAAGCTCTAAAATTGAGGTTAAGCTATATGATCATGTTCAAAAGCCCATAATCAAATATTTGAACTCATTATATTTAATTTAATCTTATTTTGTGGCCTTTTTGTTTGGGTTTAAGGCGTGCATGTCTAAATGGGTTTTTTTAGTGGTGGACCCATTGAAATTTAATCGAGTAAAAAGCTCTAAAATTGAGGTTAAGCAATATGATCATGTTTGAAAGCTCATAATCAAATATTTAAACTCATTATATTTAATTTAATCTTATTTTTATGGCTTTTTTTGTTTGGGTTTAAGGCGTGCATGTCTAAATGGGTTTTTTTAAATTGGACCCGTTGGAATTTTTAACCGAGTAAAAAGCTCTAAAATTGAGGTTAAGCAATATGATCATGTTCGAAAGCCCATAATCAAATATTTGAACTCATTATATTTAATTTAATCTTATTTTGTGGCCTTTTTGTTGGGGTTTAAGGCGTGCATGTCTAAATGGTTTTTTTTATTGTGGACCCGTTGGAATTTTAACGAGTAAAAAGCTCTAAAATTGAGATTAAGCAATATGATCATGTTCAAAAGCTCATAATCAAATATTTGAACTCATTATATTTAATTTAATCTTATTTTTTGGCCTTTTTTTTTGGGGTTTAAGGCGTGCATGTCTAAATGGGTTTTTACAGTGGACCCGTTGGAAATTTTAACCGAGTAAAAAGCTCTAAAAATTGAGGTTAAGCAATATGATCATGTTCAAAGCTCATAATCAAATATTTAAACTCATTATATTTAATTTAATCATATTTTACGGCCTTTTTGTTTGGGTTTAAGGCGTGCATGTCTAAATGGGCTTTTTTTTAGTGGACCGTTGGAATTTTAACCGAGTAAAAAACTCTAAAATTGAGGTTAAGCTATATGATCATGTTCAAAAAGCCCATAATCAAATATTTGAACTCATTATATTTAATTTAATCTTATTTTGTGGCCTTTTTGTTTGGGTTTAAGGCGTGCATGTCTAAATGGGTTTTTAGAGTGGACCCGTTGGAATTTTAACCGAGTAAAAAGCTCTAAAATTGAGGTTAAGCAATATGATCATGTTCGAAAACTCATAATCAAATATTTGAACTCATTATATTTAATTTAATCTTATTTTGCGACCTTTTTGTTGGGGTTTAAGGCGTGCATGTCTAAATGGGTTTTTACAGTGGACCCGTTGGAATTTTAACCGAGTAAAAAGCTCTAAAATTGAGGTTAAGCTACATGATCATGTTCGAAAGCCCATATTCAAATATTTGAACTCATTATATTTAATTTAATCTTATTTTGCGACCTTTTTGTTGGGGTTTAAGGCGTGCATGTCTAAATGGGTTTTTACAGTGGACCCGTTGGAATTTTAACCGAGTAAAAAGCTCTGAAATTGAGGTTAAGCTACATGATCATGTTCAAAAGCCCATAATCAAATATTTGAACATTTTATATTTGATTTAATATTATTTTGCGACCTTTTTGTTCGGGTTTAAGGTGTGCATGTCTAAATGGGCTTTTACACTGGACCCGTTGGAATTTTAACCGAGTAAAAAGCTCTGAAATTGAGGTTAAGCAATAAGATCATCTTCGAAAGCTTATAATGAAATATTTGAACTCATTATATTTAATTTAATCTTATTTTACGGCCTTTTTGTTTGGGTTTAAGGCGTGCATGTCTAAATGGGCTTTTACGGTGGACCCGTTGGAATTTTAACCGAGTAAAAAGCTCTGAAATTGAGGTTACGCAATATGATCATGTTCGAAAACTCATAATCAAATATTTGAACTCATTATATTTAATTTAATCTTATTTTGTGGCCTTTTTTGTTTGGGATTAAGACGTGCATGTCTAAATGGGTTTCTACAGTGGACCCGTTGGAATTTTAACCTAGTAAAAAGCTCTAAAATTGAGGTTAAGCAATATGATCATGTTTAAAAAGCTCATAATCAAATATTTGAACTCATTATATTTAATTTAATCTTATTTTGTGGCCTTTTTGTTTGGGTTTAAGGCGTGCATGTCTAAATGGGTTTTTATAGTGGACCCGTTGGAATTTTAACCGAGTAAAAAGCTCTGAAATTGAGGTTAAGCAATATGATCATGTTCAAAAGCTCATAATCAAATATTTGAACTCATTATATTTAATTTAATCTTATTTTTTGGCTTTTTTTGTTTGGGATTAAGGCGTGCATGTCTAAATGGGTTTTTTATAGTGGACCCGTTGGAATTTTAACCGAGTAAAAAGCTCTAAAAAAATTGAGGTTAAGCAATATGATCATGTTCAAAAGCTTATAATCAAATATTTGAACTCATTATATTTAATTTAATCTTATTTTTTATATTTAATTTTTTGTTTGGGTTTAAGGCGTGCATGTCTAAATGGGTTTTTACAATGGTGGACCGTTGGAATTTTAACCGAGTAAAAAGCTCTAAAATTGAGGTTAAGCAATATGATCATGTTCAAAAGCCCATAATCAAATATTTGAACTCATTATATTTAATTTAATCTTATTTTGTGCCTTTTTGTTTGGGTTTAAGGAATGCATGTCTAAATGGGCTTTTTTTAGTGGACCCGTTGGAATTTTAACCGAGTAAAAAGCTCTAAAATTGAGGTTAAGCAATATGATCATGTTCAAAAGCTTATAATCAAATATTTGAACTCATTATATTTAATTTAATCTTATTTTTTTTGTGTTTTTTTTTGGGTTTAAGGCGTGCATGTCTAAATTGGCTTTTTTATAGTGGACCCGTTGGAATTTTAACCGAGTAAAAAGCTCTAAAATTGAGGTTAAGCAATATGATCATGTTTGAAAGCCTTATAATCAAATATTTGAACTCATTTATATTTAATTTAATCTTATTTTGCAGCCTTTTTTGTTGGGGTTTAAGGCGTGCATGTCTAAATGGGTTTTTACAAAGTGGACCCGTTGAAATTTTAACCGAGTAAAAAGCTCTAAAAAATTGAGGTTAAGCAATATGATCATGTTCAAAAGCTCATAATCAAATATTTAAACTCATTATATTTAATTTAATCTTATTTTTTTGGCCTTTTTTTTTGGGTTTAAGGCGTGCATGTCTAAATGGGTTTTATAGAATGGACCCGTTGGAATTTTAACCGAGTAAAAAACTCTAAAATTGAGGTTAAGCTATATGATCATGTTCGAAAGCTTATAATCAAATATTTGAACTCATTATATTTTATTTAATCTTATTTTTGACCTTTTTGTTTGGGTTTAAGGCATGCTTGTCTAAATGGGCTTTTATAGTGGACCCGTTGGAATTTTAAACGAGTAAAAAGCTCTGAAATTGAGGTTAAGCAATATGATCATGTTCGAAAGCTCATAATCAAATATTTGAACTCATTATATTTAATTTAATCTTATTTTGCGGCCTTTTTTGTTTGGGTTTAAGGCGTGCATGTCTAAATGGGTTTTTTAGTGGATCCGTTGGAATTTTTAACCGAGTAAAAAGCTCTGAAATTGAGTTTAAGCTATAGGATCATGTTCGAAAGCCCATAATCAATTATTTGAACTCATTATATTTGATTTAATCTTATTTTGCGGCCTTTTTGTTGGGGTTTAAGGCGTGCATGTCTAAATGTGCTTTTACAGTGGACCCGTTGGAATTTTAACCGAGTAAAAAGCTAAAATTGAGGATTAAGCAATATGATCATGTTCGAAAGCCCATAATCAAATATTTGAACTCATTATATTTAATTTAATCTTATTTTGTGGCCTTTTTCTTTGGGGTTTAAGGCGTGCATGTCTAAATGGCTTTTACAGTGGACCCGTTGGAATTTTAACCGAGTAAAAAGCTCTGAAATTGAGGTTAAGCAATATGATCATGTTTGAAAGCTTATAATCAAATATTTAAACTCATTATATTTAATTTAATCTTATTTTGTGGCCTTTTTGTTGGGGTTTAAGCGTGCATGTCTAAATGGGTTTTTTATAGTGGACCCTTTGGAATTTTAACCGAGAGTAAAAAGCTCTTAAATTGAGGTTAAGCTATATGATCATGTTCGAAAGCCCATAATCAAATATTTGAACTCATTATATTTGATTTAATCTTATTTGTGGCCTTTTGTTTGGGGTTTAAGGCGTGCATGTCTAAATGGGTTTTTATAGTGGACCCGTTAAAATTTTAACCGAGTAAAAAGCTCTAAAATTGAGGTTAAGCAATATGATCATGTTTGAAAAGCTCATAATCAAATATTTAAACTCATTATATTTAATTTAATCTTATTTTGCGGCCTTTTTGTTTGGGTTTAAGGCGTGCATGTCTAAATGGGTTTTTATAGTGGGACCGTTGGAATTTTAAACGAGTAAAAAATTATAAAATTGAGGTTAAGCTATATGATCATGTTCAAAAGCCCATAATCAAATATTTGAACTCATTATATTTGATTTAATCTTATTTTTTTATGCCTTTTTTTTTTGGGTTTACTATGTGCATGTCTAAATTGCTTTTTACAAAGTGAACCCGTTGGAATTTTTTTAACCGAGTAAAAAGCTCTAAAATTGAGATTAAGCTATACAATCATGTTCAAAAGCCCATAATCAAAAATTTGAACTCATTATATTTGATTTAATCTTATTTTTGTGCCCTTTTTTTTTTGGGGTTTAAGGCGTGCATGTCTAAATGGGCTTTTTTTAGTGGACCCGTTGTAATTTTAACCGAGTAAAAAGCTCTGAAATTGATGTTAAGCAACGTGATCATGTTTGAAAGCTCATAATAAAATATTTAAACTCATTATATTTAATTTAATCTTATTTTGCGGCCTTTTTTGATTGGGTTTAAGGCATGCATCTCTAAATGGGTTTTTATAGTGGATCCGTTGGAATTTTAACCGAGTATAAAAATATAAAATTGAGGTTAAGCTATATGATCATATTCGAAAGCCCACAATCAATTACTTGAAGTAATTATATTTGATTTAATATTATTTTGCGACCGTTGTTTCAGGTTTAAGGCGGGCTTGTCTAAATTGGCTTTTACAGTGAACCCGTTGGAATTTTAACCGAGTAGAAAGCTCTGAAATTGAGATTAAGCTACATAATCATGTTCGAAAGCTCATAATCAAATATTTGAACTCATTATATTTGATTTAATCTTATTTTGCGGCCTTTTTGTTAGGGTTTAAGACGTGCATGTCTAAATGGGCTTTTACAGTGGACCCGTTGAAATTTTAACCTAGTAAAAAGCTCTGAAGTTGATGTTAAGCAACATGATCATATTCAAAAGCTCATAATCAAATATTTAAACTAATTATATTTAATTTAATCTTAATTTGCGGCCTTTTTTGTTTTGGTTTAAGGCGTGCATGTCTAAATGGGTTTTTACAATGGATCTGTTGGAATTTTAACTGAGTTAAAACTCTAAAATTGAGGTTAAGCTATATGATCATGTTCGAAAGCCCATAATTGTGTTTGAAAGCCTAGTCTAAAAGTGATTTTATAGTGGACTCGTTGGAATTTTAACCAAGCAAAAAGCTCTGGAATTGAGGTTGAGCAATATGATCATGTTTGAAAGCTCATAATCAAATATTTAAACTCATTATATTTAATTTAATCTTATTTTGCGGCCTTTTTTGTTTGAGTTTAAGGCATGCATCTCTAAATGAGATTTTACAGTAGACCCGCTGGAATTTTAACCATGTAAAAAGTTCTGAATTTGAGGTTAAGCAATATGATCTTGTTCGAAAGTTTATAATCAAATATTTGAACTCAGTATATTTAATTTAATCTTATTTTGCGGCCTTTTTGTTGGGTGTCTAAGGCGTGCATGTCTAAATGGGCTTTTACAGTGGACCCATAGGAATTTTATTCGAGTAAAAAGCTATGAAATTTGGATTAAGCAATATGGTCATGTTCGAAATATTATAATCAAATATTTGAACTCATTATATTTAATTTAATCTTATTTTGCAGCCTTTTTGTTGGGGTTTGAGGCGTGCATGTCTAAATGAGCTTTTACAGTGGACCCATTAGAATTTTAACCGAGATAAAAGCTATGAAATTTAGATTAAGCAAGATCATCATGTTCGAAAGCTTATAATCAAATATTTGAACTCATTATATTTAATTTAATATTAGTTTGCAACCTTCTTATTGGGGTTTAAGGCGTGCATGTCTAACTGGGCTTTTACAGTGGACCTATTGGAATTTAAACCGAGCAAAAAGCTCTGAAATTGAGGTTAAGATATATGATCATGTTCGAAAGCCCATAATCAATTATTTGAAGTCATTATATTTGATTTAATCTTATTTTGCGGCCTTTTTGTTGGGTTTTAAGTCGTGCATGTCTAAATGGGCTTTTACTGTGGACCCGTTGTAATTTTAACCGAGTAAAAAGCTCTAAAATTGATGTTAAGCAACATGATCATGTTTGAAAGCTCATAATCAAATATTTAAACTCATTATATTTAATTTAATCTTATTTTGCGGCCTTTTTTGACTGGGTTTAAGGTGTGCATCTCTAAATAGGTTTTTATAGTGGATCCGTTGGAATTTTAACCAAGTAAAAAAATCTAAAATTGAGGTTAAGCTATATGTTCATATTCGAAAGCCCACAATCAATTACTTGAAGTCATTATAATTGATTTAATCTTATTTTTGACCTTTTTTTTTGGGTTTAAGGCGTGCATGTCTAAAATGGCTTTTTACAGTGGACCCGTTGGAATTTTAACATAGTAAAAAGCTCTGAAATTGAGTTTTAACATACATAATCATGTTAAAAAGCTCATAATCAAATATTTGAACTCATTATATTTGATTTAATCTTATTTTTTGGCCTTTTTTTTTGGGGTTTAAGGCGTGCATGTCTAAAATGGCTTTTTACTTTGTGGACCCGTTGAAATTTTAACCGAGTAAAAAGCTCTGAAGTTGATGTTAAGCAACATGATCATATTCAAAAGCTCATAATCAAATATTTAAACTAATGATATTTAATTTAATCTTAATTTGCGGCCTTTTTTGTTTTGGTTTAAGGCGTGCATGTCTAAATGGGTTTTTACAATGGATCCGTTGGAAATTTAACCGAGTTAAAACTCTAAAATTGCGGTTAAGCTATATGATCATGTTTTGAAAGCCCATAATCAAAATTTGAACTTTTATATTGATTTAATCTTAATTTACGGCCTTTTTGTTTGTTTAAGGCGTGCATGTCTAAATGGATTTTACAGTGGACCCATCGAAATTTTAACCGAGTAAAAAGCTATGAAATTTGGATTAAGCAATAGGATCATGTTCTAAAGCTTATAATCAAATATTTGTACTCGTTATATTTAATTTAATCTTATTTTGCGACCTTTTTGTTGGGGTTTAAGGCGTGCATGTCTAAATGGGCTTTTACAGTGCATGTATTGGAATTTTAACCGAGCAAAAAGCTCTAAAATTGAGGTTACGCGATATGATCATGTTCAACAGCCCATAATCAATTATTTGAAGTCATTATATTTGATTTAATCTTATTTTGCATCCGTTTTTTCGGGTTTAAGGCGTGCTTGTCTAAATTGGCTTTTACAGTGGACCCATTGGAATTTTAACCGAGTAGAAAGCTCTGAAATTGAGATTAAGCTACATAATCATGTTCAAAAGCCCATAATAAAATATTTGAACTCAATATATTTGATTTAATCTTATTTTGTGGCCATTTTGTTGGGGTTTAAGCCGTCCATGTCTAATAGGCTTTTACATTGTACCCCTTGGAATTTTAACCATGTAAAAAGCTCTAAAATTGAGGTTAAGCTATATGATCATGTTCAAAAGCGCATAATCAAATATTTGAACTCATTATATTTGATTTAATCTTAGTTTGCGGCCTTTTTGCTGGGCTTTTACTGTGGACCTGTTGAAATTTTAATCGCGTAAAAAACAATGAAATTGAGGTTAAGCTATATGATCATGTTCGAAAGCCCATAATCAAATATTTGAACTCATTGTATTTGATTTAATCGTTTTTTGCGGCCATTTTGTTGGGGTTTAAGGCGTTCATGTCTAATAGTCTTTTACAGTGCACCCCTTGGAATTTTAACCGGGTAAATGGGCTTTTATTATGGACCCATTGAAATTTTAACCTAGTAAAAAGCTCTGAAATTGATGTTAACCAACATGATCATGTTCGAAAACTCATAATCAAATATTTAAATTCATTATATTTAATTTAATCTTATTTTGCGGCATTTTTTGTTTGGGTTTAAGGCGTGCATGTTTAAATTGCCTTTTACAGTGTACCCGTTGAAATCTTAACCGAGTAGAAAGCTCTGAAAATGAGATTAAGCTACATAATCATGTCTGAAAGCCCATAATTAAATTTTTGAACTCATTATATTTGATTTAATCTTATTTTGCGGCCTTTTTGTTGGGGTTTAAGGCGTGCATGTCTAAATGGTATTTTATAGTGGACCCGTTGGAATTTTAACCGAGTAAAAGGCTATGAAATTTAGATTGAGAAAGATGATCATGTTTTAAAGCTTATAATCAAGTATTTGAACTCATTATATTTAATTAAATCTTATTTTGCGGCCTTCTTGTTAGGGTTTAAGGCGTGCATGTCTAACTGAGCTTTTACAGTGGACCTATTGGAATTTTAACCGAGTAAAAAGCTCTGAAATTGAAGTTCAGCTATATGATCAGGTTCAAAAGCCCATAATCAACTATTTGAAGTCATTATATTTGATTTAATCTTATTTTGCAACCTTTTTGTTCGGGTTTAAGTCGTGCATGTCTAAATGGGTTTAATAGTAGACCCTTTAACCGAGTAAAAAGCTATGAAATTTAGATTAAGCAGTAGGATCATGTTCTAAAGCTTATAATCAAATATTTGTACTCGTTATATTTAATTTAATCTTATTTTGCGACTTTTTTGTTGGGGTTAAAGGCGTGCATGTCTAAATGGGCTTTTATAGTGGAGCTATTAGAATTTTAATCGAGTAAAAAGCTCTAAAATTGAGGTTAAGCGATATTATCGTGTTCAACATCCCATAATCAATTATTTGAGGTCATTATATTTGATTTAATCTTATTTTGCGGCTGTTTTTTCGGGTTTAAGGCGTGCTTGTCTAAATTGGCTTTTACAGTTGACCTATTGGAATTTTAACCGAGCAGAAAGCTCTGAAATTGAGATTAAGCTACATAATCATGTTCGAAAGCCCATAATCAAATATTTGAACTCATTATATTTGATTTAATCTTATTTTGCGGCTATTTTTTCGGGTTTAAGGCGTGCTTGTCTAATTTGGCTTTTACAGTGGACCTATTGGAATTTTAACCAAGCAGAAAGCTCAAAATTTGAGATTAAGCTACATAAGTATGTTCGAAAGCCCATAATCAAATATTTGAACTCATTATATTTGATTTAATCTTATTTTGCGATCTTTTTGTTAGGTTCAAGGCTTGCATGTTTAAATGGGCTTTTACTGTGGACCCGTTAAATATTAAACCGACTAAAAAGCTCTGAAATTGATGTTAACAACCATGATCATGTTTGAAAGCTCATAACCAAATATTTAAACTCATTATATTTAATTTAATCTTACTTTGCGGCCTTTTTTGTTTGGGTTTAAGGCGTGCATGTCTAAATTGACTTTTACAGTGGACCCGTTGGAATTTTAACCGAGTAGAAAACTTTGAAATTGAGATTAAGCTACATAATCATGTTCGAAAGCCCATAATCAAAATTTTGAACTCATTATATTTCATTTAATCTTATTTTGCGGTCTTTTTGTTGGGGTTTAAGGCGTGCATGTCTAAATGGTCTTTTACAGTGGACCCGTTGGAATTTTAACCAAGTAAAAAGCTCTTAATTTGAGGTTAAGCAATATGATCATGTTCAAAACCTTATAATAAAATATTTGAACTCATTATATTTAATTTAATCTTATTTTGTGGCCTTTTTCTTGGGGTTTAAGGCGTGCATGTCTAAATGGGCTTTTACAATGTACCCTTTGGAATTTTAACCGAGTAAAAACAACTAAAATTGAGGTTAAGCTATATGATCATGTTCAAAATCCCATAATCAAATATTTGAAATCATTATATTTGATTTAATCTTATTTTGCGGCCTTTTTGTTGGGGTTTAAGGTGTGCATGTCTAAATGTGTTTTTTAGTGGACCTGTTGGAATTTTAACCGGGTTAAAAGCTCTAAAATTTAGATTAAGTAATTTGATCATGTTTGAAAACTTATAATTGAGTATTTGAACTCATTATATTTAACTTAATTTTATTTTGTGGCTTTTTTCTTGGGGTTTAAGGCGTGCATGTCTAAATTGGTTTTACAGTGGACCCGTTAGAATTTTAACCGAGTAGAAAGCTCTAAAATTGTTATTAAGCTACATAATCATGTTCAAAATCCCATAATCAAATATTTGAACTCATTATATTTGATTTAATCTTATTTTGATGCCTTTTTGTTAGGGTTTAAGGCGTGTATGTCTAAATGGGCTTTTAATGTGGACCCGTTGAAATTTTAACTGAGTAAAAAGCTCTAAAATTGATGTTAAGCAACATGATCATGTTCGAAAGCTCATAATCAAATATTTAAACTCAATATATTTAATTTAATCGTATTTTGCTGCCTTTTTTGTTTGGGTTTAAGGCGTGCATGTCTGAATGGGTTTTTGCAGTGGATCCGTTGGAATTTTAACCGAGTAAAAAACTCTAAAATTGAGGTTAAGCTACATGATCAGGTTTGAAGCACATAATCAAATATTTGAACTCATTATATTTGATTTAATCTTATTTTACGATCTTTTTGTTCGGGTTTAAGGCGTGCCTGTCTAAAATGGGTTTTTTACAAGTGGACCCGTTGGAATTTTAACCGAGCAAAAAGCTCTGAAATTGAGGTTAAGCAATATGATCATGCTCGAAAGCTTATAATCAAATATTTGAACTCATTATATTTAATTTAATCTTATTTTGCGGCCTTTTTGTTGGGTTTTAAGGTGTGCATGTCTAAATGGGCTTTTACAGTGGACCCATTGGAATTTTAACCGAGATAAAAGCTATGAAATTTAGATTAAGCAGGATGATCATGTTCGAAAGCTTATAATCAAATATTTGAACTCATTATATTTAATTTAATCTTATTTTGCGGCCTTTTTGTTGGGGTTTAAGGCGTGCATGTCTAAATGGGCTTTTACAGTGGACCCATTGGAATTTTAACCGAGTAAAAAGCTATGAAATTTAGATTATGCAAGATGATCATGTTCGAAAGCTTATAATCAAATATTTGAACTCATTATATTTAATTTAATCTTATTTTGCGGCCTTTTGTTTGGGTTTCGTGCATGTCTAAATGGGTTTTTAAAGTGGACCCCGTTGGAATTTTAAAGAGTAAAAAGCTATGAAATTGAGGTTAAGCAATATGATCATGTTTGAAAAGCTCATAATCAAATATTTGAACTCATTATATTTTATTTAATCTTAGTTTTCAACCTTTTTGTTCGGGTTTAAGGCGTGCATGTCTAAATGGGTTTTACAGTGGACCCATTGGAATTTTAACCGAGTAAAAACCTATGACATTTAGATTAAGCAATAGGATCATGTTCTAAAGCTTATAATCAAATATTTGTACTTGTTATATTTAATTTAATCTTATTTTGCGGTCTTTTTGTTAGGTTTAAGGCGTGCATGTCTAAATGAGCTTTTACAGTCAACCTATAGAATTTTAACCAAGTAAAAAGCTCTAAAATTGAGGAAAAGCTATATGACCGTGTTCGACAGCCCATAATCAATTATTTGAAGTCATTATATTTGATTTAATCTTATTTTGTGGTAGTTTTTTCGGGTTTAAGGTATGCTTGTCTAAATTGACTTTTACAGTGGACCCATTGGAATTTTAACCAAGTAGAAAGCTCCGAAATTGAGATTAAGCTACATAATCATGTTCGAAAGCCCATAATCAAATATTCGAACTCAATATATTTGATTTAATCTTTTTTTGTGGCCATTTTGTTGGGGTTTAAGGCGTGCATGTCTAAATGGGTTTTTTTTGGACCCGTTGGAATTTTAACCGAGTAAAAAGCTCTGAATTGAGGTTAAGCAATATGATCATGTTTAAAAGCTTATAATCAAATATTTGAACTCATTATATTTAATTTAATCACCTTTTTGTTTGGGTTTTAAATGCATGTCTAAATGGGTTTTTTATAATGGACCCGTTGGAATTTTTAACCGAGTAAAAAGCTATGAAATTGAGATTAAGCAAGATGATCATGTTTGAAAGCTTATAATCAAATATTTGAACTCATTATATTTAATTTAATCTTATTTTTTGACCTTTTTTGTTGGGGTTTAAGGCGTGCATGTCTAAATGGTTTTTTTATTGGACCCGTTGGAATTTTAACCGAGTAAAAAGCTCTAAAATGAGGTTTAGCAATATGATCATGTTTGAAAGCTTATAATCAAATATTTGAACTCATTATATTTAATTTAATCTTATTTTATGGCCTTTTTTTGTTGGGGTTTAAGGCGTGCATGTCTAAATGGGTTTTTTTATAGTGGACCCGTTGGAATTTTAACCGAGTAAAAAGCTCTAAAATTGAGGTTAAGCAACATGATCATGTTCGAAATCCCATAATCAAATATTTGAACTCATTATATTTAATTTAATCTTATTTTACGGCCTTTTTGTTTGGGTTTAAGGCGTGCATGTCTAAATGGGCTTTTACGGTGGACCTATTGGAATTTTAACCGAGTAAAAAGCTCTGAAATTGAGGTTAAGCAATATGATCATGTTCGAAAACTCATAATCAAATATTTGAGCTCATTATATTTAATTTAATCTTATTTTGCGACCTTTTTTTTGGGTTTAAGGCATGCATGTCTAAATGGGTTTTTTTAATGGACCCGTTGGAAAACGCGATAAAAAGCTTGAAAATTGAGGTTAAGCAATATGATCATGTTCGAAAGCCCATAATCAAATATTTGAACTCATTATATTTAATTTAATCTTATTTTCCAACTTTTTTTTGGGGGTTTAAGGCATGCATGTCTAAATGGTTTTTTTTTAATTGGAATTTTTAACAAAGAGTAAAAAAAGCTATGAAATTGAGGTTAAGAAATATGATCATGTTGAAAAGCCTATAATCAAATATTTGAACTCATTATATTTAATTTAATCTTATTTTGCGGCCTTTTTTGGGCTTTAAGGCTTGCATGTCTAAATGGGCTTTTACAGTGGACCCGTTGGAATTTTAACTGAGTAGAAAGCTCTGAATTTGAGATTAAGATACATAATCATGTTCGAAAGCCCATAATCAAATTTTTGAACTCATTATATTTGATTTAAACTTATTTTGCAGCCTTTTTGTTGGGGTTTAAGGCGTGCATGTCTAAATGGTCTTTTATAGTGGACCTGTTGGAATTTTAACCGAGTAAAAAGCTCTTAAGTTGAGGTTAAGCAATATGATCATGTTCGAAAGATTATAATCAAATATTTGAAATCATTATATTTAATTTAATCTTATTTTGTGGCCTTTTTCTTGGGGTTTAAGGCGTGCATGTCTAAATGAGCTTTTACAATGTACCCCTTGGAATTTTAACCGAGTAAAAAGCTCTGAAATTGAGGTTAAGCAATATGATCATGTTCGAAAGCTCATAATCAAATATTTGAACTCATTATATTTAATTTAATCTTATTTTTTGCCTTTTTGTTTGGGTTTAAGGTGTGCATGTCTAAATGTCTTTTTTTAGTGGACCCGTTGGAATTTTAACCGAGTAAAAGCTCTGAAATTGAGATTAAGCAATATGATCATGTTGAAAAAGCTTATAATCAAATATTTGAACTCATTATATTTAATTTAATCTTATTTTATGGCCTTTTTGTATTTTTTTTCTTTGGGTTTAAGAATTTTGCATGTCTAAATTGATTAAGCAATTTGGGAATTTCAAATATTTGAACTCATTGTATTTAAATCTTATTTTGGGCCTTTTTATTTGGGTTTGAGTGCATGTCTTGTTTTTTTAACCGTTGGATTTTAAAAAAACTCTCTAAAATTGAGGTTAAGCAACATGATCATGTTGAAAGACCATAATCAAATATTTCAACTTATTATATTTGATTTAATCTTATTTACGACCTTTTTGTTCGGGTTTAAGGCGTGCATGTCTAAATGTGCTTTTACAGTGGACCGGTTGGAATTTTAACCGAGTAAAAAGCTATGAAATTGAGGTTAAGCAATATGATCATCTTTGAAAGCTTATAATCAAAAATTTGAACTCATTATATTTAATTTAATCTTATTTTGCAGCCTTTTTGTTGGGGTTTAAGACGTGCATGTCTAAATGCGCTTTTATAGTGGACCCGTTGAAATTTTAATCAATTAAAAAGCTCTGAAATTGAGAATAAGCAATATGATCATGTTCAAAAGCTCATAATCAAATATTTGAACTCATTATATTTAATTTAATCTTATTTTGAGGCCTTTTTGTTTGGGTTTAAGGCGTGCATGTCTAAATGGGTTTTTACAAGTGGACTAGTTGGATTTTTTAACCGAGTAAAAAGCTCTGAAATTGAGGTTAAGCAATATGATCATATTCGAAAGCTCATAATCAAATATTTGAACTCATTATATTTAATTTAATCTTATTTTGCGGCCTTTTTTGTTTGGGATTAAGGCGTGCATGTCTAAATGGGTTTTTACAGTGGACCCGTTGGATTTTTAACCGAGTAAAAAGCTCTAAAATTGAGGTTAAGCAATATGATCATGTTCGAAAGCTCATAATCAAATATTTGAACTCATTATATTTAATTTAATCTTATTTTGCGACCTTTTTGTTTGGGTTTAAGGCGTGCATGTCTAAATGGGTATTTTACAGTGGACCCGTTGGAATTTTAACCGAGTAAAAAGCTATGAAATTGAGGTTAAGCAATATGATCATGTTCAAAAGCTTATAATCAAATATTTGAACTCATTATATTTAATTTAATCTTATTTTGCAGTCTTTTTGTTTGGGTTTAAGGCGTGCATGTCTAAATGGGCTTTTACAGTGGACCCGTTGGAATTTTAACCGAGTAAAAAGCTAAAATTGAGATTAAGCAATATGATCATGTTTGAAAGCTCATAATCAAATATTTGAACTCATTATATTTAATTTAATCTTATTTTTGCGGCCTTTTTTATTTGGGATTAAGACGTGCATGTCTAAATGGGTTTTTACTGATTGTGGATTTTGAAATTTTTAACCTAGTAAAAAGCTATGAAATTGAGGTTAAGCAATATGATCATGTTCGAAAGCTTATAATCAAATATTTGAACTCATTATATTTAATTTAATCTTATTTTGCGACCTTTTTGTTGGGGTTTAAGGCGTGCATGTCTAAAATGCTTTTTTTAAAGTGGACCCGTTGGAATTTTAATCGAGTAAAAAGCTCTAAAATTGAGGTTAAGCAATATGATCATGTTTGAAAGCTTATAATCAAATATTTGAACTCATTATATTTAATTTAATCTTATTTTGCGACATTTTTGTTGGGGTTTAAGGCGTGCATGTCTAAAATGTTTTTTATAGTGGATCCGTTGGAATTTTAGCAGAGTAAAAAGCTATGAAATTGAGGTTAAGCAATATGATCATGTTCGAAAACTTATAATCAAATATTTGAACTTATTATATTTAATTTAATCTTATTTTGCGACCTTTTTGTTGGGGTTTAAGGCGTGCATGTCTAAATGGGTTTTTACAGTGGACCCGTTGGAATTTTAAACGAGTAAAAAGCTCTGAAATTGAGGTTAAGCAATATGATCATGTTCAAAAGCTCATAATCAAATATTTGAACTCATTATATTTTATTTAATCTTATTTAGGACCTTTTTTGTTTGGGTTTAAGGCGTGCATGTCTAAAATGTTTTTTAAGTGGATGGTTGGAATTTTAACCGAGTAAAAAGCTAAAAATTAAGGTTAAGCAATATGATCATGTTCAAAAGCTTATAATCAAATATTTGAACTCATTATATTTAATTTAATCTTATTTTGCAATCTTTTTTTTTGGGGTTTAAGGCGTGCATGTCTAAATGAAATTTTAATCGATTTTTAATTGATTAAATAAGCAATGGATCATATGATTGGAATTTTAAACGAGTAAAGTTGACTCATTGATTTTTGATGTAAAAAGCAAAGCAACATGATCATCATGTTCAAAAGCTTATAATCAAATATTTGAACTCATTATATTTAATTTAATCTTTTTTTGTGGCCTTTTTTTGTTTGGGTTTTAAGGCATGCATGTCTAAATGGTTTTTTATAAGTGACCCGTTGGAATTTTAACCGAGTAAAAAGCTATGAAATTTTGATTAAGCAATATGATCATGTTCGAAAGCTTATAATCAGATATTTGAACTCATTATATTTAATTTAATCTTATTTTGCATCTTTTTTGTTGGGGTTTAAGGGGTGCATGTCTAAATGGGCTTTTAAAGTGGACCCGTTGGAATTTTAATCGAGTAAAAAGCTCTGAAATTGAGGTTAAGCAATATGATCATTTTCTAAAGCTCATAATCAAATATTTGAACTCATTATATTTAATTTAATCTTATTTTGTGAACTTTTTGTTCGGGTTTAAAGCGTGCATGTCTAATTGTGCTTTTACAGTGGATCCATTGGAATTTTAAGAGTAAAAAGCTATGAAATTGAGGTTAAGCAATACGATCATCTTCGAAAAATGATAATGAAATATTTGAACTCATTATATTTAATTTAATCTTATTTTGCGGCCTTTTTGTTTGGGTTTAAGGCGTGCATGTCTAAATGGGCTTTTACAGTGGACCCGTTGGAATTTTATCCGATTAAAAAGCTCTAAAATTGAGATTAAGCAATATGAACATGTTAGAAAGCTCATAATCAAATATTTGAACTCATTGTATTTAATTTCATCTTATTTTGCGGCCTTTTTTATTTGGGTTTAAGGAGTGCATGTCTAAATGGGTTTTTACAGTTGACCCGATGAGTTTTAACCGAGTAAAATGCTCTAAAATTGAGGTTAAGCAATATGATCATGTTAGAAAGCTCATAATCAAATATTTGAACTCATTATATGTGATTTAATCTTATTTATAACCTTTTTGTTCGGGTTTAAGGCGTTCATGTCTAAATGTGCTTTTACAGTGGACGGTTGGAATTTTAATCGAGTAAAAAGCTATGTAATTGAGGTTAAGCAATACGATCATCTTTGAAATCTTATAATCAAAGATTTGAACTCATTATATTTAATTTAATCTTATTTTGCAGTTTTTTTTGTTGGGGTTTAAGGCGTGCATGTCTAAAAATGATTTTTACAAGTGGACCCATTGGAATTTTAATCAATTAAAAAGCTCTCAAATTGAGGTTAAGCAATATGATCATGTTTGAAAGCTCATAATCAAATATTTGAACTCATTATATTTAATTTAATATTATTTTGAGGCCTTTTTGTTGGGGTTTAAGGCGTGCATGTCTAAATGGGTTTTTACATGGACCCGTTGGAATTTTTATCCGAGTAAAAAGCTATAAAATTGAGGTTAAGCAATATGATCATGTTCGAAAGCTTATAATCAAATATTTGAACTCATTATATTTAATTTAATCTTATTTTGCGACCTTTTTTGTTGGGGTTTAAGCGTGCATGTCTAAATGGGTTTTTACAGTGGACCCGTTGGAATTTTAACCGAGTAAAAAGCTCTAAAATTGAGGTTAAGCAATATGATCATGTTTCAAAAAGCTCATAATCAAATATTTGAACTCATTATATTTAATTTAATCTTATTTTGAGGACCTTTTTGTTTGGGTTTAAGGTGTGCATGTCTAAATGGGTTTTTATAGTTGGACTCCGTTGGAATTTTATCCGAGTAAAAAGCTATGAAATTGAGGTTAAGCAATATGATCATGTTTCAAAAGCTTATAATCAAATATTTGAACTCATTATATTTAATTTAATCTTATTTTTGCAGCCTTTTTTTGTTTGGGTTTAAGTGCATGTCTAAATGGGCATTTCTAAATGTTGGTTTTTTATAGATTAAAAAGCTCCATTGGAATTTTAACATGTTCAAAAGCTCATAAAAATATTAATCAAAACTCATTGTATTTAATTTAAGATTTGCCTCTTTTTATTTGGGATTCATGTTCTAAATGTGCTTTTATAATGAAATATTTGAACTCATTATATTTAATTTAATCTTATTTTGCAGCCTTTTTGTTTGGGTTTAAGGCGTGCATGTCTAAATGGGCTTTTACAGTGGACCCGTTGGAATTTTAACCGATTAAAAAGCTCTGAAATTGAGATTAAGCAATATGAACATGTTCGAAAGCTCATAATCAAATATTTGAACTCATTATATTTAATTTAATCTTATTTTGCAGCCTTTTGTTGGGGTTTAAGGCGTGCATGTCTAAATGTGCTTTTACAAAGTGGACCCGTTGGAATTTTTTAATCAATTAAAAAAGCTTTGAAATTGAGGTTAAGCAATATGATCATGTTGAAAAAGCTCATAATCAAATATTTGAACTCATTATATTTAATTTAATCTTATTTTGAGGCCTTTTTGTTTGGGATTAAGGTGTGCATGTCTGAAATGAGTTTTTACAGTTGACTCGTTGGATTTTTATCCGAGTAAAAAACTCTGAAATTGAGGTTAAGCTACATGATCATGTTCGAAAGCCCTTAATCAAATATTTGAACTCATTATATTTGATTTAATTTTATATTGCGATCTTTTTGTTGGGGTTTAAAGCGTGCATGTCTAAATGGGTTTTTACAGTGGACCCGTTGGAATTTTAACCGAGTAAAAAGCTCTAAAATTGAGGTTAAGCAATATGATCATGTTCGAAAGCTCATAATCAAATATTTGAACTCATTATATTTAATTTAATCTTATTTTGCGACCTTTTTGTTCGAGTTTAAGGCGTGCATGCCAATTGTGCTTTTACAGTAGATCCGTTGGAATTTTAGCAGAGTAAAAAGCTATGAAATTGAGGTTAAGCAATACGATCATCTTCGAAAGCTTATAATCAAAGATTTGAACTCATTATATTTAATTTAATCTTATTTTGTGGCCTTTTTGTTGGGGTTTAGGACGTGCATGTCTAAATGCACTTTTTACAAAGGGACCCGTTGGTTTTAATCGATTAAAAGCTCAAATTGAGAATAAGCAATATGATCATGTTTTGAAAATTTAAACTCATTGGAATTTAATTATGATCATGTCTAAAAGGGTTTTTTTGAGTTGACTCAAGCAATTTTTAAGAGTAAAAAAACTGAAATTGAGGTTAAGCTACATGATCATGTTTGAAAGCTTATAATCAAATATTTGAACTCATTATATTTGATTTAATCTTATTTTTCGACCTTTTTGTTCGGGTTTAAGGCTTGCATGTCTAAATGTGCTTTTACAGTGCACCCGTTTTAATTTCAATCGAGTAAAATCTCTAAAACTGAGGTTATGCAATATGATCATGTTCGAAAGCTTATAATCAAATATTTGAACTTATAATATTTAATTTAATCTTATTTTGCAGTCATTTTGTTGGGGTTTAAGGCGTGCATGTCTAAATGGATTTTTACAGTGGACCCTGTTGGAATTTTTTTAAAGAAGAAAAAAAGCTCATTAAAATTGAGGTAATGCAATATGATCATGTTCGAAAACTCATAATCAAATATTTGAACTCATTATATTTAATTTAATATTTAGTTTGAATAAACCTTTTGTTGGGGTTTAATATAGTCGTGCATGTCTAAATGGGTTTTTACAGTGGACATGTTGGAATTCTAACCGAGAGAAAAAAGCATTCAAATTGAGGTTTAGCTAAATTATGATCATAGAAGAAAGCTCATAATCAAATATTTGAACTCATTATATTTAATTTAATCTTATTTTGAGACCTTTTTGTTCGGGTTTAAGGCATGCATGTCTAATTGTGCTTTTACAGTGGATCCGTTGGAATTTTAACAGAGTAAAAAAGCTATGAAATTGAGGTTAAGCAATACCATCATCTTCGAAAGCTTATAATGAAATATTTGAACTTATTATATTTAATTTAATCTTATTTTTGTGGCTTTTTGTTTGGGGTTTAAGGCGTGCATGTCTAAATGGGCTTTTAGAGTGGACTGGTTGGAATTTTAACCGATTAAAAATCTCTAAAATTGAGGTTAAGCAATATAATCATTTTCGATTTGATTTAATCTTATTTTGCGGCCTTTTTGTTGGGGTTTAAGGCGTGCATGTCTAAATGGGCTTTTACAGTGGACCCATTAGAATTTTTTTTGAAGAAGAAAAGGACCTCATTAAATAAGCCCTCTAAAGTCACTTATTTCTCTAAGGCTTCGAGTGAACACCTTTGTGGAAAAGGAGTATCCATGTTTATTGTATTAATATTTAGTGTGAATAAATCTCATTGGTTGCATATGTACGAATATAGTCTGGATAATCTGTACCAAATAAAACGAATGACATGGATCGAAGAGCCCTAGTGGCAAGAGAATGAGCAACAATATTCATTCATCTAGGTAGAAAATGTATACTAAATTGGCAGAATCAGCTAGAAGAGAGTGAATATGGTCTATAAGAGGTCACAAAGTAGATAGATCAGGACCCTGCCGGTTGATCTTATTTGCAATTGTAGCTGAATCCGTTTCAATGATCAGATATTTAAACTCATTGGAATTTTTTTAGTGGACCCATTGGAATTTTAAACGAGTTAAAAGCTCTGAAATTTAGATTAAGAAATATGAACATGTTCGAAAGCTTATAATCAAATATTTGAACTCATTATATTTAATTTAATCTTATTTTGTGGTTTTTTTCTTGGGGTTTAGGGCGTGCATGTCTAAATTGGCTTTAGAGTGGACCCGTTGGAATTTTAACTAAGTAGAAAGCTCTGAAATTGTTATTAAGCTACATAATCATGTTCGAAAGCCCATAATCAAATATTTGAATTCATTATATTTGATTTAATCTTATTTTGTGGCCTTTTTGTTGGGGTTTAAGGCGTGCATGTATAAATGGGCTTTTACAGTGGACCCACTGGAATTTTTTTTTGAAGAAGAAAAGGACCTCATTAAATAAGCCCTCTAAAGTCACTTGTTGCTCTAAGGCTTCGAGTGAACACCTATGGGGAAAAGGAGTACCCATGTTTATTGTATTAATATTTAGTGTGAATAAATCTCATTGGTTACAAATGTACGAATATAGTCCGGATAATCTGTACCAAATAAAACGGATGACATGGATCGAAGAGCCCTAGTGGCAAGAGAATGAGCAACAACAATCATTCCTCTAGGTAGAAAATGTATACTAAATTGGCAGTATCAGCTAGAAGAGAGTGAATATGGTCTATAAGAGGTCACAAAGTAGATAGATCAGGACCCTGCCGGTTGATCTTATTTGCAATTGTAGCTGAATCCGTTTCAATGATCAGATATTTAAACTCATTGGAATTTTTTTAGTGGACCCGTTGGAATTTTAAACGAGTTAAAAGCTCTGAAAATTAGATTAAGAAATATGAACATGTTCGAAAGCTTATAATCAAATATTTGAACCATTATATTTATTTTAATCTTATTTTGAGGCTTTTTTCTTGGGGTTTAGGGCGTTCATGTCTAAATTGGCTTTACAGTGGACTCGTTGGAATTTTAACTGAGTAGAAAGCTCTAAAATTGTTATTAAGCTACATAATCATGTTCGAAAAGCCCATAATCAAATATTTGAACTCATTATATTTGATTTAATCTTATTTTGCGGCCTTTTTTTGTTGGGGTTTAAGGCATGCATGTCTAAATGGGCTTTTACTGTGGACCCGTTAAAATTTTAACCGAGTGGGTCTTTGATGATTGTGATCACATTAGTCCCTCTCTCTTGAAAATGATTTGTCCCCAAATCGTCACCTACATCAAAAGGAGATAAATCAGCCAAATTGACAGTTGCATTGACATTATACTCACCTGGGAGGTCTAGTTGGTAGGCATTGTCAATGACATGCTTGATCACTTGAAAATGACAATCATTAGTCCTTGGAACTCCATGCAATCTCATGATTTCCCTAAAAAACAAATTAGCAACATGTGAAGCATCATTAGTCTTATTACAAGGAATAAAATGAGCCATTTTAGAAAAATGATCCACTACTACAAAGATAGAGTCTTTGTTATTCTTTGTACGTGGTAACCCAAGTACAAAATCCATGGATATATCCATCCAAGGTGCATTAGGGATAGGTAATAGAGTGTATAGGCCGTGGGGCTTCACTTTTGACTTATCCTTTCTACATGTGATGCAATGCTCACATAACCTTTCAACATCTCGTCTCATCTTTGGCCAATATAAGTGCTCTTAAAGTATGCTTAAGGTCTTGGCTTCTCCAAAATGTCCCATTAGTCCACCACTATGTTCTTCCTTGAGGAGCAACTCTCGAATGGATCCTTATGGGATGCAAAGCTTCCCTTCCTTGAATAGGTATCCATTGTCCCTACAGAACTTATCATGTGCACCTTTGTCACAAACTTTATATATTTTAGCAAAATCATGGTCAGACTCATATAATTCCTTAATGAAAGCAAAACCCAACAACTTAGAGTCTAAAGTGTTAAGAGGGCATACCTGCATGATAGTGCATCAGCAACGATGTTTTCCTTACCATTTTTATACTTGATCACGTAGGGAAAAGCTTCAAGAAACTATACCCACTTGGCGTGCGTCTTGTTTAGCTTATGTTGTCCCCCAATGTGTTTTAATGCCTCATAATCAGTATAGATGATAAACTCTTTTGACCAAAGGTAGTGCTGCCATGTTTCTAAGGCCTGAATTAGTGCATACATTTTTTTATCATAGGTTGGGTAATTGAGTGTAGCTCCACTCAACTTCTCACTGAAGTAGGCCATAGGGCGTCCTTGAGATAAGACCGCTCCAAATCCCAAACCTGATGCATCACATTCAACCTCAAAAACTTTGTTAAAATCAGGCAAAGTTAGCAAAGGTGAATTAATCAAACAATCCTTAATCATGTTAAAGGATTTCTCTTGCTCTTCACCCCAAAAGAAATTAGAATTCTTTTTAATGATTCCTGTCAAAGGGGCGGCTAATGTGCTAAAATTTGGCACAAACCGACGGTAGAAGCTTGCTAATCCATGGAAGCTTCTAACTTGTCTAATGCTTGCTGGTCTAGGCCATTCCTCAATTGCCTTAACCTTTTCTCTATCAACCTCCAAACCATATGCACTCACAACAAATCCTAGGAAAACAACCTTATTAGTGCAAAATGTGCAATATCATCAAAATACACTACACAAAACTTACCCAAGAATTGTCTAAGGATGTGATTCATTAACCTCATGAAAGTGTTGGGTGCATTAGTTAGGCCAAATGGCATAACCAACCACTCATATAACCCTTGCTAAGTCTTGAATGCAGTTTTCCACTCATCCCCTTCTCGCATACGAATTTGGTAGTAACCACTTTTAAGATCAATCTTAGAAAAGACATTAGAACCACTAAGCTCATCTAACATATCATCTAAACATGGAATGGGATGACGATACTTTACCTTTATTTTGTTCACTACACGACAGCCCACACACATGTGCCATGTTCCATCTTTCTTAGGCACAAGTAGAACCAGTACTGCACAAGGACTAAGGCTCTCTCTCACATACCCCTTTTTCATTAAGTCCGAAACTTGCCTTTGCAACTCCTTGGTTTGCTAAGGGTTGCTTTAGTAAGCTGGTAGGTATGATAACACTAGGAACAAAGTCAATTTGGTGCTCTATTCTACGAATTAGAGGCATCCCACTTGGAATATCTTTCAGTAATATGTCTTCATATTCCTGCAGCAATGAAACAATAAAAGATGGCAAATTTGGGTCAAGATCGTTAGTGCTTAATAAACTCTCCTTGTACATGAGTATAAGAACCAAATTTTTTGACAATAAACACTTTCTGATTTCTTTCTCTCTCGCAAAGATGCTCACTTTTTTCCTCTCTTGTTTTTCACTCTCTTTTGATTTTCCCTCGGATGATACCTCACCCTCCTTTACTTTTCTCTCAAAATTTTTGTCACTCTCTTTGGCTTTTTCAAAACATTCTTTCAAATGTATTTGATCTTTGTGAACTTGCTTTGGTGAAATCAGGGCTAGGGTGATCTTCTTGGCTTCATGAGTTAGGGTATACCAATTGGTATAACCATCATGTATGACTCTCCTATCGAACTGCCATGGCCTCCCTAACAAGAGATGACCGGCATGCATTGGGATGACATCACATAGCACCTTGTCTTTGTACTTGCCAATGGAAAATGGCACAATGACGTGTTTGGAAACTTTGAGTTCTCTATAATCATTAAGCCACTGCAGTTTGTAGGGGTGTGGATGCTTTGTTGTTGCTAGGCCGAGCTTTTCTACCATCAAAGTACTAGCAACGTTAGTGCAAATACCATCATCTATAATGACAAAGCATACATTTCCATTAATATAGAAGTGAGTGTGGAAAATGTTCTCGCGTTGCTAGTCCCCCTCAATGGCTTGAATGCTTAGGCTCCTTTTAACAACAAGGACCTCTCCGTCTACAACATGCTCTAACTCTTCTTCCTCTTCAATTTCTTTTTCATCATCTTCTTCCTCCTCTTGATCTGTTTCGATCTCTTCATCATCACGGATGAACATAGTGTTGCGGTTAGGGCATTGGCTAGCAATGGACCTCACCCCAAACACTTGAAGCATTGGACATCGCGGGATCGAATTGGCATAGTTGTGTTCTTTCCCTTGCTGGTTTCGGCAATGAGTTTGGCATTCTTTGATGGACCTCCTTGTTAATTAGGAGAAAAGGATGGCTTTTGTTTGTAGGTACCTTGCCCCTATTTGGAAGAAGAAACTCTATAGGCATGGGTGGTGCCCTTCCTTTTGAGTTGCCTCTCCATCTTCATGTCCATATGGATCATGTTTTCAATCTCCACATAATGTTACAACTCAAATGTGGCCACAATGTTAGGATCAAGGACGGAGAGAAATCTGACCATTATGGCTTTTTGATCCACATCAATGTTGGCTTGGACCATGGCTACTTCCATCTTTTATAATAGTCCTCAATACTACGGTTGCCTTGTGTGAGGTTCTGAAGTTTGTTAAACAACTCTCTATGGTAGTGAGTTGGAATGAACCGCCTGCGCATAACATCTTTCATCTCATTCTAAGTAGAAATTGGATGTTCACCATTGCATCTCCTACTAGATGTCAACTGATCCCACCTTATTAGTGCATAATTTGTAAATTCAATGGCTGCAATTTTTACCTTCTTAAACTTAGAGTAGTTGGGGCACTCAAAGATGTGCTCAACTTTCTTTTCCCGTGCAAAATAGGCTTCAGGATCCATTATTCCTTGAAAATGAGGAATGATATTTTTGATATTGCTGAGATTATCATCTATTCTTGGGCGAGCTCATTGGAGTCTCCATACTTTGTTGTGATCTTGACTTCTTTATTCATTTTGGCCATTGCTTGAGAAAGTTTAAGTTGTTCTATACGGTCCAATAGAGTCTCCAACTGATCTTGAATCATTTTGGCCATTGCTTGGATTAAAGCATGATTCTGCAAGATTGGATGTCCTTCTTATCCACCATTACCTGATCCTTGAGACATGATTAGTAAATAAAATATAAACCTCATCAGCATAAAACCTCACCTTTACACTCCAAAGAAAATGCACTCACACTCGTGTTTCACTAGGGATAGGCTTTTCCCTTGATGCGCACTGATATAGTAGCACAATCTTGGATTTGGATGCCTTCAATCAAGTTTGTTGTAAGAACTAGGAGCTCTAGACTCAATCAAGGATGTTTGGGCAGATCTAAAAATTCAAGAGGAAAGAGAAGGGATTTTCTTGAATTTTCAGATTCAAGTGCTGGAAATTTAAAAAAAGAAAGACAAGATGAAAGATTATATGATAAGAAATAAGAATATAAAAAAAGATTAAAAGAGATTGAGAAAGAGATAAGTAAAATAAATTTGAAAATTCCAGGTTTGTTTATGGAATTATGGAAGATGGTGTGAAGGTTGAAGATGAAGATGAAGATGGCTTGCGAATTGTTGATGTTGTTTTGTCCTCGGCACCCTCTTAGACTCAATTATCTAAGCAAGCAACCTCAAGTGGCTCTAACCCACCCTCCTAGACGGGATTATCTAGGCAAGCAAGAGTGTGAAGATGATCTCCCTCACAAGAACTCGTCTAACTTATGTTGAAGAAGACTTCGAAGGCACAAGTAATCAACAATTGCAAAAACAAACTCACTAAATATTTCATAAATCAAAGAAAATCTCCCTTACAATGATGGAAGCTTCATCCTTTTATAGGTGAAGGATAGATAAAGTAATTTAACTTCTACTAAAACAAGGAAAACCTAATCTAATTAAAAATAATAAAAAATAACAGCCTTTAAACTCCTTGTGCTTGTGTGGCAAGGAATAGGGTGATAAGGCAAGTGATAACCTTTAAACTCCTTGTGCTTGTGTGGCAAGAAATAGGGTGATAAGGCAAGTGATAAGCTGATAAGGGCTGGGTGGCTGGTTCCTAAAATATATAAAACCCTAAAAACATCAATTTAAATGATAATAAATATATTGGGCTAAGTTTAATTCGTCCAAAGCCTTATATGTTAGCTTTTGGGCTGAATTTTACAAAATCCCGTAATAATCCCGTATCCAGTTTTCTGCATGCGTAGTCTTAAGTAAATTGGACGTATCTTGAGTTCCTGATGTCCGATTGACGCGTTTAAAGATGCGTTTGAAAGGTAACTGAATGAAGGACAATTTATTAGAAGACAACTTGACTCAGAAATGCCCGGATCCCATCCAAAAACGCGTCGCAAGTTGGATGACTTTCCAGACTTTACAAACATATTCAATTTCTTGTCCAAGATGCATCGTTTTTGACCTCCTATGCGTGCACTGTTTTGGCTTTTATTGTTTGGATCGAACAAATTCAGCTTCTTGTCCAATATTAGTAATTTGACCCCGCTCATGCATATATCATCCCCCCACTCCTCAAAAGAATTCGTCCTCGAATCTAAATCGGCAATGAGAGAACAATCATCAACTTCAATTGAAAAGGCTTCTTTGTTGTATGTGGAGTGATCTAATTGAGCTCTTCTCAATGGTTCAACAAAATCATGAAAAAATAAGACAACACTACTCGAACATTTGTAATGATTAGTCAAAACAAAATCACTCGTCGCGTTCTTTTTCTTGTCTTTTTCTTTTGGGCTTTGTGTGACTTTTACCTCATATATATTTTCACTCACCAAATTTGGGCCATTAATTTGACTTTTTCACTCTTGGCCACTTTACTCTCGGTCTTTTGTATCTCACATCCCATATCCCTCTCACAAAAATTATCATCAATGTACAATTTCTGTAGAGGAGAAAGTGTTTCTAACGGAATGATAGGACAAGAATCAAATGAAGGGTTGGAATTACACTTACTTTCTTTGTGGGGAGGTGATGAGAGTATAGCAAGTGGACCTACTACTTCACATGAGGGATTAGAAGCATTGTCATCTTGTCTAATGTGTTCATTATTACTATCCTCTTGTTTGAGTGTTTGTGTGTTTTCCGTCAACATGAGGATTTTTGTCTTGGTTTTGTCCAGTGACTTGGATGTTTCAATTTTCTGCTTTAGTCTACTTAAGTCGAGAAAAGGTTTAGAATAATTAGAATGAGATAAAGGTTGAGTGGTACCTCTGTCATAGTGATAATTCTTCTATCGATATCGTTGTCGATCTTTGATGCGCTTTTCGATTGTCATGGCGAATTGGAATGCCTCTTGAAGGGTGTAGTAGGTTTTGAGTTCAAGTACCTCAAGAATGTTGTCATTGAGTCCGATAACAAACCTAGTCATTGTATCCTTTTCATCCTCTTGTATGTCGGCTTATTGCATCAATGATTCCATTTCTTTGAGATACTCATCAACAGTTCTGCAATCTTGTCGGATCCTTTATAACTTTTGTTTGATCTCTCATTGATATAATGGGGGAACAAATCGTTCTCGTATGACTTTTTTAAGTTCTCCCCATGAAGTTATCTTGGCTTCTCTATTGAGACGCCGATTGCGGACCAATTGGGACCACCAAATGGATGCATATTCAGTGAATTCGAGAGTCAACAGTGGAACTTGATCCTCTTCGGGACATTGATAATGCTCGAATAGAAGATCAACTCGATTTTCCCAGTCACAATAAGCATCAGGGTCATACCTTCCTTGAAAAGATGGTGCAATGATCTTTGGCTTTTCTAAGGTATTTGTTGCTCATCTCGGTTCTATGCAATGATTGTGCCTATGTAAGGGGTTTTGGCGTCTATTCTGCATGGGAACAAGATTTGGACGCTTAGGCTCCTCAATATCGCTTGCGATAGCAGTGGTTTCTAATCTCCCAATGGTTTGAGTGATTGCGGTCACGACTGTATCAGTGTGCTCAAGCTTGGTTCCCAATGAGGTTATAGTCCGTTCAAGTTTATTGAGAGTATCCGAAACTTCTTGAAGGGCCACCTCATGTGGTTCTTCATCATTACTCGTTTATGATATCCTGAAACACTCAGATTTTTAAGGTAAAAAGCAAAAGAAAACTAAAAATCTCACTAAACACTCCAAGAATAAACATTTAGCGAGACAAGTAAACCGATCTCGTGCTCTTTAAAGACATTCCTGCCACAAGTCAACAAGTTACAATCAGAGTTTAATCCTAACAATGAGTCCTAATTGTACTAGGAGTCCAATGAAAAGGCTTGACACCAATTGAATATAGTTGCAAGAAAGAAGGATTGTAATGCAACTTTGTTATCCTACTCACACCAGAAAAGAGAAGGTGTTAATGGCGTATTAGAAGAAATAAAAAGCAAAACAAAGGAACTTAAAAAGCTAAGAGTAGAAAAATTTAGTCTAGAAAGATGATAACCCCAAAACCTGGAAACAACTTGAAGGAAGAAATCCAATGCTGAATCCATTTCAATGTGATGCTTACGGTGGTTGATGATGTTGGTCTTGATGATTCTTGATGGCTAGGTATGAGCTTTCTCACTTTTCTTCACTTTTATTTCTTTTCTTTTCTTTTTTTTTTCTTTTTACAATGTAAATAAATTGAAAATAATGAAAATTGAAGAAAAAATAATGAAAATATGGTTAAATTAGGGGAAAACCCTACTTTTGCTGAAACTTTGATCCACTTCGTTCGAGGTGTTCCCGATGTCAAAACATTCTAAAATTTTGTGTGGTGACTCCTCCAATGGTATAGATCTGATCTGGAAATTTTTAGCTCAAAATTCGCTCATTTGATTTTGACGAATTTTTCCCTAATTTTCTAATTTTCACCCAAAAATGCCAAAAATCGTCCCAAATCTGATACCAAATGATAGAGTATGCTTTGGCACGTGGTAACCTTCAATTTTTTGGCTTGGAAGCAAACCTAGGGCTTTAGACTCGAACAAGGAAGTTAGGCGCAAATATGAAAATTCAATTGAAACTAGTTGGGGGTTTCTTGAAACTTTCAGAATTAAAGCTCGAAAAATAAAGAAACAAGGTGAAGATGAAGGATTATATGATAAGAAATAAGAATATATAAAAAGATTAAAAGAGATTGAGAAGCGGAATCTTGGATTTGGAAGCCTTCAATCAAGTTGTTGCAAGAATTAGGAGCTCTAGACTCAATCAAGGAAGTTTGGGCAAATCTAAAAATTCAAGAGGAAAGAGAAGGGATTTTCTTGAATTTTTCAGATTCAAGGCTGGAAATTTAAAGAAAGAAAGAAAAGATGAAGGATTATATGATAAGAAATAGGAATATAAAAAAAGATTAAAAGAGATTGAGAAAGAGATAAGTAAAACAAATATGAAAATTCCAGCTTTGTTTATGGAATTATGGAAGATGGTGTGAAGGTTGAAGATGAAGATGGCTTGCGAATTGTTGATGCTGTTTTGTCCTCGGCACCCTCTTAGACTCAATTATCTAAGCAAGCAACATCAAGCGGCTCTAACCCACCCTCCTAGATGCGATTATCTATGCAAGAAAGAGTGTGAAGATGATCTCCCTCACAAGAACTCGTCGAACTTATGTTGAAGAAGACTTCGAAGGCACAAGTAATCAGTACTTGCAAAAACAAACTCACTAAATATTTCATAAATCAAAGAAAATCTCCCTTACAATGATGGAGGCTTCATCCTTTTATAGGTGAATGATAGACAAAGTAATTTAACTTATACTAAAACAAGGAAAACCTAATCTAATTAAAAATAAAAAAATAACAGCCTTTAAACTTCTTGTGCTTGTGTGGCAAGGAATATGGTGATAAGGCAAGTGATAAGTTGATAAGGGATAGGTGGCTGGTTCCTAAAGTCTATAAAACCCTAAAAACATCAATTTAAATGATAATAAATATATTGGGCTAAGTTTAATTCGTCCAAAGCCTTATATGTTAGCTTTTGGGCTGAATTTTACAAAATCCCGTATCCAGTTTTCTGCATGCGCAGTCTTTAGTAAATTGGATGTTTCTTGAGTTCCTGATGTCCGATTGACACGTTTCAAGATGCGTTGGAAAGGTAACTGAATGAAGGACAATTTGTTAGAAGACAATATGACTCAGAAATGCATGGACCCCTTCCAAAAACGCGTTGCAAGTTGGATGACTTTCCAGACTTTACAAACAGATTCCATTTCTTGTCCAAGATGCATCGTTTTTGACCTCCTATGCGTGCACTGTTTTGGCTTTTATTGTTTGCATCGAACAAATTCAGCTTCTTGTCCAATATTAGTAATTTGACCCTTCTCATGCATGTATCATGCACTCTTGCCTTTTACCACTCTTGTTCTCTTTTCTAAGTCCTTAGAGATCTTACTCAAAGCCCAACAAGTTTTCTTGTGGAATTCGACTGAAAAAAAGTGGTTAGGATAAGAAACAAAGATTATGTAGCAAACTTTGTGGATAAAGATGAAATAGCAAACTAAAATATGTGATAACCAAAATCGCAACCACCCAAACAAAAAGGCCGCAAAATAAGATTAAATTAAATATAATGAGTTCAAATATTTGATTATAAGCTTTCTAACATGATCATATTGCTTAACCTCAATATCAAATATTTTTACTCGGTTAAAATTCCAAAGGGTCCACTGTAAAAGCACATTTAGACATGCACGCCTTAAACCTGAACAAAAAGGTCGCAAAATAAGATTAAATTAAATATAATGATTTCAAATATTTGATTATAACTTAACTCAATTTTTCTTTTTAAACATGGGTGTAAAAGCACATTTAAACTTAAACCCCAACAAAATAAAAAAAGGTCATGCAAAATAAGATTAAATTAAATATAATGAGTTCAAATATTTGATTATAAGCTTTCGAACATGATCATATTGCTTAACCTCAATTTCAAGAGCTTTTTACTCATGGTTAAAATTTAAACGGAGCTTTTTACCTAGTTAAAAAAAGCACATTTAGACATGCACGCCTTAAACCCGAACAAAAAGGTCAAAATAAATTAAAAAATATAAAATTCAAAATTTGATAATGAGTTCAAATATTTGATTATAAGCTTAAAACAACAGACCATTGTGTAAAACACATTTAAACCCCAAAAAGGTTGCAAAATAAGATTAAATTAAATATAATGAGTTCAAATATTTGATTATAAGCTTTTTGAACATGATCATATTGCTTAACCTCAATTTCAGCTTTTTTTACTCGATTAAAATTCCAATGGGTCCATATTTGTAAAAACACATTTAGACATGCACGCTTTTAAACCCAAAACAAAAAAGGTCAAAATAAGATTAAATTAAATATAATGAGTTCAAATATTTGATTATGAGCTTCCGAATATGATCATATTGCTTAACCTCAATTTCAAAGCTTTTTACTCGGTTAAAATTCCAACGGGTCCATTGTAAAACCCATTTAGACATGCGCCAATTTTAAACCCAAAAAAAAGGGCGCAAAATAAGATTAAATTAAATATAATGAGTTCAAATATTTGATTATAAGCTTTCGAACATGATCATATTGCTTAATATAAATTTCATAGCTTTTTACATAGTTAAAATTCCAACGGGTCCACTATAAAAGCACATTTAGACATGCACGCCTTAAACCCGAACAAAAAGGTCGCAAAATAAGATTAAATTAAATATAATGAGTTCAAATATTTGATTATAAGATTTCGAACATGATCATATTGCTTAACCTAAATTTCATAGCTTTTTTACTATTTAAAATTCCAATGGTCGGGTCCACTATAAAAAAGCATTTTTACTTAAACCCAAACAAAAAGGTTCAAAAAAAATAAGATTAAATCAAATATAAGTTCAAATATTTGATTATTCCAATTAACCTCAATAGTTTTTTTCGGTTAAAAATTGGGTAAAAACATGCCTTAATCCCAAACAAAAAAAGGTCGCAAAATTTAAATTAACAGTTCAAATATTTGATTATGGCTTTTTAACATGATCATATTGCTTAAAAATTTTAATTTTTACTCGGTTAAAACACAAAACATTTAGACATGCACGCCTTAAACCCAAACAAAAAGGTCGCAAAAATAAGATTAAATTAAATATAATGAGTTCAAATATTTGATTATGAGTTTTCAAACATGAACATGATCATATTGCTTAACCTCAATAAAAACCCATTTAGACATTTTTTAAAAAGGTTAAAAAGATTAAATTAAATATAATGAGTTCAAATATTTGATTGGGTCCATCATATTATAAAAACCCATTTAGACATGCATGCCCATTTTAAATCCCCAAACAAAAAGGCACAAAATAAGATTAAATTAAATATAATGAGTTCAAATATTTGATTATAAGATTTGGAATGTGATCATATTGCTTAATCTAAATTTCATAGCATTTTACTCGGTTAAAATTGTAACGAATCCACTGTAAAAGCACATTTAGACATGCACACCTTAAACCCAAACAAAATGGTTGCAAAATAAGATTAAATCAAATATAATGAGTTCAAATATTTTATTATGGGCTTTCAAAAATGATCATGTAGCTTAACCTCAATTTTAGAGTTTTTTACTCGGTTAAAAATCCAACGGGTCAACTGTAAAAACCTGTTTAGACATGCATGCCTTAATCCCAAAATAAGTCCGCAAAATAAGATTAAATTAAATATAATGAGTTCAAATATTTGATTATGAGCTTTCAAACATGATCATATTGCTTAATCGCAATTTCAGAATGTTTTACTCGGTTAAAATTCCAACGGGTCCACTGTAAAAGCAGATTTAGACATGCATGCCTTAAACCCAACAAAAAGGCCACAAAATAAGATTAAATTAAATATAATGAGTTAAAATATTTGATTATAAGCTTTCAAACATGATCATATTGCTTAATCTAAATTTCATAGCTTTTTACTTGGTTAAAATTCCAACGGGTCCACTGTAAAAGCACATTTAGACATGCACCCTTAAACAAAAACAAAAAAGGTTTGCAAAATAAGATTAAATCAAATATAATGAGTTCAAATATTTGATTATGGGCTTTTCAAACATGATCATATAGCTTAACCTCAATTTCAGCTTTTTTTTACGGTTAAAAATCCAAACGGTCCACACAAAATAAGATTAAAAACCCATTTAGACATGCACGCCTTAAACCCCAAACAAAAAAGGCTTAAACCCAAACAAAAAAAATAAGATTAAATTAAATATAATGAGTTCAAATATTTGATTATGAGCTTTTTGAACATGATCATATTGCTTAATCTCAATTTCAGAAATAAGATTTTTTTACTCGGTTAAAATTCCAACGGGTCCACTGTAAAAGCCCATTTAGACATGCACGCCTTAAACCCAAACAAAAAGGCCGCAAAATAAGATTAAATTAAATATAATGAGTTCAAATATTTGATTATAAGCTTTGGAACATGATCATATTGCTTAATCTAAATTTCATAGCTTTTTACTCGGTTAAAATTCCAACGGATCCACTGTAAAAGCACATTTAGACATGCACGCCTTAAACCCGAACAAAAAGGTTGCAAAATAAGATTAAATCAAATATAATGAGTTCAAATATTTGATTATGGGCTTTTGAACATGATCATGTAGCTTAACCTCAATTTCAGAGTTTTTTACTCGGTTAAAAATCCAACGGGTCAACTGTAAAAACCCATTTAGACATGCACGCCTTAATCCCAAACAAAAAAGGCCTCAAAATAAGATTAAATTAAATATAATGAGTTCAAATATTTGATTATGAGCTTTTGAACATGATCATATTGCTTAATCTCAATTTTAGAGCTTTTTACTCGGTTAAAATTCCAACGGGTCCACTGTAAAAGCCCATTTAGACATGCACGCCTTAAACCCAAACAAAAATGTGCAAAATAAGATTAAATAAAATATAATGAGTTCAAATATTTGATTATAAGCTTTCGAACATGATCATATTGCTTAATCTAAATTTCATAGCTTTTACTCTTGGTTAAAATTCCAACGGGTCCCAATTGTAAAAAGCCCATTTAGACATGCACGCCTTAAACCCAAAAAAAAAAAGGTCACAAAATAAGATTAAATTAAATATAATGAGTTCAAATATTTGATTATGGGCTTTTTGAACATGATCATATTGCTTAATCTCAATTTTCAATTTTTTTTACTCGGTTAAAAATCCAACGGGTCCAACTGTAAAAACCCATTTAGACATGCACGCCTTAATCCCAAACAAAAAGGCCGCAAAATAAGATTAAATTAAATATAATGAGTTCAAATATTTGATTATGAGCTTTCGAACATGATCATATTGCTTAACCTCAATTTTAGAGCTTTTTACTCGGTTAAAATTCCAACGGGTCCAGTTGTAAAAGCCCATTTAGACATGCACTTTTAAAAAACAAAACAAAATAAGATTAAATTAAATATAATGAGTTCAAATATTTGATTAAATTTGAAATGATCAAATATTTGATTAACCTCAATTTCAGAGCTCAATTTTTTTAAAAATCCAATTTTTACCTTAAACCCCAAACAAAAGGTCTCAAAATAAATTAAATGATCATATTTTAACAAGCCTTTTAAACCAAAACATAAAAAAGATTAGAAAATAAGATTAAATTAAATATAATAAGTTCAAATATTTGATTATTTGATTTTGAACATGATCATATTGCTTAACCTCAATTTTTGAAATTTTTTAATCGGTTAAAATTCCAACGGGTCCATTGTAAAAAGCCCATTTAGACATGCACGCCTTAAACCCAAACAAAAAGGTCACAAAAATAAGATTAAATTAAATATAATGAGTTCAAATATTTGATTATGAGCTTTTGAACATGATCATATTGCTTAACCTCAATTTTCAAAATAAGATTTTTTTTTACTCGGTTAAAATTCCAGGGTCCTTTGTAAAAGCACATTTAGACATGCACGCCTTAAACCCCAAACAAAAAAAGCCATCAAAATAAGATTAAATTAAATATAATGAGTTCAAATATTTGATTATGATTTTTTGAACATGATCATATTGCTTAACCTCAATTTTTCAGAGCTTTTTACGGTTAAAATTCCAATGGGTCCCTTTGTAAAAGCCCATTTAGACATGCATGCAAAATAAGCCTTAAACCCAAAAAAAAAGGCTGCAAAATAAGATTAAATTAAATATAATGAGTTCAAATATTTGATTATAAGCTTTGAACATGATCATATTGCTTAACCTCAATTTTCATAGCTTTTTACTGATCATTTTAAAATTCCAATGGGTCCCGGGTTGTAAAAGCCCATTTAGACATGCATGCCTTAAAACCCAAACAAAAAAAAGGTCGCAAAATAAGATTAAATCAAATATAATGAGTTCAAATATTTGATTATGGGCTTTTGAACATGATCATGTAGCTTAACCTCAATTTTAGTTTTTTTTTACTCGGGTTAAAAATCCAACGGGTCAATTAAAAACCCATTTAGACATGACGCCTTAATCCCAAACAAAAAAAGGCCTCAAAATAAGATTAAATTAAATATAATGAGTTCAAATATTTGATTATGAGCTTTTTTGAACATGATCATATTGCTTATTCTCAATTTTAGAGCTTTTTAATCGATTAAAATTTCAACGGGTCCAATAAGTAAAAACCCATTTAGACATGCACATCTTAAACCCAAACAAAAAGGATGCAAAAAAATAAGATTAAATTAAATATAATGAGTTCAAATATTTGATTATAAAATATTTTTATAAGAACATGATCGTATTGCTTAACCTCAATTTCATAGCTTTTTACTAAGTTAAAATTCCAACCGATCCACTATAAAAGCACATTTAGACATGCACGCCTTAAACCCAAACAAATAGGTCGTAAATAAGATTAAATCAAATATAATGAGTTGAAATATTTGATTATGGGCTTTCGAACATGATCATGTAGCTTAACCTCAATTTCAGAGTTTTTTACTCGATTAAAAATCCAACGGGTCAACTGTATAAACCCATTTAGACATGCACATCTTAATCCCAAATAAAAAAGGCCACAAAATAAGATTAAATTAAATACAATTAGTTCAAATCTTTGATTATGAGCTTTCAAACATGATCATATTGCTTAATCTCAATATCAGAGCTTTTTACTAGGTTAAAATTCCAATGGGTCCATTGTAAAAGATCATTTAGACATGCACGCCTTAAACCCAAACAAAAAGACTTCAAAATATGATTAAATTAAATATAATGAGTTCAAATATTTGATTATAAGCTTTCGAACATGATCATATTACTTAACCTCAATTTCAGAGCTTTTTACTCGGTTAAAATTCCAACGGGTCCAGTGTAAAAGCCCATTTAGACATGCACGCCTTAAACCCGAACAAAAAGGTCGCAAAATAAGATTAAATCAAATATAAAAAGTTCAAATATTTGATTATGGGCTTTTGAACATGATCATGTAGCTTAACCTCAATTTCAGAGTTTTTTACTCGGTTAAAAATCCAAAGGGTCAATTGTAAAAACCCATTTAGACATGCACGCCTTAATCCCATTCAAAAAAGGCCTCAAAATAAGATTAAATTAAATATAATGAGTTCAAATATTTGATTATGAGCTTTTGAACATGTTCATATTGCTTAATCTCAATTTCAGAGCTTTTTAATCGGTTAAAATTTCAACGGGTCCTTTAAAAAGCCCATTTAGACATGCACGCCTTAAACCCAAACAAAAATACCGCAAAATAAGATTAAATTAAATATAATGAGTTCAAATATTTCATTATAAGCTTTCGAAGATGATCGTATTGCTTAACCTCAATTTCATAGCTTTTTACTCTGTTAAAATTCCAACGGATCCACTGTAAAAGCACAATTAGACATGCACGCCTTAAACCCGAACAAAAAGGTCACAAAATAAGATTAAATTAAATATAATGAGTTCAAATATTTGATTATGAGTTTTCGAACATGATCATATTGCTTAACCTCAATTTCAGAGCTTTTTACTCGGTTAAAATTCCAACGGGTCCACTGTAAAAATCCATTTAGACATTCACGCCTTAAACCCCAACAAAATGACTGCAAAATAAGATTAAATTAAATATTATAAGTTCAAATATTTGATTATAAGCTTTCAAACATGATCATATTGCTTAACCTCAATTTTAGAGATTTTTACTCGGTTAAAATTCCAACGGGTCCACTGTAAAAGCACATTTAGACATGCACGCCTTAAACCCGAACAAAAAGGTCGCAAAATAAGATTAAATCAAATATAATGAGTTCAAATATTTGATTATGGGCTTTCGAACATGATCATGTAGCTTAACCTCAATTTCAACGAGTCAACTGTAAAAACCCATTTAGACATGCACGCCTTAATCCCAAACAAAAAAGGCCTCAAAATAAGATTAAATTAAATATAATGAGTTCAAATATTTGATTATGAGCTTTCGAACATGATCATATTGCTTATTCTCAATTTCAGAGCTTTTTAATCGATTAAAATTTCAACGGGTCCACTGTAAAAGCGCATTTAGACATGCACGTCTTAAACCCCAACAAAAAGGCCGCAAAATAAGATTAAATTAAATATAATGAGTTCAAATCTTTGATTATAAGCTTTCGAAGATGATCATATTGCTTAACCTCAATTTCATAGCTTTTTACTCGGTTAAAATTCCAACCGGTCCACTGTAAAAGCACATTTAGACATGCACGCCTTAAACCCGAACAAAAAGGTCGTAAATAAGATTAAATCAAATATAATGAGTTGAAATATTTGAATATGGGCTTTCGAACATGATCATGTAGCTTAACCTCAATTTTAGAGTTTTTTACTCGGTTAAAAATCCAACGGGTCAACTGTATAAACCCATTTAGACATGCACGTCTTAATCCCAAATAAAAAAGGCCGCAAAATAAGATTAAATTAAATACAATGAGTTCAAATATTTGATTATGAGCTTTCGAACATGATCATATTGCTTAATCTCAATATCAGAGCTTTTTACTCGGTTAAAATTCCAATGGGTCCACTGTAAAAGCTCATTTAGACATGCACGCCTTAAACCCAAACAAAAAGACCGCAAAATATGATTAAATTAAATATAATGAGTTCAAATATTTGATTATAAGCTTTCGAACATGATCATATTACTTAACCTCAATTTCAGAGCTTTTTACTCGGTTAAAATTCCAACGGGTCCAGTGTAAAAGCCCATTTAGACATGCACGCCTTAAACCCGAACAAAAAGGTCGCAAAATAAGATTAAATCAAATATAAAATTTCAAATATTTGATTATGGGCTTTTGAACATGATCATATAGCTTAACCTCAATTTCAGAGTTTTTACTTGGTTAAAAATCCAAAGGGTCAACTGTAAAAACCCATTTAGACATGCACACCTTAATCCCATTCAAAAAAGGCCTCAAAATAAGATTAAATTAAATATAATGAGTTCAAATATTTGATTATGAGCTTTTGAACATGTTCATATTGCTTAATCTCAATTTCAGAGCTTTTTAATCGGTTAAAATTTCAACGGGTCCACTGTAAAAGCCCATTTAGACATGCACGCCTTAAACCCAAACAAAAAGGCCGCAAAATAAGATTAAATTAAATATAATGAGTTCAAATATTTCATTATAAGCTTTCGAAGATGATCGTATTGCTTAACCTCAATTTCATAGCTTTTTACTCTGTTAAAATTCCAACGAATCCACTATAAAAGCACAATTAGACATGCACGCCTTAAACTCGAACAAAAAGGTCACAAAATAAGATTAAATTAAATATAATGAGTTCAAATATTTGATTATGAGCTTTTGAACATGATCATATTGCTTAACCTCAATTTTAGAGCTTTTTACTCGGTTAAAATTCCAACTGATCCACTATAAAAACCCATTTAGACATGCACACCTTAAACCCCAACAAAAAGGTTGCAAAATAAGATTAAATTAAATATAATGAGTTCAAATATTTGATTATGAGTTTTCAAACATGATCATATTGCTTAACCTCAATTTCAGAACTTTTTGGTAGTGTTTAGGGCGTGCATGTCTAAATGGGCTTTTACAGTGGACCCATTGGAATTTTTTTGAAGAAGAAAAGGACCTCATTAAAGAAACCCTCTAAAGTCACTCCTTGCTCTAAGGCTTCGAGTGAACACCTATGGGGAAAAAGAGTACCCGTGTATATTTTATTAATATTTAGTGTGAATAAATCTCATTGGTTACAAAGGTACGAATATAGTCTGGATAATCTGTACCAAATAAAACGGATGACATGGATCGAAGAGCCCTAGTGGCAAGAGAATGAGCAACAACATTCATTCCTCTAGGTACAAAATGTATACTAAATTGGCAGTATCAGCTAGAAGAGAGTGAATATGGTCTATAAGAGGTCGCAAAGTAGATAGATCAGGACCCTGCTAGTTGATCTTATTTGTAATTGTAGCTGAATCTGTTTCAATGATTAGATTAGACTAGCCTTGATCACGTGAAAAAATGATGCCCGCAATAACCGCATGAGCTTCGGCCGTAGCAGCATCCGGACAGCTACCCAACAGATAAGAAAGGCCTTTAAGAACAGCACTGGCGGAGTTCCTCGCGATAACACCTACAGCTCTAGTGATAGGGTCAAAAGCCTCATCCGTTTTAAGCTTCAAAGATCCTTCCTGGGGCATTGCCAACATGGTTGTACAAGAGTAGGCATTTTCGACAGCTAGGGTGGGTGCGGTCGAAGTAGCCGATGTATATTCACACAAAATACCCTGAGAATTGAGGGTCGTAAGCCATGGAGGGTATAGGTGGTGATTATGGATCCAGTCATTGCGTTTGTTCCATATATTTCAAAGCACTGTCATAAATAAAGCGAAGGACTGTAGAGATAATCTAGCCGCTCCATCCTCAATCCATTGTAATGACGAATCTGTAGTGCTAGAAAGGATGGAGTTGGGCAGACTAGCCAGCCGAAGGGCCTCATTTACACCTGGGCAATCACACAAAGCATGAAGAGTTGTTTCCTGGGCTACGATTGCACAGTAGACATAATCCTGTGCCAAGGTTTGCCGCTTGAAGTTTAGTGCCAGTTGGTAGAGCGTCATGTCCTAGCCGCCACCTAGAGGTCTCTACAAGTACGAATATCTAGATTGGACAGAGTAGATGCCAGAGTCATGGTTACTCCACAAAATCGCATTGTGTTGGTCATTGATGATAGGAACACTAAGAATAGTGTTTGCATCTTCCTGATCGAAAAAGTTTCGAATCTTTGTGGCATCCCATCTAGGTTTCCCCAGAACCATAAAGTCGCAACATCGAATATGTAGTTCATCACTAATTTCATATTCGCCATAAAGCTGAACTACAAAAGAACCACCCCAATTGTCATGGTGAATTCAGATATTACTATCAATCTCTGGCCTTTTGAGAAAACCATTGTGGAGTTGCAGCAAGGCTTGGTGAATACCTTTCCAAGCAAAGGAAGCTCGACGATTAGTCTTAGATTCAAGAATATGCCCTGAGGGATAGTATATGGCCTTATAAATTTGAGCAAGCAAATTATTTGGTTCAAAGATGAGACACTATATTTGTTTTCCAAGTAGAGCAATGTTGAAAAGATGCAAGTCTCTAAAGCCAATGCCTCTAGAAGATTTTGGTTGACAAATAGTGTCCCATGGAATCATATGCCATCCTCGTTTGTTGCTTTTCCCCGACCACCAGTAACGCCGTATGGATGTCATCATGTCATCTATAATAATTTGTGGTAGAAGGTAACATGACATCACATATTGTGGAAGTGATTGGATAACGGCTTTGATGAAAACCTCTCTACCACTAAATGAGAGAAGGTATTTGTCCCGGTGAGACATGCGCGAGTTCACCTTATCACGTGTGAACCCAAGGCCTGCAGTTTTATTTTTCCCTATTAGGAGAGGTACTCCAAGGTAGATCCTAGGATCATCCACTTCCCTAAATTGAAGGATAGTATTAATAGCCTATTTTTGCTCTACGGAGGATTGTGGATTAAAAAAGATGGTTGATTTTTCAAAATTTACTGTCTGCCTAGAGGATATAACATAAGTTTTAAGAGCATTTTTAGGTGTTCTACCTCCGTAGTATAGTTTCAGATGAAGACCATGCAATCTGTAATATCCCATTATTTGATTAGTGACCAAAACATAAAGAATCAAAAGTTAGTGGTTTTAGTTCAGTGACTAAAACGTAAAGTTTTAAAGGTTGGTGACAAAAGTGAAAAGTTGAGAAAAGTTCAAGGACCAACATGGTAATTATCCCAATAATTATTTTAATTCCATAAATTGATAGATCATCTAAGGGTGTGGATCAAATATAAAAACTATGGTTTGATATGATGTTTCTATTATTGGAAAATTATGGTTAAAGTTTAAGTGTAATTCAGGTAATCGTATGAGCTCGGAATTTTATGAAAATTTGAAGGAAGTCTTAAAAAGACCCGAAGAGCATAGCATCGAAGTTTTGAATCATTTTTAAATCAGATTAGATTCTATTCTATTCAGTATTTTGTATAGGTGGTGGAATGGCATTTTTGAAAATAAATTATTTCATTAATGGCATTTTAGACATTTCACCTATACTTTTTAATGAAAATTTATTATGGAAGAGGATAAAATATAGGTGTTGTCTTGTGATTGGTTATAACTAAGAGGTGAAATAGTCATTTGACTATTTTAGAGATTTTTATTTTTATATAGCCAAATTAGAAGACATTTGGCATTAAAATTAAAGATAGAAAAGACTATAAATTTGCTCATCTTTCTCACAAGTAGTCGAGACCCCTAACAAGGTAAGAGAAAAAATTTCAATTCAATTTTTGGCTTGATTTACTTGGTTTTTGGTTAGAGACATGAAATAAGAAATTGATCTCCTTTGAATTCTCAATCTTTTGACATAAGTTTTGCTTAGTTTCCATATCTCTAAGATGAGTTTGATGATTAGGGTGGTTGAAGAGCATGTTAAGATTTCATGTTTTAAGGCTTAATCAAGTTGGAAATGGTGTTGTAGTGTTGCTTAGATGCTTGAAATGATGAAAACTTCTTGATAAACCTATAGGGACCATTTTGGCAAAAAGAATAATATTAGGGGATTTTTTGTAAAAAAAAATTTGATGATGGATTTGATTAGAATGATGTTTTCTAAGTTGAATTATGTTGTTGGATTGAAGAAAACATCATTTTAGGACCAATTTGTGAATTGTGTAAATTGGGTGAAATAAGTGAAAATTGGAAAATATTCAAGAAGCATGGGTATGTTGTTTGCTATGATACACTGATCATTTTGGTATTAATATTATTGAAAATGGAGATGAAATGTGGAAGTTTCCAAATTTTAGTTTATAAACCCTAAGAGAAAGAATTTAGGGTTTAAAGAGAGATTATCAAACTATTGGTTGTAATGTGTAATTTGAGATAAGATTAAAGTATTGGGAGCATGGTGGTTACAAAGAAGTACTTGGTTGAAAATATTAATTTTTCCATATTGGTATGTACATGTATTAGTAAAGGTTGGACATGTACTTAAGGTTGTGTGTGTCATGTATTTAATGTACAAACAAATAACAATCGAGTTCGAGTACAAACAAGTGAAGAAAGAAGATAGAAAGTGCAATCTAGCTTAGTGAGGCTAGTATAAATTATAACTTTGAAAGTGTCAAGGTGAGTGCAATGCATGCATAGCATGATTTTTATGTCATTCATTATATAATTGACATGTTAAAAATATGTCCAGAATTGAGAATGCATGCATGGATCACTACTTATCCATGGAATGTTATTTTACGTATGAATTGCTTAATATGTATATATGTTGCCATGTATGAGATTATTATTGATATAAAGCCCAAAGTATGAGATAGGAAATTAAAAGTATAGTTGGATATCCATAGAGTCATAAACAGCTGTATAAACATTTTAGCACTCCTGGTAGAGTGCAATTTATTATAAGCACTTCAGGTAAAGTGCAAAATAATTAATAATTGTATACTCCGGTAAGTATACAAAAACACTTTGGTGTTAAGCACTTCCAGTAAAGTGCACCTAATATACTATACTCAAGTAAGTATAGGGGGATGACTCGCGTACCAAAAATTTCCTTAATTCAATACTTGGGCTAAATGAATTGAAAAACTGGTTAAAAAGGCTTGAAAGCTCGATGATGAATATGGCAACGGTATTGGTAAGAATCAAGGTTATTACCATGTAATATGTTACTATATATATATCATGCTTATAATCAAATATTTGAACTCGTTATATTTAATTTAATCTTATTTTGCATCCTTTTTGTTGGGGTTTAAGGCGTGCATGTCTAAATAGGCTTTTACAATGGATCCATTAGAATTTTAACCGAGTAAAAAGCTATGAAATTTAAGGTTAAGCAATATGATCATGTTCGAAAGCTTATAATCAAATATTTGAACTCATTATATTTAATTTAATCTTATGCATTTTTCTTGGGGTTTAAGGCGTGCATGTCTAAATGGGCTTTTACAGTGTACCCCTTGGAATTTTAACCGTGTTAAAACCTATGAAATTGAGGTTAAGCTATATGATCATGTCCGAAAGCCCATAATCAAATATTTGAAGTCATTATATTTGATTTAATCTTATTTTACCGCCTTTTTGTTGGGGTTTAAGGCATGCATGTCTAAATGTGCTTTTTTAGTGGACCCGTTGGAATTTTAAATGAGTAAAAAGCTCTGAAATTTAGATTAAAAAATATGATCATGTTTGAATGCTTATAATCAAATATTTGAACTAATTATATTTAATTTAATCTTATTTTGTGGCTTTTTTCTTGGGGTTTAAGGCGTGCATGTCTAAATTGGCTTTACAGTGAATAAGTTGGAATTTTAACTGAGTAGAAAGCTCTGAAATTATTATTAAGCTACATAATCATGTTCGAAAGCCCATAATCAAATATTTGAACTCATTATATTTGATATAATCTTATTTTGCGGCCTTTTTGTTTGGGTTTAAGGCGTGCATGTCTAAATGGGCTTTTACAGTAGACCCGTTGAAATTTTAACCGAGTAAAAATCTCTGAAATTGATGTTAAGAAACATGATCATGTTCGAAAGCTCATAATCAAATATTTGAACTCATTATATTTAATTTAATCTTATTTTGTGCCCTTTTTGTTTGGGTTTAAGGCGTGCATGTCTAAATGGGTTTTTAAAGTGGATCCGTTGGAATTTTAACCGAGTAAAAAACTCTAAAATTGAGGTTAAGCTACATGATCAGGTTGAAGCACATAATCAAATATTTGAAATCATTATATTTGATTTAATCTTATTTCGTGATCTTTTTGTTCGGGTTTAAGGTGTGCCGGTCTAAAAGTGCTTTTACAATGGACCCGTTGGAATTTTAACAGATCAAAAAGCTCTAAAATTTAGATTAAGCAATATGATCATGTTTGAAAGCTTATAGTCAAATATTTGAACTAATTATATTCAATTTAATCTTATTTTGTGGCTTTTTTCTTGGGGTTTACGACGTGCATGTCTAAATTGGCTTTACAATGGATCCGTTGGAATTTTAACGGAGTAGAAAGCTCTGAAATTGTTATTAAGCTGCATAATCATGCTTGAAAGCCCATAATCAAATATTTGAACTCATTATATTTGACATAATCGTATTTTGTGGCCTTTTTGTTTGGGTTTAAGGCGTGTATGTCTAAATGGGTTTTTACAATGGATCTGTTGGAATTTCAACTGAGTAAAGAACTCTAAAATTGAGGTTAAGCTACATGATCAGGTTCGAAGCACATAATCAAATATTTGAAATCATTATATTTGATTTAATCTTATTTTGCGATCTTTTCGTTCGGGTTTAAGGCGTGCCTGTCTAAAAGAGCTTTTACAATGGTTCCGTTGGAATTTTAACCGAGCAAAAAGCTCTAAAATTGAGGTTAAGCAATATGATCATGTTTGAAAGCTTATAATCAAATATTTGAAATCATTATATTTGATTTAATCATATTTTGCGATCTTTTTGTTCGGGTTTAAGGCGTGCCTGTCAAAAAGTGCATTTACAATGGACCCGTTGGAATTTTAATGGAGCAAAAAGCTCTGAAATTGAGGTTAAGCAATATGATCATGTCCGAAAGCCCATAATCAATTATTTGAAGTCATTATATTTGATTTAATCTTATTTTGCGGCCTTTTTGTTGGGGTTTAAGGCGTACATGTCTAAACGTGTTTTTTAGGTGACATGTTGGAATTTTAACCGAGTAAAAAGCTCTAAAATTTAGATTAAGCAATATGATCACGTTCGAAAGCTTATAATAAAATATTTGAACTAATTATATTTAATTTAATCTTATTTTGTTGCATTTTTCTTGGGGTTTAAGGCGTGCATGTCTAAATTGCCTTTACAGTGGACCCGTTGGAATTTTAACCGAGTAGAAAGCTCTGAAATTGTTATTAAGCTACATAATCATGTTCGAAAGCCCATAATCAAATATTTGAACTCATTATATTTGACATAATCTTATTTTGCGGCCTTTTTGTTGGGGTTTAAGGCGTGCATGTCTAAATGGGTTTTTACATTGGATCCGTTGGAATTTTAACCGAGTAAAAAACTCTAAAATTGAGGTTAAGCTACATGGTCAGGTTTGAAGCACATAATCGAATATTTGAAATCATTATATTTGATTTAATCTTATTTTGCGATCTTTTTGTTTGGGTTTAAGGCGTGCCTGTCTAAAAGTGCTTTTACAATGAACCCATTGGAATTTTAACGGAGCAAAAAGCTTTAAAATTGAGGTTAAGCAATATGATCATGTTTGAAAGCTTATAATCACATATTTAAAATCATTATATTTGATTTAATCTTATTTTGCGATCTTTTTGTTTGGGTTTAAGACGTGCCTGTCAAAAAGTGCTTTTGCAATGGACCTGTTGGAATTTTAATAGAGCAAAAAGCTCTGAAATTGAGGTTAAGCAGTATGATCATGTCCGGAAGCCCATAATCAAATATTTGAAGTCATTATATTTGATTTAATCTTATTTTGCGATCTGTTTGTTCGGGTTTAAGGCGTGCCTGTCTAAAAGTGCTTTTGCAATGGACCCGTTGGAATTTTAACAGAGCAAAAAGCTCTGAAATTGAGGTTAAGCAATATGATCATGTTCGAAAGCTTATAATCAAATATTTGAAATCATTATATTTGATTTAATTGTATTTTGCGATCTTTTTGTTCGGTTTTAAGACGTGCCTGTCAAAAAGTGCTTTTACAATGGACCGTTGGAATTTTAACAGAGCAAAAAGCTCTAAAATTGAGGTTAAGTAGTATGATCATGTCCGAAAGCCCATAATCAAATATTTGAAGTCCTTATATTTGATTTAATCTTATTTTGCGGCCTTTTTGTTGGGGTTGAAGCCGTGCATGTCTAAATGGGTTTTTACAGTGGATACGTTGGAATTTTAACCGAGTATAAAGCTCTGAAATTGAGGTTAAGCTACATGATCAGGTTCGAAGCACATAATCAAATATTTGAAATCGTTATACTTGATTTAATCTTATTTTACGATCTTTTTGTTTGGGTTTAAGGCGTCCCCGTCTAAAAGTGCTTTTACAATGGTTCCGTTGGAATTTTAACCGAGCAAAAAGCTTTGAAATTGAGGTTAAGCAATATGATCATGTTCGAAAGCTTATAATCAAATATTTGAAATCATTATATTTGATTTAATCATATTTTGCGATCTTTTTGTTCGGGTTTAAGGCGTGCCTGTCAAAAAGTGCATTTACAATGGACCCGTTGGAATTTTAACAGAGCAAAAAGCTCTAAAATTGAGGTTAAGCAGTATGATCATGTCCGGAAGCCCATAATCAAATATTTGAAGTCATTATATTTGATTTAATCTTATTTTTTTTTTGTTGGGGCCTTTTTTGTTTGGCTTTTTTAGTGGCGTGCATGTCTAAATGTGCTTTTTAGTGGACCCGTTGGAATTTTAACTAATTATAGTAAAAAGCTATTTTGAAATTTAGATTAAGCAATATGATCATGTTCGTTAAAAGCTTATAATCAAATATTTGAACTCATTATATTTAATTTAATCTTATTTTTTAATGATTTTTTTTTTTTTGGGGTTTAAGGCGTGCATGTCTAAATGGGTTTTTTATAGTGGATCCGTTGGAATTTTAAACGAGTAAAAAACTCTAAAATTGAGGTTAAGCTACATGATCAGGTGTTGAAGCACATAATCAAATATTTGAAATCATTATATTTGATTTAATTTATTTAATCTTATTTCATATCTTTTTGTTTGGGTTTAAGGTGTGCATGTCTAAAAGTGCTTTTACAATGGACCTTTTGGAATTTTAACAAGTCAAAAAGCTCTAAAATTGAGATTAAGCAATATGATCATGTTTGAAAGCTTATAATCAAATATTTGAACTCATTATATTTAATTTAATCTTATTTTGTGGCCTTTTTTTGTTGGGGTTTAAGGCGTGCATGTCTAAATTGTTTTTACAATGGACCCATTGGAATTTTAACAGAGTAAAAAGCTCTGAAATTTTATTAAGCAATATGATCATGTTTGAAAGCCCATAATCAAATATTTGAACTCATTATATTTAATTTAATCTTATTTTTGGTTTTTTGTTTAGGTTTAAGGCGTGCATGTCTAAATGGGTTTTTACAATGGACCTATTGGAATTTTAATTAGAGTAAAAAGCTAAAAAATTGAGGTTAAGCTATATGATCATGTTCTAAAGCACATAATCAAATATTTGAAATCATTATATTTGATTTAATCTTATTTTTTGTGATCTTTTTTTGGGGGTTTAAGGCGTGCATGTCTAAAAGTGATTTTTTTTACAATGACCCGTTGGAATTTTAACCGAGTAAAAGCTCTAAAAAATTGAGGTTAAGCAATATGATCATGTTCAAAAGCTTATAATCAAATATTTGAACTCATTATATTTGATTTAATCTTATTTTGTGATCTTTTTGTTGGGGTTTAAGGCGTGCATGTCAAAAATGGGTTTTTACAATGGACCCGTTGGAATTTTAGTGGAGTAAAAAGCTCTAAAAAATTGAGGTTAAACCAATATGATCATGTTCAAAAGCCCATAATCAAATATTTGAACTCATTATATTTGATTTAATCTTATTTTTGGCTTCTTTTTGTTGGGGTTTAAGGCGTGCATGTCTAAATGTGCTTTTTTAGTGGACCCGTTGGAATTTTAACCGAGTAAAAAAGCTCTAAAATTGAGGTTAAGCAATATGATCATGTTGAAAGCACATAATCAAATATTTGAACTCATTATATTTGATTTAATATTATTTTGCAATCTTTTTTTCGGGTTTAAGGCGTGCCTGTCTAACAGTGCTTTTACAATGGACCCGTTGAAATTTTAACGAGCAAAAAGCTGTAAAAATGAGGTTAAGCTATATGATCATGTTCGAAATATTATAATCAAATATTTGAACTCATTATATTTAATTTAATCTTATTTTTGGCCTTTTTGTTTGGGTTTAAGGCGTGCATGTCTAAATGGTTTTTTACAATGGATCCGTTGGAATTTTAACCGAGTAAAAAGCTCTAAAATTGAGGTTAAGCAATATGATCATTTGAAAGCTTATAATCAAATATTTGAACTCATTATATTTAATTTAATCTTATTTTTTGATCTTTTTTTGGGTTTTAAGGCGTGCATGTCTAAATGTGTTTTTACAGTGGACCGTTGGAATTTTAACCGAGTAAAAAGCTCTAAAATTGAGGTTAAGCAATATGATCATGTTTGAAAGCTTCATAATCAAATATTTGAAGTCATTATATTTGATTTAATCTTATTTTTTTGGCCTTTTTTTTTGGGTTTAAAGGCGTGCATGTCTAAAATGTGCTTTTATAGTGGACCTGTACAATTTTTTTAACCAAGTAAAAAGCTCTAAAATTGAGATTAAGCAACATAATCATGTTTGAAAGCCCATAATCAAATATTTGAACTCATTATATTTGATTTAATCTATTTTTTGTGGCCCTTTTGTTTGGGGTTTAAGGCGTGCATGTGCATGTCTAAATGGGCTTTTTTAGTGGACCCGTTGGAAATTTTACTTAGAGTAAAATGCTCTGAATTTGAGGTTACGCAATATGATCATGATCGAAAGCTTATAATGAAATATTTGAACTCATTATATTTAATTTAATCTTATTTTGCGGGCTTTTTGTTGGGGTTTAAGGAGTGCATGTCTAAATGGACTTTTACAATGGACCCGTTGGAATTTTAAGTGAGTAAAAAGCTCTGAAATTGAGGTTAAGCTATATGATCTTGTTCCAAAGCACATAATCAAATATTTGAACTCATTATATTTGATTTAATCTTATTTTGCCGCCTTTTTGTTGGGGTTTAAGGAGTGCATGTCTAAATGTGCTTTTAAAATGGTCCCATTGGAATATTAACTGAGTAAAAAGCTATGAAATTTAGATTAAGCAAGATGATCATGTTCGAAAGCTTATAATCAAATATTTGAACTCATTATATTTAATTTAATCTTATTTTTTGATCTTTTTTTGGGGTTTAAGGCGTGCATGTCTAAAGTGTTTTTACAATGGACCTATTGGAATTTTAACGAGTAAAAAGCTCTAAAATTGAGGTTAAGTTAATATGATCATGTTTGAAAGCATATAATCAAATATTTGAAGTCATTATATTTGATTTAATCTTATTTTGCAACTTTTTGTTGGGGTTAAGGCGTGCATGCGTGCATGTCTAAATGAATTTTTTTACAAAGTGGGATGAAATTGTTGGAATTTTAACCATAGTAAAAAGCTCTAAAATTGAGGTTAAGCAATATGATCATGTTTAAACGTTTTATAATCAAATATTTGAACTCATTTGAAATTTATATTTAATTTAATTTTTTAATTTCTTTTTTTTTGTTGGGTTTTAAGGCGTGCATGTCTAAATAGGTTTTTACAATGGATCGTTGGAATTTTAACCGAGCAAAAAGCTCTGAAATTGAGATTAAGCAATATGATCATGTTCTAAAGCTTATAATCAAATATTTTAACTCATTATATTTAATTTAATCTTATTTTGTTGCCTCTTTCTTGGGGTTTAAGGCGTGCATGTCTAAATGGGCTTTTACAGTGTACCCCTTGAAATTTTAACCGAGTTAAAAGCTATAAAATTTAGGTTGAGCTATATGATCATGTCTGAAAGCCCATAATCAAATATTTGAAGTCATTATATTTGATTTAATCTTATTTTTTGATCCTTTTTGTTGGGGTTTAAAGGCGTGCATGTCTAAAATGTGCTTTTTTTTAGTGGACCCGTTGGAATTTTAACCGAGTAAAAAGCTCTAAAATTTAGATTAAGCAATATGATCATGTTTCAAAGCTTATAATCAAATATTTGAACTCATTATATTTAATTTAATCTCTTTTTTTTTGTTTTTTTTTTCTTGGGGCTTAAGGCGTGCATGTCTAAATTGGTTTTTACAGTGGACCCGTTGGAATTTTAACCGAGTAAAATGCTCTAAATTTGAGGTTAAGCAATATGATCATGATCGAAAGCTTATAATCAAATATTTGAACTCATTATATTTAATTTAATCTTATTTTGTGGCCTTTTTGTTGGGGTTTAAGGCGTGCATGTCTAAATGGGCTTTTACAGTGGACCCGTTGGAATTTTAACCGAGTAAAAAGCTCTGAAATTGAGGTTAAGCTATATGATCTTGTTCCAAAGCACATAATCAAATATTTGAACTCTTTATATTTGATTTAATCTTATTTTGCCGCCTTTTTGTTGGGGTTTAAGGCGTGCATGTCTAAATGTGCTTTTAGAATGGTCCCATTGGAATATTAACCGAGTAAAAAGCTATGAAATTTAGATTAAGCAAGATGATCATGTTCGAAAGCTTATAATCAAATATTTGAACTCATTATATTTAATTTAATCTTATTTTGCGGCCTTTTTTTTGGGGTTTAAGGCGTGCATGTCTAATTGGGTTTTTACAGTGGACCTATTGGAATTTTAACCGAGTAAAAAGCTCTAAAATTGAGGTTAAGTTATATGATCATGTTCGAAAGCACATAGTCAATTATTTGAAGTCATTTTATTTGATTTAATCTTATTTTGCAACTTTTTTTTCGGGTTTAAGGCGTGCATGTCTAAATGTGCTTTTACAGTGGACCCGTAGGAATTTTAACCGAGTAAAAAGCTCTGAAATTGAGGTTAAGCAATATGATCCTGTTTGAACGCTTATAATCAAATATTTGAACTCATTATATTTAATTTAATCTTATTTTGCGGCCTTTTTATTGGGGTTTAAGGCGTGCAAGTCTAAATAGGTTTTTATAGTGGATCCATTGGAATTTTAACCGAGTAAAAAGCTATGAAATTTAAGATTAAGCAATATGATCATGTTCGAAAGCTTATAATCAAATATTTGAACTCATTATATTTAATTTAATCTTATTTTGTTGCCTCTTTCTTGGGGTTTAAGGTGTGCATGTCTAAATGGGCTTTTACAGTGGACCCCTTGGAATTTTAACTGAGTTAAAAGCTATGAAATTTAGGTTAAGCTATATGATCATGTTGAAAGCCCATAATCAAATATTTGAAGTCATTATATTTGATTTAATCTTATTTTGCGGCCTTTTAGTTGGGGTTTAAGGCGTGCATGTCTAAATGTGCTTTTTTAGTGGACCCGTTGGAATTTTAACCGAGTAAAAAAGCTCTGAAATTTAGATTAAGCAATATGATCATGTTTGAAAGCTTATAATCAAATATTTGAAAAAATTATATTTAATTTAATCTTATTTTGCGGCCTTTGGCTTTTTTCTTGGGGCTTAAGGCGTGCATGTCTAAATTGGCTTTACAGTGGACCCGTTGGAATTTTAACCGAGTATAAAGCTCTGAAATTGTTATTAAGCTACATAATCATGTTCAAAGGCCCATAATCAAATATTTGAACTCATTATATTTGATATAATATTATTTTGTGGCCTTTTTGTTGGGGTTTAAGGCGTGCATGTCTAAATAGGCTTTTACAGTGGACCCATTGAAATTTTAACCGAGTAAAAATCTCTGAAATTGATGTTAAGCAACATGATCATGCTCGAAAGCTCATAATCAAATATTTGAACTCATTATATTTAATTTAATCTTATTTTGCGGCCTTTTTTGTTTGGGTTTAAGGCGTGCATGTCTAAATGGGTTTTTACAGTGGATCCATTAGAATTTTAACCGAGTAAAAAACTTTAAAATTGAGTTTAAGCTACATGATCAGGTTTGAATCACATAATCAAATATTTGAAATCATTATATTTGATTTAATCGTATTTTGCGATCTTTTTGTTCGGGTTTATGGCGTGCCTGTCTAAAAGTGCTTTTACAATGGACCCGTTGGAATTTTAATCGAGAAAAATGCTCTGAAATTGAGGTTAAGCAATATGATTGTGTTCGAAGGCTTATAATCAGATATTTGAACTCATTGTATTTAATTTAATCTTAATTTGTGGCCTTTTTGTTGGGATTTATGGCTTGCATGTCTAAATGGCCATTTACAGTGGACCCATTGGAATTTTAACCGTGTAAAAAGCTATGAAATTTAGATTAAGCAAAATGATCATGTTCGAAATCTTATAATCAAATATTTGAACTCGTTATATTTAATTCAATCTTATTTTGTGGCCTTTTTGTTGGGGTTTAAGGTGTGCATGTCTAAATGGGCTTTTACAGTGGACCTATTGGAATTTTTACCGAGTAAAAAGCACTAAAATTGAGCTTCATCTATATGATCATGTTCTGAAGCCCATAATCAATTATTTGAAGTCAATATATTTGATTTAATCTTATTTTGTGGCTATCTTTTCGGGTTTAATGCGTGCATGTCTAAATTGACTTTTACAGTGGACCTGTTGGAATTTTAACTGAGTAAAAAGCTCTGAAATTGAGATTTAGCTACATAATCATGTTCAAAAGCCCATAATCATATATTTGATTTAATCTTATTTTGCAGCTTTTTTGTTGGGGTTTAAGGCGTGCATGTCTAAATGGGCTTTTACAGTGGACCCGTTGAAATTTTAACCGAGTAAAAAGCTTTGAATTTGAGGTTAAGCAATATGATCATGTTCAAAATCTTATAATCAAATATTTGAACTCATTATATATAATTTAATCTTATTTTGGGGCCTTTTTGTTGGGGGTTTAAGACGTGCATGTCTAAATGTGCTTTTACAGTGGACCCATTGGGATTTTAACCTAGTAAAAAGCTCTGAAATTCAGGTTAAGCCATATGATCATGTTTGAAAGCACATAATAAATATTTTAACTAATTATTTTTTATTTAATCTTATTTTGCGTCCTTTTTGTTAGGGTTTACGGCGTGCATTTCTAAATGTGCTTTTACAGTGGTCCTATTTGAATTTTAACCGAGAAAAAGCTATAAAATTTAGATTAAGCAAGATGAACATGTTCGAAAGATTATAGTCAAATCTTTGAACTCATTATATTTAATTTAATCTTATTTTGCGGCCTTTTGTTGGGGTTTAAGGAGTGCATGTCTAACTGGCATTTACAGTGGACCTATTGGAATTTTAACCGAGTAAAAAGCTGTAAAATTGAAGTTAAGCTAAATGATCATGTTTGAAAGCACATAATCAATTATTTGAAGCCATTATATTTGATTTAATCTTATTTTGCAACCTTTTTGTTCGAGTTTAAGGCGTGCATGTCTAAATGTACTTTTACAGTGGACCCATTGGAATTTAACCGAGTAAAAAGCTCTTAAATTCAGGTTAAGCTATATGATCATGTTCGAAATCACATAATCAAATATTTGAACTAATTATATTTGATTTAATCTTATTTTGCGGCCTTTTTGTTAGGGTTTAAGGCGTGCATGTCTAAATGTGATTTTACAGTGGTCCTATTGGAATTTTAACCGAGTAAAAAGCTATGAAATTTAGATTAAGCAAGATGATCATGTTCGAAAGATTATAATCAAATATTTGAACTCATTATATTTAATTTAATCTTATTTTGTGGCCTTTTTGTTGGGGTTTAAGACGTGCATGTCTAAATGGGCTTTTATAGTGGGCCCATTAGAATTTTAACTGAGTAAAATGCTCTGAAATTCAGGTTAAGCTGGAATTAAATACTTTTAATGAATATAATTCTTTAGTATATTTAAATTCCTTCTATATCTTCTCCTATCTTCTTGGGATTTAATTTCTCTTTAACCTCTTCATGGAAATCAAACTCCTTTGGGATTTAACTTTGCTCCACGTCATATTGGGTTTATCTAGTCATCAATTTTGACTGCCATATCATCTTATCCCTTATCGACAATTGCCCTGGCAACTAGCTCGGCATCTCCTTCAGGCATTGCCCTGGCAACTAGCTCGGCATCTCCTTCATGCATTGCCCTGGCAACTGGTTCCAGCCTTGCTTTGGCAAGTGATTCTGCACATACACAAAAACACACCAAAACAATATCTTTTTCCACAAAATTAAGCAAAATATGAAATCAAGCTTGTCCACCATGGAAACAATGCAAATATGCATGAATGGCTAATAATGCAACTAATATGAGCCTAAGTCTAGCAATAATAAGAATAAAAAGGGTGACTAAAATAGTACTTTTAGACACTTAACAATGATCATCTTTCTATAGTTAGGAGACAAGACCACCAGACTTGGCCTAACACTTGGAGAATGCTAGAGAGCCCGATCACATTGGTTTTTCAGAAGTGGCAGGAGACAAGAAGTCAAATGAGGAATCTTGCCATATCGGGTGTGATCAACTATTTGAGGAAAGAAGCCTACTAATTGATGTAATTAGGCAGGATTTGATATTCTTTCCTAGATTAGAGATTCTTGTAAGGATTTGGGCTAATCCTGGCCATCCATGTAAATTGATCCAGACCATTGATTGAGTGGAAGCTCAACTATAAATAGAGAGCCTCCCACCCTCATTTGTATGATCCATCTCATTCCATTCATTCTCTCATTTGAGAAGAGTAATAAGACTCTAAGGCATTTACTCTATTTTTCTCTTGTCCCTTTCAGAATAGGGCTTTAGACGTGCATGTCTAAATGGGCTTCAGACGTCCGGTGTTAAACGTGCATGTCTAAATGACACTACTCACATCTCATTCCATGGCGTCGAGAAGCCACCAAGATATCTTCCATGGTACCTTGGCTTGCTCTCAACTTAAAATCGAGCAATGATGTTCCCCCATAATAACGATTCCTTGATACCAATTTGTAACGTCCTCAACCCGGTTTAAGCAAAAAACTGGAATCGTGAATGTTACAGCAAGGAAAACCGAAATCAGAACCAGAAAATTTCAAAACTTCTTTTGAGATTTATCATAGTATAACATGATAGTTTCTTATATAGTTTCTTATCACTTATAACTTTCTTGGATTCTACTTCCTTTGAAGTATTAAATCATTATGAACATAGATTACAGCCTTAAACAATTAGCTACAAATTATAGTCACTTGACTCGCTTGATCACATTTTTATTCCAATCACATCATATACCGTTAGCATAATTAATAGACCTTAATATGACAATCTAGGATTAACTTATACATACATGGCAATTTAATTATACATCATTATACTCTAATAGATCATACAATGATTTACTAATTCGTTCTGTTAGCTAAGGACCCAATTGAACATGATATCAGGTTAGACCAAGACTTACAAATCGAATATTATACCTTTTTGATTTGTCCTTTAAGAATCCACTCGAAAGGTACATGCTCAATAATGCTCACACTATAATATTACACATTAAAGGATTATACAATACATAAAATACATTTCGTATAATAGACAAGTATTGTGCCACCATCCTAGGAGTAAACTATCTAAGATAGTTTCCAATTCTACAGGAGCTTCGAACCAAGACTTGTAATTCTCAACCACAATAGAAATAGGCACACTTCATTATCCTGCAATGCATGACGTGGAATGCATTAGGCTTACCTAGCCTAAGTGAGGTAGTCATTTCAAAGCATTTATACAAAAATCTTAAAGAATCATGCATCCAGATACACAATCATATATTAATGCATGCTGTCATTGTCTTAACTTAGCTTATAGATTTTATACTATATAGTAGCTTATCCAAGCTTCCTTTTACAATAAGTTGATCTTGTTAATATCAACTTGGTACATTGAAGTCTTCTTAAGACTTGGTAATTATTCATAAATTTTCGATTCTTTATTAACAATGTCAAAGCTTTCAAAGTTGATAGAGCTACTCAGAGCTTTCAGATCTTTCAGGGATTATCAAAGCTTTCGGGCTTTCTTCAGAATTTACAGAGCTTATTAGGGCCTTCGGGCTTTCTTCAAGCATACCAAGGCATTTTAAACAAAACAATTGCAATACCATTCAAAAATGTTGAGTAATGAATGAAAATTTGATGCTCAAAGTAAGGAGGTTGGAAATTGGGTAAAGGAAATGAAGCCCCTATATCCCACATAGATGGGATAAATGGAATGGGAAATGTGTATATACACTTTCCCTCTTTATGTTATTGAAGACTTGAATGGAAATTGAACCTTGTATACAAGGGGGTGTGAATCCAATCTCATTTCATTTGAGGCACACTCGCACGATATGGGTGATGCAAATGTTTAGACTAGTCGAGCCTTACGTGGACCTACAGACATTTTACCACAAGGACAACTAAAAACATTAATAACGTCTCTGAGTGTCACAAGTTAAAATGGTTTGCATCACACAATCTTGTATCGTGTTATGAACCAATGGTACGAATAGTAATCGGTAAGGAAAATAATGAGTATCAAAGTCTCCTAGGTGATAATTAATTACTTATAAGTTGGACTAAGTTTGTGATGAGTGTAAAATGACCCACGGCGTAATCAAATGCAATGAGGTAAAGTGATGACTACGTGTAATTATTATTTATTCCAATAGCAAAAATAATAAACTACCACCCGACTCCAGAGTCATTAAATTTTTTATTTGATTCTATTTTTTATCATTTAATTAAGAATTTTGTTAATTGGGTCATTAAACTTTCAATTTCATTTCAATAAAGCCATCGATAGTTAACTATTAAAAGAATTGCTAACGTGAAAGTTAAGCAAATTTGTCTAATAACACATTTGATCCTCAATATTTGTATATTATATTAATTTAATCATAATCAGGATAATAGTACCTTTGATGCACATAATTAGAAATAATTCAATGAATTTAATTTCTCTAGGGATGAGCATTCGATCGGGTTGAGTCAAAAAATTTGAGTTATTCGAGTTGAAGAGTTCTATTTTATGACTCAAACTTTATTTGAAATTTTTTCGATTCAAGTCGAGTTTATGAAATTCGAGTCAACTCGAGTTGTCGAGTTTTTGTACAAATTTAATTGTAATTAGTTATAATGTTATAATGCAGATTGATTACATAAACCGCTTTCTCTAATCATATAAGGTATACATATATATATATGTCTTCATATTCGTTTTCACATGTGTTAGTAAGATTTGTAATATTATTTAATGAAAAAAAAATCATCTAAAATTCTAAAATATATTTATTATGTTATTTTTAAGTGAGGAATTTTTAGTGATAAAGTATTAATAGGAGTATAAAGCAATAAAGAAATTGGTGAAAAGAAAGATGCTGCGTGATTTAACTGCTATGCAGTTGGTGCAAGTATAGATTAATAGCGTCTCCACAGCGATTGCTGAAACTCTATTTTGTAGCTTTTCACACTATAAGGAAAATAAGTTTGATAATGATGAATCAAAGTGATATGCAACTAAAGCTAAACTAAGAGTAAAGGAAAGATAAAATGAATCTAAATAGCAAGGGAAGAAACCAAATACTTATGAGCAGGTCGGGTTATTGAGTATTGTGATGTTGTTGCCTTCTGACGTGCCAAGACAATTGATCTAACTTAGATGCTCGACAGAGTTTTCATTTGTGCCTCCCTATTATCCCTAACTGAAGACTTGGCAACTGTTAACTTCTCAGAAGTGCTATTTTTCATATACATATTACCATGCTTTTGCTTGACTTTGAGTATATATTGATGCATTTAGTTAGTAGAATCATGCATTTCCATTAAGGAGTTAAGGAATGTTTCTTTTGCCATAGTAAAGGTGTATTTCTTTGTTGTGGTGTGCATGTCAGGTTAGGAGCAGAAGTACAACAAGAGCAGTTGGCAGAGCAGAGCGAGGGACCATAAGAGAAATGCTAAGAACTATAGGACGAGGATTGCCAGGATAGGTTGGCAAAAGAAGGGTGGCCGATGTCCGGTCAATTAGCCGTTGGTCAAAGAGTCTAGTCAGCCCTAATTTCAAATGAGAAGATAAACGGATAAGAAGATAGCACGCTTTATCCTAAGTGCATAACCAATTTTCAAATTTAAACCTCATCTAGGGTTTCCATGAAGTGTCAATAAAAAGCAAGTCAATCATTGAGCCAAGTAGGCTGGACCGTGGTGAAGAAGGCAAACTATGGTTCGATTAGGCTAAGACCGAGAGCTTTGGATCCATTGAAGGGTTACATCGACAGATCTCCTTCTTTGTCCATTTCTCTTTATTTTAATTTGTTTTTACGGTGGTGTTGATTTCAAATGATATGGCGTTGTTGTTCCCCCAACCATGAACTAATTTTCTTAAGTTGGTTGGGGATGTTTTTGCGATGAAGGATTAGCTATTTTCAGCTTTTAACAATTGAATGCCTTGGCATTTTTGTGTATCTTGCTAGTGCTTACATTTCCTAATTTCATTGTCATACGACAGTTGGCATCACATGCCTATTATCTCTTAATATCTTAACAGACTTAGGGGATAATGACTAATTGTCGAGTAATAAGGTGAGAAACTTCGACTGAAGATGTTCAAGTAGATGAGCTTACTTCGGAAGTGAGTCTACCCCCTAGGAGTAAAGATTAAAACTTTGTCAAGTTAATTATTGAAAAACATCACTATAGACATATAGGAGTTAATTGTAATTAACTTAGGGTATTTCCATTGACAGAGGTAATACTAATTAAAATTTGTTCGGCAATAAAACCAAGGCTGAAAGTTATTAATTGTTGCCATAGCTAGCATGAAATCCAAGCATCCTTTGACAACGCCAACCATCTATTTGAATACATCAGTTTGCCAAACTACCTGAATTTTCATTGCATTTTTCCTTAGTCATTTTTCTGATTCCAAAATTCGAATTCCAAATCAAACTCATTTGTCCCTTTCACAAGTCATGGCATTTAATTCCTAGACAATCCATGTGGATTCGATACTCAGCTTACTGTTGTATTACTTGTTGCCGTGTATACTTGCACGCAAAAAGACCTAAACTTGGCATTATTTACTAGCATATTTACATTCATTCATTGATTATTTGCCAAGCATTAGTTAGTCGACAATTTTTTGGCGCTATTGTCGGGGATTGCAACGGAGTTTGTTATTTTCATTTTTACTTGTGTTTGTTTATTTTACTTATTTTGTTTTGCTTGGTGTATGACCAGGAGCTCACCGCGGAGGAAGATTGGACATACGATCTAGAGATTGAAAGAACCCTACGCATATTGAAAAAAAAACTTCAAGAAAAGACTCAAAATTGGAATTGAGTAGATGGTGTCATAAATAATGATAAGAATCCACCAATACATAATGACATTCCACCCACTTCTGTAGCCGTCGCTGCTGAAAATCCAGAAGAAAGACCTATTACAGAACACTTGGCACTAAATATGGACGATTTGATGCTAGGCCTAATTGGTTCCCGAGGTAAATGCAGTTAATTTTTAACTTGTACCGATAATGATTCATACTCTATTGCTTGTAGGTCAATTTGATGGATCACCTACTGGAGACCCAAGGTAACACTTGAAGCAATCATGGAGGTTTGCCAACTATTTCAGCAACCTAGTGTAGCTGAAGAGACAATGAAGCTAAAACTATTCTCATTTTCTTTGAGAGATAGAGCAAAAATATGGCTGAATTCTTTTCCACTTGGTTCAGTGATGGGAAGAATTATGCCAAAAATTCCTTCTAAAATTCCAGCCAGCTAAACTTAATGCCAAGCTAAGGAGTGAAATCATTACTTTTAGGCAGTCTGATGATGAGACTTTGTATGATGCTTGGGAGCGTTTTAAGGACTTGTTGAGGATGTGTCCTATGCATGGATTCCCTACTTGGACCCAGATGGAGACCTTTTATTACAGACTCAATGCTTATGCTAGGAATGTGGTTGATGCTTTGGCAAATGATTTGTTGCTAGGCAAAAATTACACAAAGGAGTTTGATATCCTTAATAGGGTTGCCACCAATGATCTCCAATATACTACTGACAGATTGAGAACCGAAACAAAAATTACTGGAAAATTAGAGCTTGATACATAATCTTTGAATGTTGCTTAAATTTCCAATCTCACTAAAATAATGAAGACAATGCAAAAACCTACTGATGGCCAAGAAGCAAAAGCACCGTCACATAACTTAGAGAAGGGTTTAGAGTTATCTGAATAACTCTTTCAGATTGGCTGTTAGTTTGAGGATGGAAAGTAGTGCTAAGATGCACTCGCGTTCCCAAGGCCTCGTGTAAGGTCCTCCAAATCTAAGACGTAAATCGTGGGTCAGGATCAGAGATGATAGATACTAGAATTCCATGTAAACGAATAACTTCACAGATGTACAACTCTGTGAGCTTATGATGTCTATCGTGATATGCTCTCATTTCTATTACAGAAGTTTAATGGGTTGTAGAAGACCCGTAGGTGCCTTGTGCTCAGCTTTGACCCATTGGCAAGTCAAACACCTAGCTACGTTGTTCGTGATTTCATTCTTCATACTGGACCACCAATAGATCTCCTTCAGATCTATGTACATTTTGATAGCTCTAGGGTGAACAGAGAAAGGGCTAGAATGAGCTTCACTTAGGATTTGGTTCCGAAGATCATTATCATCGGGAACACAAATGCGGTTGCGGAAACACAGTAACCCTTAAGAATTTAAAGCAAAGTCAGGATCTGAGCTATCCTTGACCTTAGCAAAAAGGGGTTGTAACTCCTCATCAGTTTCTTGGAGTGCCTTAATTCAAGATACAATGGTGGAGTGAACTCTCAGCTCAGCTAACAATTTGCCATGCTTTCTGAGTCGGAAGTGAGCATTCAAGCATCTTAGAGAATAAGTGAGCTTTCAGCTAAGAGCGTCAGCCACCACATTAGCTTTACTGGGATGGTAGTCAATGACTAAATCATAATCTTTTAATAGCTCCATCCATCAGCGTTGATGAAGGTTTAACTCTTTCTGAGTTAGGATATATTTCAAGCTTTTGTAATCAATGTAGAGATAACACTTCTCACCATAAAGATAATGCCGCCAGATCTTCAAAGCAAACACAACTGCAGCGAGTTCCAGATCATGAGTCGGATAATTTAGCTTATGAGGCTTGAGTTGATGTGAGGCATAAGTTATGACTTTGCCTTCTTGCACCAGAAAACAACCTAATCCCAGGTGGGATGCATCACTGTACACGGTGAAGTCTTTGCCCGACTCGGGTTGCACTAACATAGGGGCATGAGTAAGGACTTGCTTGAGCTGGTTGAAACTCCTTTGCCAATCAACAGTCCACACAAAAGGGGTATCTTTGCGGAGAAGTTTCGTTAAGGGTGCTGCAAGCAATGAGAATCCCTTAACGAATCTACGATAATAGCCTGTAAGGCCCATAAAACTACAAACTTCTCCTACATTCTTCGGAGAAGTCCAATCAATGATTGCTTGAATCTTCTTTAGGTCTACCTAGATTCACGCAGAAGAAATCACATGGCCTAGGAAGGATACTTTGGATAACCAAAATTTACATTTACTAAACTTGGCGTAGAGTTGTTTTTTCCCGGAGGGTCTGAAGCACAATCCTAAGATGTTCTTCATGGGAAGCTGAGTCTTTAGAATATATCAGAATGTCGTCTATGAAGACAACCATAAACTTATCGAGATAGGGTCGGAATACACGATTTATTAGGTCCATGAAGGCTACAGGTGCATTCGTGAGCCCAAAAGGCATCACCAAAAATTCATAGTGACCATATCTTGTTCGAAATGCAGTCTTTGGAACATCAGACTCTTTCACCAATATTTGGTAGTATCTAGACTGAAGATCTATCTTGGAAAAGACAGAAGTATCCTTCAACTGATCAAAGAGATCATCTATCCTTGGAAGTGGGTACTTGTTCTTGATCATCACTTTATTCAATTGATGATAGTCAATGCATAGACGAATCGATCCATCCTTCTTTTTGACGGACAAAACCGGTGGTCCCCAAGGTAAAGAACTCGGTCGGATGAATCCCTTATCTTGAAGGTCTTGAATTTGAGATTTTAACTCCTTCAACTCTACCAGAGCCATTCTATATGGAGTAGTAGAGACTGGAGTAGTTCCAAGTTGTATTTCTATCCCGAACGCAACTTCACGAGTGGGAGAGAGTCTCGGAAGTTCATCAGGAAACATATCGGGAAATTCTTTCACGACAAGTACGTCTTCAATTTTCAAATCTTTCTTAGACTCCATGGCATACATGAGACTCTTTTTAGGTTCAGGTTCAGACTTTATCAAGGTTATGCTCTCCTTACCGAGTCTACAGAGATATAATTTCTTCTTTGAACAATCCACCCAGGCTTGATGTTCAGCTAGCCAATCGAGGCCTAGAATGAGATCGAACTCATGGAAGGGCAAAGCCATCAAGTTGGCAGGAAATGGGATCCCTTGGATCTTTAGGGGACAAGCTCTACAGATTATTCGAATAGCCACACTATCTCCTAGCGGATTTGAAACAAGTATCTCGAAAGTAACAGGTTCACATTCTAGAGCGTACTTTTCAATCAAGGGTTCACTAATAAAGGAATGTATGGATTCTGGATCTATCAAAGCATAAACAAGTTCAGAACATAAATCCACCATACCTGCAATCACATCAGGATCATCCTCTTGCTCACGACCTCGAACATGGTACATTTAGGCTGAAGCCTGCGGGTCACGGCCAGTTGGAGGAGTATTGTTGTTGCGGGGTCTACCTGGAGATCCGGATGGTACTGGCTTTGCTCTCATGCCCTTATTAGGATTGTTCTGAGAAGCTACAGATGTAGGAGCTTGAGGGTTCTGTGGGCACTGACATATAAAGTGTCCAGACTCTCCACAAAGGTAACAAGAACCGAATTGCCTACGGAACTGGCCTGAGTGCCTCTTCTGGCAGAAGTTGCATAAGGGAATTTGGGAACCCTTTGTGAAACTGCCTGTGCTATCCACTGAAGCCGTGTGGGTAACAGTTGTTTTGGCAGACTAGAACTGAGGAACATACCCAGATCGAGGCAACTGTTGGTAGTTAGTAGACTTTTGGTCCCATTGTCTTCCCTTTTTCTGGGACATGGGTGACTTAGAATCATCTTGGAACCTGTTATCAGGTCGAGTCTGGTTCCCCTTTCTCGTCTCGGGGGCTCTCTGTGAAGTTTCAGTTGCGATGGCCCGATTGACAAGGGTCTAGAAGTCCTCGAACTCTAGAGCAACGAAAGGAGGACAAAGTTTATCAAGAAGGCTGTCTATAAACATTTTGCATTTTTCCTTCCCGGTACAGATGATTTCGGTGCTATATCTTGCATATTTATAGAAATCGTGGATGTACTGCTCCACTGGTCTTCCCCTTGCCTTATATGGAGGAATTTCTTGCGTCTTTCTACAATATAGTGCTCGCTGATGTACTTCTTACCAAACTCCTGAAGAAAGAAGTCCCACGTGACACGATGTTCAAGAATAGTAAGGGTCACCGTATCCTACCAGCTTTGGGCCTCTTCAGCTATCAAGGCCAAGGTACATTCAAGCTTATGCTCCTCAGGACACTTTATTTGCTTACTCAGCACTTTCAGAGTGTTCTCCAGCCAGTATTCTGCGATCTCGGGGTTATCCAGGTCCTATCCTGTGAATATATATACAGGATATTGCTTGAGCTTGTCAACAAGGGCTCTCGAAGCAGGCAAAGAAGCCTCAACAGGTGGGGAGGTGGTTCTTGTCAGAGAGATACCACCACCTATTTAATCATGTCCACCATGGACATCAGATACGCCTACTGAGCGGGTGGCATTGATGGAGGGTAAGGTGGGTCGTTCTGTCCCACACGATCGGGTTGGATTTCAGATCTCAGGTTATCCCCCTAAGTGGAGGAGGTACCAAGACTGGGTTCATTCACTACCTTCTATCGGTAAGACCAGACATTTTAGATCTAATTTACAAAGAAGAATTAAATCATGTAAGTTGCAAGTCAAATAATACATATTCAAATAACTCTTAAGTGGCATATGCAGACACAGACTTATAATGGATGCATGACTAGTCTAAGAATCGACTAAACTTAGGCTCTGATACCACAATTGTAACACCCATAACCAAGTCTGGTAGGGATCCGGGTCGGATAATGTTATTGGAAGACTAATTGGAGGCTCAAAATAGGGTTCAGAGTTCAAAACCTAATCTAATGATCATATTGATTATTCTTAAGACTTATCCATTATGTTTGTTACTAAACCTAATCGGAGGTGTCGACTTTGAGAGTTGACAATGAGAAGCCATTAAACAACAAGTCTAGCCGATTTGTCCAATGGTGGGAGAGAAAGCCAATGAAGTGTTTCCATTGCGATGGACCACACTACATAAAATTCTTCTCACACATGATCAAGCGGTCCAAGGTATAGGACGAGCCTGATAAGACCGAGGCTTCGAAGCTTGACTCGATGTGCAATGAGCCACCAATAGGTACGGTGGATACGACTTCAAACTTCGATAGTGAAGAAGTGTCGAAACGTGAGAAGTTTCCAGAGGGCAACCCAAAGCCATAGGAGGATCACGAATCCGTGGAGTTTTTACGTGACAATGATTGTCTGACGAGTGACATGCTTGCTGCCAACCATGGAGACAATGGGGTAGAAGAGTTCAACTTTGGTTTGAACGAAAGCACTCCTCAGGGCAAGAGTAGCCGTGAGAAAAAGGAGCGCAGGTTCGTGAAAGTAGTGTTTCCTGACATAGAGCTAAGTGCACTAGTAGAAACATGTGCATCTAATTTGTTCGTATCTGAGTGAGCTACCGAGTGGTTAAACCTTCAAGTTGAAAAGGTAAATGGATGGATTGAAACCTTAGGGATTAATTTGTAAATTTTTACTAGTTATCTGATTTCGTATTACCAATTGAAATTAAACTCTCCAAATATTGATATAATGGATTCATTATTAGAACCTATCGAATTACTACACCAATTAAACCAATTTGAGATTTTCGACGAAAAATCAGTTCTGTGACTTAACTAAAATTACCCAATTTTTACCAGTACACTTATAAACCATGTTTCTATTGGTATGTCAAATTTTAGGGCATTCGGAATCCATTTACCAAGTTTTCACCTTAGGCTCATTTTAGGCACTTTTTAACCTATTCAAATCTAGTCATTATAAGCATATAACATAACCACGTTACCAAGTCATCATACAACCATAGAAAGGCTTATACAAAACAAGTTAGACCATATGCCACTTCACTAGGAGTTTATAGCAAAAGATAACTTACATATATGGCATGGATGTGACTTGCTACCGCAACAACACGATCAAAGCTCATAATTGTTCAAGGTCTTGAAAATGCATGTGACACACATTTTAGGCTTACATAGCATAGTGAGGTAGTTATAACAATTTCAATGAATGATTAATATTATGAAATGCATGATAATTAAAGATACAAGTAGTCATATTATACTAAGCACAATTCATGCTTATTACACATATTCTGATGCTTTCATATTCACATATTACATGTCACATAGTCATATCATAATCATATTGTTATAGCGTAATTCATAGGCACATATCACATTAGGTACCATTGGATAAACGGATTCCCCTGTACGCCAACAAATATAACAGAGAGTGGGCTGCAGCCCTTGAGCCGTAGCTCCGAAGATATATCCCTTACACAGCTGACCTTATTTCCCCCACATATAGACCGTAGCCATGGACTGTAGTCCTCCCTTACTTAACCGAGCTCAATAATTCTATGGCATGTCAATTGTATCCAATGTCCATAATTGCAAAAATTCACATAGTCCATAAATTTTTCAAGTCATATCATATCAAATATAAAAAATGAGCCTTAGCTCCAAATCATGTAACATTTCATAACATTTTCATATATCACATATGTGTAGCATATCGTAGTCATGTTTGTGCATATCAATGTAATGCAAGCCACTTACCGGATTTGCCAGTTGAGTTCAACATAGTTGCTCTATGGGAGCCCCTAAACAAATACAAACATAACCATAAAATAATGCAATGGGATGGCACCGAGCCTATCCCTTGACACAACTACACTCACCTCGACAACTAGATGTTTTTAAGACTCTCGGATAGCAGCGCCTTTATTCTTGGCTTTCAGAATAGATGATGGTTGTTCTTTATCAACCTCTTGAGCTAGGTTAACCAATAGGAATTGGTTAGAATCGGCAAAACGACATTGAATCAATGTAGAAATATTAACCAAGGATTTGAGCTTACCCCAATCGATAGCAAGGACTCAAATTTATTAAACTGAAAGACTCGAGCTTACCAATCCTATCAAGGAGTCGATTTGTTCCTCCCTTTTGTTGTGTCTCTTGCTTAACACCCCCCATTTATATTCAATAGCCGCCCCCAAATGCTTTCTCCATGCTCCACGAAGGCTTGGAGACCTGGCATATTTTTGGGACATAATGCCCTTTTTACTTGCCCACGTGATAGGCAATTTATGCCACCATGGCCACGTCTTTCCCAACGTGGGGAACTCATGGCAAATTCCTTCAATTTGGAGGAATTAGTCATGGGTCCCCCTACTCACGTCATTTATTTCTTTTTTATACTAATAATAAACTAATATAGTTAGTCCGAATAACCTTTATTACTTCAAATTAGTTACAAGGTCGAGCAATTTACACAACCGGTACAAAATATTCGGTCACCGGAACCTAATCCTAACTAGACCAGTTTTCGGGGTGAGATAACTCTCCCTCCTTAAGAAAATTCATCCTCGAATTTTCATTTCAGGCGAACAGATGAGGATACTATTTTTGCATAGTCTTCTCGGGCTCCCATGTTGCTTCTTCAACGGAATGACTTTGCCACAAAACTTTCACTTAAGGGCACAATCTTGTTACAAAGCCGTTTAACTTCTCGTGAAAGGATCTGAACAGGTTCTTCCTTGTATGTCAGATTAGATTAGATTTCCACAGACTCCGGTTCAATCACATGGGAAGGATATGATATGTACTTGCATAGCATAGATACATTGAAGACATTATGAATCAAACTTAACTCTTCGGGGAGGGCTAATCGGTAATCAATGGGTCCAACTCTTTCGGTCACTTTGAACGGGCCAATGAAACGGGGACTTAACTTTCCTTTCCTTCCACAACGAAGAATCTTCTTCCATGGAGATACCTTGAGAAAGGCCTTTTCACCATCCTCGTACTGAATATCTCTCCTGCCTAGGTCAGCATAGGACTTGTGTCGGTCAAAGGCAGCTTTAAGTCAGTCACGAATAATGGTAGTCCTTTCTTCGGTTTCCTGAAGTAAGTCAGGACCTAGCATCTTGCCTTCACCGAGTTCAGTCTAACAAAGAGGAGTCCTACACCTTCTTCCATAGAAAGCTTCATACGAAGCCATTTGAATTGAAGCCTGGTAACTATTGTTGTATGCAAACTCAACCAAGGGTAAGGATTTCTCCCACGTATTCCTGAAGTTGATGACACAGGCTCAGAGCATATCTTCTAGAATCTACAAGGAAGAATCATGATTGGTACAAACACCTATTCACATAACTTAGAGAAGGGTTTAGAGTTAGCTGAATAACTCTTTTAGATTGGCTGTTAGTTTGAGGATGGATACTTTGGATAACCAGAATTCACATTTACTGAACTTGGCGTAGAGTTGTTTTTCCCCGGAGGGTCTGAAGCACAATCCTAAGATGTTCTTCATGGGAAGTTGAGACTTTATAATAGATCAGAATGTCGTCTATGAAGATAACCACAAACTTTTCGAGATAGAGTCAGAATACACGATTCATCAGGTCCATGAAGGCTACAGGTACAATCGTGAGCCCAAAAGGCATCACCAAAAATTAATAGTGACCATATCTAGTTCGAAAGACAGTCTTTGGAACATCATATTCTTTCGCCAATATTTGGTAGTATCCAGACCGAATATCTATCTTGGAAAAGACAAAAGCATCCTTCAACTGATCAAAGAGGTCATCTATCCTCGGAAGTGGGTACTTGTTCTTGATCGTCACTTTATTCAATTGATGATAGTCAATGCATAGACGAATCGATCCATCCTTCTTTTTAACGAACAAAACTAGTGCTCCCCAGGGTGAAGAACTCGGTCGAATGAATCCCTTATCTTGAGGGTCTTGAATTTGAACTTTTAACTCCTTCAACTCTATCGGAGCCATTCTATATGTAGTAGTGGAGACCGGAGAAGTTCCAGCTGTACTTCTATCCTGAACTTAACTTCACGGGTGGATGGGAGTCCCGAAAGTTCATGAAGAAACACATTGGGAAATTCTTTCACCACGGGCACGTCTTCAATTTTTAAATCTTTCTTAGACTCCATGGCATACATGAGACTCTTATTATGTTCGGCATCAGACTTTATCAAGGTTATGCTCTCCTTACCGAGTCCACAGAGATATAATTTCTTTTTTGAACAATCCACCCATGCTTGATATTCAGCTAGCCAATCGAGGCCTAGAATGAGATCAAACTCATGGAAGGGCAAAGCCATCAAGTTGGCAGGAAATGGGATCCCTTAGATCCTTAGGGTTCAAGCTCTACAGATTATTCGAATAGCCACACTATCTCCTAGCAGATTTGAAACAAGTATCTCAGAAGCAACATGTTCACATTCTAGAGCGTACTTTTCAATCAAGGGTTCACTAATAAAGGAATGTGTGGAGTCTGGATCTATCAAAGCATAAACAAGTTCAGAACATAAATCCACCATACCTGCAATCACATCAGGATCATCCTCTTGCTCGCAACCTCGAACATGGTATATTTAGGCTGAAGTCTGCAGGTCAAGGCCAGCTAGATGAGTATTTGTTGTTGCGGGGTCTACCTGCAATTCGGATGGTACTGGCTTTGCTCCTCTCCCCTTATTAGGATTGTTCTGAGAAGCTACAGATGTAGGAGCCTGAGGGTTCTATGGGCACTGACAGATAAAGTGGCCAGACTCTCCACAAAGGTAACAAGAACCGAATTGCCTACGGAACTACCTTTAGTGCCTCTTCTGGCAGAAGTTGTATAAGGGAATTTGGGAACCCTTTGTGGAACCACCAGTGTTATCCACTGAAGCCGCGTGGGTAACAGTTGTTCTGGTAGACTGGAACTGAGGTACATACCCAGATCGAGGCAACTGTTGGTAGGTAGTAGAATTTTGGTCCCATTGTCTTCCCTTTTTCTAGGACGTGGGTGACTTGGAATCATCTCAAAACCTCTTATTAGGTTGAGTCTGGTTCCTCTTTCTCCTCTTAGAGGCTCTCTGTGAAGCTTTGGTTGTGATGGCCCGAATGACAAGGGTTTGGAAGTCCTCGATCTTTAGAGCAACGAAGAGAGGACAAAGTTCATCACAAAGGCCGTCTATAAACATTATGCATTTTTCCTTCTCGGTACGTATGATTTTGGCAATATATCTTGCATACTTATAGAAATTGTGGATGTACTGCTCCACTAGTCTTCCTCTATGCCTCAGATGGAGGAATTTCTTGCGTCTTTCTATAATGTAGTGCTCGCTGATGTACTTCTTATGGAACTCCTAAAGAAAGAAGTCCCACATGACACGATGTTCAGGAATAGTTAAGGTCACCGTATCCCACCAGCTTTGGGCCTCTTCAGCTATTAAGGCCAGGGCACATTCAAGCTTATGCTCCTCAAGACATTTTATCTGCTTATTCAGCACTTTTAGTGTGTTCTCCAGCCAGTATTCTATGATCTCAGGGTTATCCAGGTCCTAGCCGATGAACATATACACATGATATTGCTTGAGCTTGTCAACAGGGGCTCTCGAAGCAGGCAGAGAAGCCTCAGCAGGTGGGGGAGGTGGTTCTTGCTGGAGAGACACCACCACCTATTTAATCATGTCCGCCATGGACATCAGATACGCCTGCTAAGTGGGTGGAATTGACAGAGGGTGAGGTGGGTCGTTCTGTCCCACACAATCGGGTTGGATTTCAGGTCTCAGGTTATCCCCCTATGTGGAGGAGGAACCAGGATTAGGTTCATTCACTACCCTTCTATCGATAGGACCAAACATTTTAGATCTAATTTACACAGAAGAATTAAATCGTGTAAGTTGCAAGTCACAAAATACATATTAAAATAACTCCTAAGTGGCATATGCAGACACAAACTTATAATGGATGCATGAATAGTCCAAGAATCGACTAAACCTAGACTCCGATACCATAATTGTAACACCCCTAACCAAGTCTGGTAGGGATCTAAGTCGAATAGTGTTATCGGAAGACTAATCGGAGGTTCAGAATAGGGTTCAGAGTTCAAAACCTAATCTAAGAATCATATTGATTATTCTTAAGACTTATCCACTATGATTGTTACTAAACTTAAACGGATTTGGGGTCACTTTTAAACTTTTCTTAACCTTAGGGTCTAATTTGTAAATTTTTACCAGTTATTTGATTTCATATTACCAATTGAAATTAAACTCCCCAATTATTGATCTAAAGGTTTTACTATTAGAACCTATCGAATTACTACGCCAATTAAACCAATTTGAGATTTTTGATGAAAAATTAGTTCTGTGACTTAACAAAAGTTACCCAATTTTTACCAGTACACTTATAAACCATGTTTCATTGGTATGTCAAATTTTAGGGCATTCGGAATCCATTTACCAAGTTTTCACCTTAGGCTTATTTAGGCAGTTTTTAACATATTCAAATTTAATCATTATAAGCACACAACAAAACCATGTTACCAAGTCATCATTCAATCATAGAAAGGCTTATACAAAACAAGTTGGACCATATGCCACTTCACTAGGAGTTTATAGCAAAAGATAACATACATATATGGCAGGGACGTGACTTGCAACCGCAACAACAAGATCAAGGCTCGGAATTGTTCAAGGTCCTTAAAATGCATGTGACGCATATGTTAGGCTTACATAGCCTAGTGAGGTAGTTATAACAATTACAATGAATGATTAATATTATGAAATGCATGATAATCAACTATACAAGTAGTCATATTATACTATGCACAATTCATGCTTATTGCATATATTCTCATGCTTTCTTATTCACATATTACATGTCACGTAGTCATATCATAATCATATTCTCATAGCACAATTCATAGACACATATCACATTAGGTACCATTGGATACATGGATTCCCCTGTACACCAACACATAACGAAGAGTAGGCCGTAGCCCTTGAGCTGTAGCTCCGGAGATATATCCCTTACACAGCTGACCTTATTTCCCCCATATATAGGTCGTAGCCCTGGACTATAGTCCTCCCTTACTTAACCAAGCTCAATAATCCTATGGCATGCCAATTCTATCCAATGTCCATAATTGCACAAATTCACATAGTCCATAAATTTTTCAAGTCATATCATATCAAATATCAAAATGAGCCTTAGCTCCATATCATGTAACATTTCATAACATTTTCATATATCACATACGTGTAGCTTATCATAGTCATGTTTGTGCATATCACAGCAATGCAAGGCACTTACTAGATTTGCCAATCGAATTCAATATCGTAGGGGGTGAGCCTATAAATAGAGGTTTTCACCCACCATTGTAAATCATTCCATTTCATCTTTCACTTCTTTGAGTTTCTTGAGTAAAGAGTTTAGAATTTCTCTTCATATTGTTCTTTCTTCATCTTCCTTGTTTTGCCTAGCCATTTCCCATTTTCCCTCGAGCTTCCGCTATTCTAAGCACTCTTGCTTAGCGATTGTGAAGGCTGACTTAGTCTTCAACTTAGATCGTTGACTAAGGCTGCATGATTTAGCTAGTCAAACTCTAGCCCCGTGATAAGTGGTATCAGAGCGAGACGAGGATGTTCAGGGAAAGAACATCGCTTTTGAGATTGATGGAGCTTTGAAGGGGGACAAGCCGAGGTACATAGCAACCGTGGAGACACCACCTATGGGCAAGGTGGGAAATGAGCGAATGACTTTGGGGAAGAAGTACCGACGCAAGAGGAAGCACCAAACTTCGAGGAAGAAGGGTCGATGAAAGAAGAGTGCACCAAACTTCAAGTCAGAGAGGTAGATGCAACGAGTGGCAACCGACCTTAGGCAAAAGAGGCCGATGCGTGAAAAGAACTTCAATGAAGAAGGTTCGATGCAAAGAGGGCCAGACTTCATGGAGAAAGAAAGGCTGGCCCATTTTAGAGTAAATACAACAGAGAGAAAGGTACATCTCAAACACAACTCTAGTGTTTTTGAGTTTGATTTTCCATCATTGATGAGTATAGGTCGAGTAAGACATAACTTTCAGTGTGAGGGGGATAAAGCTTGGAAGAAACCTTTTAGAGTTCTAAGGAGCCAAAGTGATGGGGTGATGAGTCTGAGAGTTCGTTTGGTGTTTAACGTGGTGACACCTAAGACTTTGTCGCGGGACCAAGGCAAACAAAGGCTTGTAGGAGAAGGCTCCTACGATGGAGATGTATCTAGAGGTGTCATAGCACGCGACATCCTTGGTGGGAAGAGTCAGAGCGAGCAGTCCTTATGGGGGGACATGAGCAAGCCGAGACGTTGAGAAGCCACCAAGATGATGTGATTAATGGTGTAAAGGATCGAGGAGTTCCATGGCGGCAAGATCCGAGGTAAGCAGTTCATATGGGGGAACCACACCAAGCTGAGGCAACGAGTAGCAGAATCCAAGGATGCCTTACTCAGGATCGTTCTAGTGCAACGATGAGGGCGTCGCCAAGTTTAGTGGGGGAGAATATCACGACCCAAATATTTTGGTCTGAGACAGTTGCGTAAGGATATACCCAAGAGGTTCAAAGCGGATCATCAGGCTTGCCAAGACCACCAGACTTGGCCCAACACTTAGAGAATGCTAGAGAGCCCGATCGCATTGGCTTTTCAAAAATGGAAAGAGACAAGAAGTCAAACGAGGAATATTGCCATATCGGGTGTGATCAACTATTTGAGGAAAGAAACCTACTAATTGATGTAATTAGGTAGGATTTGATATTCTTTCCTAGATTATAGATTCTTGTAAGGATATGGGCTAATCCAAGCCATCCATGTAAATCGATCCGGACCATTGATTCGTGGGAGCTCAACTATAAATAGAGAGCCTCCCACCCTCGTTTGTATGATCCATCTCATTCCATTCATTCTCTCATTTGAGAAGAGTAATAAAACTCTAAGGCATTTACTCTATTTTTCTCTTGTCCCTTTCAGAATAGGGCTTTAGACGTGCATGTCTAAATGGGCTTCAGACGTCCAGTGTTCAACGTGCGTGTCTAAATGGCATTACTCACATCTCATTCCATGGTGTCGAGAAGCCGCCAAGATATCTTCCATGGTACCTTGGCTTTCTCCCAACTTAGAGTCGGGCAACGATGTTCCCCCATAAGAATGGTTCCTCCCACAATGAGCGCTCGACTTGGACTGGGTTGTCTTCCCATACAGACTGCTCGCCTTGGTTCCTTCTGCCGTGTAACATCTCCTCGCTCTACATCATTGCGCACATCTCGGTGAAGTTTGAGATTCACCTCTTCCGTGGCATTTACTCTAACCTGCTTTAGACGTACATGTCTAAATGGGCTTTTATAGTGGACACATTGGAATTTTAACCGAGTAAAAAGCTCTGAAATTGAGGTTAAGCAATGTGATCATGTTTGAAAGCTCATAATAAAATATTTGAACTCGTTATATTTAATTTAATATTATTTTGCGACCTTTTTTGTTTGGGTATAAGGAGTGCATGTCTAAATGGGTTTTTATAGTGGACCCATTGGAATTTTAACCGAGTAAAAAACTTTGAAATTGAGGTTAAGCTACATGATCATGTTCAAAAGCCCATAATCAAATATTTGAACTCATTATATTTGATTTAATCTTATTTTGAGACCCTTTTGTTCAGGTTTAAGGCGTGCCTGTCTAAATGTGCTTTTACAGTGGACCCGTTGGAATTTTAATCGAGTAAAAAGCCCTAAAATTAGGGTTAAGAAATATGATCATGTTAGAAAGCTTATAATCAAATATTTGAACTCATTATATTTAATTTAATCTTATTTTGTGGACTTTTTGTTGGGGTTTAAGACGTGCATGTCTAAATGTGCTTTTACAGTAGACCCATTGGAATTTTAACCGAGTAAAAATATTTGAAATTGAGTTTAAGTTATATGAGCACGTTCGAAAGCCTATAATCAATTATTTGAAGTCATTACATTTGATTTAATCGTATTTTGCAGCCTTTTTTCGGGTTTAAGGCGTGCATGTCTAAATGGGCTTTTACAGTGATCAAGTAAAAAGCTATGAAATTTAGATTAAGCAATGTGATCATGTTCGAAAGCTTATAATCAAATATTTGAACTCATTATATTTAATTTAATCTTATTTTGCGGCCTTTTTGTTGGGGTTTAAGGCGGCATGTCTAAATGGGCTTTTAAAGTGGACCTATTGGAATTTTAACCTAGTAAAAAGCTCTAAAATTGAGGTTAAGCTATATGATCATATCCGAAAGCTCATAATCAAATATTTGAAGTCATTATATTTGATTTAATCTTATTTTGTGGTCGTTTTTTTGGGTTTAAGACATGCATGTCTAAATTGGTTTTAAGTGGACTCGTTAGAATTTTAACCGAGTAGAAAGCTTTAAAATTAAGATTAAGCTACATAAATGCTATTCGAAAGCCCATAATCAAATATTTGAACTCATTATATTTGATTTAATCTTATTTTGTGGCCTTTTTGTTGGGGATTAAGGCGTGCATGTCTAAATGAGCTTTTATAGTGGACCCATTGGAATTTTAACTGAGTAAAAAGTTCTGAATTTGAGGTTAAGCAATATGATCATGTTTGAAAGCTTATAATCAAATATTTAAACTCATTATATTTTATTTAATCTTATTTTGCGGTCTTTTTTCGGGTTTAATTCGTACATGTCTAAATGGGCTTTTACAGTGGACCCGTTTGAATTTTAACCGAGTAAAAAGCTCTAAAATTGAGGTTAAGAAATATGATCATGTTTGAAAGCTTATAATCAAATATTTGAACTCATTATATTTAATTTAATCTTATTTTGCGGCCTTTTTGTTGGGGTTTAAGGCGTGCATGTCTAAATGGGCTTTTACAGTGGACCCGTTGGAATTTTAACCGAGTAAAAAGCTATGAAATTTAGATTAAGCAATATGATCATATTCGAAAGCTTATAATCAAATATTTGAACTCATCATTTTTAATTTAATCGTATTTTGCGGCTTTTTTGTTAGGGTTTAAGGCGTGCATGTCTAAATGGGCTTTGTTGTCACTAATTTTACCCCATTTTTAAAAAAATAATATAAAAATAAAATAATAATAAAACTTTCAAAGAATAAAAATAAAAATGAATGAATAATAATAATAATAATATCCGTGTCTAATAAATAATAAACCCATTTTTTTAAGGGCCCATTTAAATAAAGCCCAAAATAATAAATAAAAAAATCTATTTTAATTTAAGGGGCCCAAACTAACCTTTTTATCTTGTTTTTTTTTTCAGGTTTATTCGAGACCGTTGAATCTAGGGCTGAACTAATCAAGGGTATGGATCGAATGATGAAAAAAGGGGGGATCCCGCGCCGCCATACGCCAGCGCATGCGCTGCACGTGCACGGAATCATCTCCCCCAAATCCCCTATTCGAAACGGCTGGGCTGGCTACCGGTGTTGATTCTGCCATCCTTGGGCCACAACAGCCACCATGGTTGGAGCCGGTCGACTGACCTTGGCTGGTTGAGTCTAATGCCGCCGACCTCGTCGCTTGCCGTTTCCAATAACTCATCAATTAAAGGGGAAAAGGGTTTGAACCCTAATTAAATTTGGGGGCAAATTTTTCCCAAATTAGAGCCGAAGTAGATGAAATTTGGGGTGAATTTCAACAGGTCAAAGGATTTCTAATCGGATTGGATGATTTCATGGGACGAAAATGGGGATTTTGTCCCTAATTTGCCTTGATCCCCTATCCCCCAAAACCATATAAATAGTGACCATTCTTTTATTGTTGAACACACTGGAAATTCTTCTAAAAATACCAGAAAAATTCTCTGAAAATTGTTGGGAAATTGATGAAATTTGTTCGAGTTTGGAGAAGCTTCGGTTCGAATTTTTGAAGGAGAATAAAACTTTTTTCGGTGGCATTCAGAGTTGGTTCATGAAGAAGAATCGAGCAATTCTTCACTTATTCGGTATAATTTTCTTTTCTCTCCTTTATATTTCAAATTTATTTTTTTCTTAAACATAATTTTTTTCATGTTTATTTTCGAATGCATTTGATATTGGAGTCTTGAATTTTGTGTTGTGGTAATCTTTCTTCATTTTTGATCTATGATTCGAATAATAATAAAAGAAAATTTCATTTTGATATGAATGTGTTCGATCCATGTTCATTTTTAGAAAAATATACAAAAAATGTTGTTGTTGAATAGAAGGGTTTTTTTTAAATAAAATAAACAAAGAATAATAAAACAAGTTTTTTTATTAAAGTAAAAAGTTTTAATTTTCAAAAAAGAATACAAAGCTTTCAAAATTCGAAAATTAATCTTTTGTAAATAAAATACTCATTTAATAATTTTTTAAAAGGAATAAAGGTAGTGAAGCAAAAAATAAATTATAATGTAAAAATTTCTAAAATAAAAAATAACAAATAAAAGTTTTAAGGAACTTTTTTGAAATAAAAAAGAAATTTTTAAAAAACTCTTTAATTACAACTTTTCTAAAAAAAATAAAAAAAGGGTTTTCAAAACTTAAAAATAAAAAAATTCTCTAAACACAATTTTCTTAAAAATAAAAACATAAAAATAAAAAAGGTTTAAAAACATGAAAAAAATCAAAAAAAGGTTTGAAAACACAAAAAGGTTTAAAAAACATATAGAAATAAAAAACACAAAAAAAATTGAAAAATCAAAAAGGTTTAAAAAACATAAAAAAAAACATGTAAAAAAATAAAAAAAAAGTTTAAAAAATTAAAAAAGGGTACAAAAACATAAAATTTTTAGGAAACTTTAAAACGTAAAAATAATTTCAAATAATAAAAAAAGTTCTAAAACTAAAAATGCTCCAAACAAGAAATTCAAAAATAAAATATCTTCTCAAAATAAAAATAAAATTGTTTTAAGTTTCAAATTAAAAAAAAAGAAATTTAAAAGAGGTTAAGGTTTTAAAACTTAAAATAGGAAAAAAGGATAAAAGAATTTAAAAGTTAAAAATAAAAACAAAGAAGTAGTAAAAAATAAAACTTTTCAAAATAAATTCGATCCAAGCTCAAAACATAAAATTTAAAAAATTTTGTTTGTTGTCTTGTTTGCTTTTAGTAATAAATTTGAACCTTAGGAATAAGTTCTACAAGCCTTAGTTAGAAACTTTTGTTTGATAAAATTTTCTTCTTAAAAATAAAATACACTTAATAAAATTTAAACCCTTAAATAGGAATAATTAAAAAACTTAGACCTTCTTTAGGATTAATAAACTTTAAATTAGATAAAAAAATAAAAAAAAATCTTCAACAAATCAAGTTTCTTTGTTTGTCTGAAAAGTGGAATCTAAATAATACGGTGTCTTACTAAACAAAAATGACGGATTAGCGCCAAAAGTGTTGGCGGTGATTGAAGTTTATTTTTCGAATAGTAAGACCATTAAAATAAAATTAAACTTATGAACAGACAATAATTTAAGCTTTACATCAATACGCAAAATCTGACTTTAGAACCTTTTGTAACTGACAAGGTACAAGCTTTTGGGCGTCGTGGGGGTGCTAACCCTTCCCCACGCGTAACCGACTCTCGAACCCGTTTTAGTGTTTCCGTAGACCAAAAATGTTGTTTTAACAAAATAAATGATTTTTATTAAAACAACCCATTTTAGGTGATCCAATCACACCTTCTTTAAAGATTGACGACGACTCCATTGATTTTTGGGTTGTTCAAAACTTCGAAACGCCTCGAAAAAAGGGTTGCGATAGCCATTTAAAGTGGACCTATTGGAATTTTAACCAAGTAAAAAGCTCTAAAATTGAGCTTAAGCTATATGATCATGTTTGAAATCCATAATCAAATATTTGAAGTCATTAAATTTGATTTAATCTTATTTTGCGGCCTTTTTGATGGGGTTTAAGGCGTGCAAGTCTAAATGTGCTTTTTTTAGTGGACATGTTGGAATTTTAACCGAGTAAAAAGCTTCGAAATTAAGATTAAGCAATATGATCATGTTTGAAAGCTTATAATCAAATATTTGAACTCGTTGTATATAATTTAATCTTATTTTGTGGCTTTTTTCTTGGGGTTTAAGGCATGCATGTCTAAATTTTCTTTACAGTGGACCCGTTGGAATTTTAACCGAGTAAAAAGCTCTGAAATTGTTATTAAGCTACATAATCATGTTCGAAAGCCCATCATCAAATATTTGAACTTATTATATTTGATTTAATTTTATTTTGCGGCCTTTTTGTTGGGGTTTAAGGCTTGCATGTCTAAATGGGCTTTTACAGTGGACCCGTTGGAATTTTAATCGAGTAAAAAGCTCTGAAATTGATGTTAAGCAATATGATCATGCTCGAAAGCTCATAATCAAATATTTGAACTCATTATATTTAATTTAATCTTATTTTGCTGCCTTTTATGTTTGAGTTTAAGGCGTGCATGTCTAAATAGGATTTTACAATGGAACCGTTGGAATTTTAACCGAGTACAAAACTGTAAAATTGAGATGAAGCTACATGATCATGTTCGAAGCACAAAATCAAATATTTGAACTCATTATATTTGATTTAATCTTATTATGTGATCTTTTTGTTTGGGTTTAAGGCGCGCCTGTCTAAAAGTACTTTTACAGTGGACCCGTTGGAATTTTAACCAAGCAAAAAGCTCTGAAATTGAAGTTAAGCAATATGATCATGTTCGAAAGCTTATAATCAAATATTTGAACTCATTATATTTAATTTAATCTTTTTTTTCTGCCTTTTTGTTGGGGTTTAAGGCGTGCATATCTAAATGGGCTTTTACAGTACACCCATTGAAATTTTAACCGAGTAAAAAGCTATGAAATTTAGATTAAGCAATATGATCATGTTCGAAAGCTTATAACCAAATATTTGAACTCGTTATATTTAATTTAATCCTATTTTGCGACCTTTTTTTGGGGTTTAAGGCGTGTATGTCTAAATGGGCTTTTACAGTAGACCTATTGGAATTTTAGCCGAATAAAAACCTCAAAAATTGAGGTTAATCTAGATGATCATGTTTGAAAGATCATAATCAAATATTTGAACTCATTATATTTAATTTAATCTTATTTTGTGGCCATTTTTGTTTGGGTTTAAGGTGTGCATTTCTAAATGGGTTTTTACAGTGGACACGGTTAAATTTTAACCGAGTAAAAATCTCTGAAATTGAGGTTAAGCTACATGAACATGTTCGAAGAACATAATAAAAAATTTGGACTCATTAAATTTGATTTAATCTTATTTTGCGATCTTTTTGTTCGGGTTTAAGGCGTGCCTGTCTAAAAGTGCTTTTACAATGGACCCGTTGGAATCTTAACTGAGTAAAAAAGCTATGAAATTTATACTAAGCAATATGATCATGTTTGAAATCTTATAATCAAATATTTGAATTCATTATATTTAATTTAATCTTATTTTGCGGCCTTTTTGTTGGGTTTAAGGCGTGCATGTCTAACTGGGCTTTACAGTGGACCTATTGGAATTTTAACAGAGTATAAAGCTCTAAAATTGAGGTTAAGCTATATGATCATGTTCAAAAGCCGGTAATAAATTATTTGAAATCATTATATTTGATTTAATCTTATTTTGCAACCTTTTGTTCGGATTTATGGTGTGCATGTCTAAATGTGCTTTTACAATGGACCCGTTAGAATTTTAACCGAGCAAAAACTTATGAAATTTAGATTAAGCAATATGATCATGTTCGAAAGCTTATAATCAAATATTTGAACTCATTATATTTAATTTAATCTTATTTTTGCAGCCTTTTTGTTGGGGTTTAAGGCGTGCATGTCTAAATGGGCTTTTACAGTGGACCTATTGGAATTTTAACCGAGTAAAAAGTTCTAAAATTGATGATAAGCTATATGATCATGTTCAAAAGCCCATAATCAATTTTTTTAAGTCATTATTTTTGATTTAATCTTATTTTTTGGCCGTTTTTTCGGGTTTAAGGCGTGCATGTCTAAATTGGCTTTTACAATCGACCCGTTTGAATTTTAACCGAGTAGAAAGCTCTGAAATTCAGATTAAGCTACAAAATCATGTCTGAAAAAGCTTATAATCAAATATTTTAACTCATTATATTTAATTTAATCATATTTTGAGGCTTTTTCTTGGGGTTTAAGGCGTGCATGTCTAAATTGGTTTTATAGTAGACCCGTTGGAATTTTAACCGAGTAAAAAGATCTGAAATTTTTATTAAGCAATATGATCATGTTCGAAAGCTTATAATAAAATATTTGATCTCATTATATTTAATTTAATCTTATTTTGCAGTTTTTTGTTGGGGTTTAAGGTGTGCATGTTTAAATTGGCTTTTACAGTGGACCTATTGGAATTTTAACCGAGTAAAAAGCTCTAAAATTGAGGTTAAGCTATATGATCATGTTCGAAAGCCCATAATCAATTCTTTGAAGTCATTATATTTTATTTAATCTTATTTTGCGGCCTTTTTGTTGGGTTTAAGGCGTGCATGTCTAAATGTGCTTTTTTAGTGGACCCGTTAGAATTTTAACCGAGTAAAAAGCTCTGAAATTTAGATTAAGCAATATGATCATGTTTGAAATATTATAATCAAATATTTGAACTCATTATATTTAATTTAATCTTATTTTGTGGCTTTTTTCTTTCGGTTTAAGGCGTGCATGTCTAAATGTGCTTTTTTAGTGGACCCGTTAGAATTTTAACCGAGTAAAAAGCTCTGAAATTTAGATTAAGCAATATGATCATGTTTGAAAGCTTATAATCAAATATTTGAACTCATTATATTTAATTTAATCTTATTTTGTGGCTTTTTTCTTGGGGTTTAAGGCGTGCATGTCTAAATTGCTTTTTTAGTGGACCCGTTGGAATTTTAACCAAGTAGAAAAAGCCTTGAAATTGTTATTAAGCTACATAATCATGTTTGAAAGCCCATAATCAAATATTTGAACTCATTATATTTGATTTAATCTTATTTTTGTGGCTTTTTTGTTGGGGTTTAATGCGTGCATGTCTAAATGTTTTTTTAGTGGACCCATTGAAATTTTAACCGAGTAAAAAGCTAAAATTGATATTAAGCAACATAATCATGTTTGAAAGCTTATAATCAAATATTTGAACTCATTATATTTAATTTAATCTTATTTTGTGGCCTTTTTTTTTGGGGTTTAAGGCGTGCATGTCTAAAATACTTTTTAGTGGATCCGTTGGAATTTTAACCGAGTAAAAAAGCTCTGAAATTGAGGTTAAGCTATATGATCATGTTTGAAAGCTTATAATCAAATATTTGAACTCATTATATTTAATTTAATCTTATTTTTTGGCCTTTTTTTTTGTTGGGGTTTAAGGCGTGCATGTCTAAATTGGCTTTTTTTAAAGTGGACCCGTTGGAATTTTAACTAAGTAAAAATTTATGAAATTTAGATTAAGCAATATGATCATGTTTGAAATCTTATAATCAAATATTTGAACTCATTATATTTAATTTAATCTTATTTTTGGCCTTTTTGTTGGGGTTTAAGTGTGCATGTCTAAATGTGCTTTTTAGTGGACCCATTGGAATTTTTTTAAAGTTAAAAGCTGAAATTTGGATTAAGCAATATGATCATGTTTGAAAGCTTATAATCAAATATTTGAACTCATTATATTTAATTTAATCTTTTTTTGTGGCTTTTTTTTGGGTTTTTAAGGCATACATGTCTAAATGGCTTTTTTAGTGGACCCGTTGGAATTTTAACCAAGTTAAAAGCTATGAAATTTAGATTAAGCAATATGATCATGTTTGAAAGCTTATAATCAAATATTTGAACTCATTATATTTAATTTAATCTAATTTTGTGGCTTTTTTTTTGGGGTTTAAGGCGTGCATGTCTAAATTGGCTTTTTTTAGTGGACCCGTTAGAATTTTTAGTAAAGTAAAAGCCTTGAAATTGTTATTAAGCTATAATCATGTTTGAAATCCCATAATGAAATATTTGAACTCATTATAATTGATTTAATCTTATTTTTGTGGCTTTTTTTGTTGGGGTTTTAAGGCGTGCATGTCTAAATGTGCTTTTTTTTAGTGGACCCGTTTAAATTTTAACCGAGTTAAATGCTCTAAAATTGAGATTAAGCAATATAATCATGTTTCAAAGCTTATAATCAAATATTTGAACTCATTATATTTAATTTAATCTTTTTTTGTGGCTTTTTTTTTTGGTTTTTAAGGCGTGCATGTCTAAATGTGCTTTTTTTAGTGGACCCGTTGGAATTTTAACCGAGTTAAAGCTATGAAATTTAGATTAAGCAATATGATCATGTTGAAAAGCTTATAATCAAATATTTGAACTCATTATATTTAATTTAATCTTATTTTTGGCTTTTTTCTTGGGGTTTAAGGCGTGCATGTCTAAAATGGGCTTTTTTGTGGACCCGTTAAAATTTTAACCGAGTAAAAAGCCTTGAAATTGTTGTTAAGCAACATGATCATGTTGAAATCCCATAATCAAATATTTGAACTCATTATATTTGATTTAATCTTATTTTTTGTGGCCTTTTTTTTTGGGTTTTTAAGGCGTGCATGTAAAAATGGTTTTTTTAGTGGGACCCGTTGGAATTTTAACCGAGTTAAATGCTCTAAGTTTGGATTAAGCAATATGATCATGTTTGAAAGCTTATAATCAAATATTTGAACTCATTATATTTAATTTAATCTTATTTTGTGGCTTTTTTTTCTTGGGGTTTAAGGCGCGTGTATGTCTAAATGGTTTTTTTAGTGTGGACCCGTTGGAATTTTAACCAAGTAAAAAAGCTATGAAATTTAGATTAAGCTATATGATCATGTTTGAAAGCTTATAATCAAATATTTGAACTCATTATATTTAATTTAATCTTATTTTGTGGCCTTTTTTTTGGGGTTTAAGGCGTGCATGTCTAAATTGGCTTTTTTTAAAGTGGACCCGTTAGAATTTTTTAACCGAGTTAAAGCTCTGAAATTTTTATTAAGCAATATAATCATGTTTGAAAGCTTATAATCAAATATTTGAACTCATTATATTGATTTAATCTTATTTTGTGGCTTTTTTTTTTTTTGGGGTTTTAAGGCGTGCATGTCTAAATGTGCTTTTTAGTGGTCCCGTTGGAATTTTAACCGAGTTAAAAATGTCTAAAGTTTGGATTAAGCAATATAATAATGTTTGAAAAGCTTATAATCAAATATTTGAACTCATTATATTTAATTTAATCTTATTTTGTGGCTTTTTTTTTCTTGGGGTTTAAAGGTGTGTATGTCTAAATGTACTTTTTTAGTGGACCCGTTGGAATTTTTAACAGAGTTAATAGCTATGAAATTTAGATTAAGCAATATGATCATGTTTGAAAGCTTATAATCAAATATTTGAACTCATTATATTTAATTTAATCTTATTTTCTTTTTTTTTTCTTGGGGTTTAAGGCGTGCATGTCTAAATTGGTTTTTAAAGTGGACCCTATTAGAATTTTAACCAAGTAAAAAGCCTTGAAATTGTTATTAAGCTACATAATCATGTTTGAAATCCCATAATGAAATATTTGAACTCATTATAATTGATTTAATCTTATTTTTTGGCCTTTTTTTTTGGGTTTTAAGGCGTGCATGTCTAAATGCTTTTTTTAGTGGACCCGTTCAAATTTTAACCGAGTTAAAAGCTCTAAAGTTTGGATTAAGCAATATAATCATGTTCAAAGCTTATAATCAAATATTTGAACTCATTATATTTAATTTAATCTTTTTTGTGGCTTTTTTTCTTGGGGTTTAAGGCGTGTATGTCTAAATGGGTTTTTTAGTGGACCCGTTGGAATTTTAACCGAGTTAAAAGCTCTAAAATTTAGATTAAGCAATATGATCATGTTTGAAAGCTTATAATCAAATATTTGAACTCATTATATTTAATTTAATCTATTTTTTTTGGCTTTTTTTTGGGGTTTAAGGCGCATGTCTAAATTGGCTTTTACAAAGTGGACCCGTTGGAATTTTAACCAAGTAAAAAGCCTTGAAATTGAGGTTAAGCTATATGATCATGTTCGAAACCCCATAATCAAATATTTGAAATCATTATATTCGATTTAATCTTATTTTGTGGCCTTTTTGTTGGGGTTTAAGGCGTGCATGTCTAAATGTGCTTTTTTAGTGGTCCCGTTAGAATTTTGACCGAGTTAAATGCTCTAAAGTTTGGATTAAGCAATATAATAATGCTCGAAAGCTTATATCAAATACTATAATAATGCTCGAAAGCTTATATCAAATACTTGAACTCATTATATCTAATTTAATCTTATTTTGTGGCTTTTTTCTTGGGGTTTAAGGCGTGTATGTCTAAATGTACTTTTTTAGTGGACCCGTTGGAATTTTAACCGAGTTAATAGCTATGAAATTTAGATTAAGCAATATGATCATGTTTGAAAGCTTATAATCAAATATTTGAACTCATTATATTTAATTTAATCTAATTTTCTGGCTTTTCTCTTGGGGTTTAAGGCGTGCATGTCTAAATTGGCTTTACAGTGGACCCGTTAGAATTTTAACCGAGTAGAAAGCCTTGAAATTGTTATTAAGCTACATAATCATGTTTGAAATCCCATAATGAAATATTTGAACTCATTATAATTGATTTAATCTTATTTTTTTTTGTTTTTTTTTGTTGGGTTTAAGGCGTGCATGTCTAAATGGGCTTTTATTGTGGACCCGTTCAAATTTTAACCGAGTAAAAAGCACTAAAATTGATGTTAAGCAACATGATCATGTTCGAAAGCTCGTAATCAAATATTGAAACTCATTATATTTACTTTAATCTTTTTTTGTGGCCTTTTTTTCTTGGGTTTAAGGCGTGCATCTGTAAATGGGTTTTTATAGTGGATCCGTTGGAATTTTAACCGAGTAAAAAACTCTAAAATTGAGGTTAAGCTATATGATCATGTTCGAATGCCCATAATCAATTATTTGAAGCCATTATATTTGATTTAATCTTATTTTGTGGCCTTTTTTTTGGGGTTTACGACGTGCATGTCTAAATGGGCTTTTACAGTGTACCCCTTGGAATTTTAACCAAGTAAAAATCTATGAAATTGAGGTTAAGCTATATGATCATGTTCGAAAGCCCATAATCAAATATTTGAAATCATTATATTCGATTTAATCTTATTTTGTGGCCTTTTTGTTGGGGTTTAAGGCGTGCATGTCTAAATGTGCTTTTTTAGTGGTCCCGTTAGAATTTTGACCGAGTTAAATGCTCTAGAGTTTGGATTAAGCAATATAATAATGCTCGAAAGCTTATATCAAATACTTGAACTCATTATATTTAATTTAATCTTATTTTGTGGCTTTTTTCTTGGGGTTTAAGGCGTGTATGTCTAAATGTACTTTTTTAGTGGACCCGTTGGAATTTTAACCGAGTTAATAGCTATGAAATTTAGATTAAGCAATATGATCATGTTTGAAAGCTTATAATCAAATATTTGAACTCATTATATTTAATTTAATCTAATTTTCTGGCTTTTCTCTTGGGGTTTAAGGCGTGCATGTCTAAATTGGCTTTACAGTGGACCCGTTAGAATTTTAACCGAGTAGAAAGCCTTGAAATTGTTATTAAGCTACATAGTCATGTTTGAAATCCCATAATGAAATATTTGAACTCATTATAATTGATTTAATCTTATTTTGCGGCCTTTTTGTTGGGTTTTTAAGGCGTGCATGTCTAAAAATGGGCTTTTTTTGTGGACCCTGTTCAAATTTCAAATTTTAACCGAGTTAAAAGCACTAAAGTTTGATGTTAAGCAATATGATCATGTTGAAAAGCTTATAATCAAATATTTGAAACTCATTATATTTTAATTTAATCTTTTTTGTGGCTTTTTTTTTGGGTTTTAAGGCGTGTATGTCTAAATGGTTTTTTTAGTGGATCCGTTGGAATTTTTTTAAGTAAGTTAAAAGCTCTAAAATTTAGATTAAGCAATATGATCATGTTTGAAAGCTTATAATCAAATATTTGAACCATTATATTTAATTTAATCTTATTTTTTTTTTTTTTTTGGTTTTTAAGGCGTGCATGTCTAAATGGCTTTTTACAAAGTGGACCCGTTGGAATTTTAACCAAGTAAAAATCTATGAAATTGAGGTTAAGCTACATAATCATGTTCGAAATCCCATAATGAAATATTTGAACTCATTATAATTGATTTAATCTTATTTTGCGGCCTTTTTGTTGGGTTTAAGGCGTGCATGTCTAAATGGGCTTTTTTTGTGGACCCGTTCAAATTTTGACCGAGTTAAATGCTCTAGAGTTTGGATTAAGCAATATAATAATGCTCGAAAGCTTATATCAAATACTTGAACTCATTATATTTAATTTAATCTTATTTTGTGGCTTTTTTCTTGGGGTTTAAGGCGTGTATGTCTAAATGTACTTTTTTAGTGGACCCGTTGGAATTTTAACCGAGTTAATAGCTATGAAATTTAGATTAAGCAATATGATCATGTTTGAAAGCTTATAATCAAATATTTGAACTCATTATATTTAATTTAATCTAATTTTCTGGCTTTTCTCTTGGGGTTTAAGGCGTGCATGTCTAAATTGGCTTTACAGTGGACCCGTTAGAATTTTAACCGAGTAGAAAGCCTTGAAATTGTTATTAAGCTACATAATCATGTTTGAAATCCCATAATGAAATATTTGAACTCATTATAATTGATTTAATCTTATTTTGTGGCCTTTTTGTTGGGGTTTAAGGCGTGCATGTCTAAATGGGCTTTTATTGTGGACCCGTTCAAATTTTAACCGAGTAAAAAGCACTAAAATTGATGTTAAGCAACATGATCATGTTCGAAAGCTCGTAATCAAATATTGAAACTCATTATATTTACTTTAATCTTTTTTGTGGCCTTTTTTTCTTGGGTTTAAGGCGTGCATCTGTAAATGGGTTTTTATAGTGGATCCGTTGGAATTTTAACCATTAGTAAAAAACTCTAAAATTGAGGTTAAGCTATATGATCATGTTTGAATGCCCATAATCAATTATTTGAACCATTATATTTGATTTAATCTTATTTTTTTTTTTTTTTTTTGGGGTTTCTGGCGTGCATGTCTAAATGGCTTTTTTACTGAGTGGACCCCTTGGAATTTTAACCAAGTAAAAATCTATGAAATTGAGGTTAAGCTATATGATCATGTTCGAAAGCCCATAATCAAATATTTGAAATCATTATATTCGATTTAATCTTATTTTGTGGCCTTTTTGTTGGGGTTTAAGGCGTGCATGTCTAAATGTGCTTTTTTAGTGGTCCCGTTAGAATTTTGGAGTTAAAGTTAAATGCTCTAGAGTTTGGATTAAGCAATATAATAATGCAAAAAGCTTATATCAAATACTTGAACTCATTATATTTAATTTAATCTTATTTTGTGGCTTTTTTTCTTGGGGTTTAAGGCGTGTATGTCTAAAAAACTTTTTTTAGTGGACCCGTTGGAATTTTTTAACCGAGTTAATAGCTATGAAATTTAGATTAAGCAATATGATCATGTTTGAAAGCTTATAATCAAATATTTGAACTCATTATATTTAATTTAATCTATTTTTTTTGGCTTTTCTCTTGGGGTTTAAGGCGTGCATGTCTAAATTGCTTTTTTAAAGTGGACCCGTTTAAAAATTTTAACCAGTAGTAAAAAGCCTTGAAATTGTTATTAAGCTATAATCATGTTTGAAATCCCATAATGAAATATTTGAACTCATTATAATTGATTTAATCTATTTTTTGTGGCCTTTTTTTTGGGTTTGGGTTTAAAGGCGTGCATGTCTAAATGGGCTTTTTTTGTGGTCCCCGTTCAAATTTTAACCGAGTTAAATGCTCTAAAAGTTTGGATTAAGCAATATAATAATGTTCGAAAGCTTATAATCAAATATTGAAACTCATTATATTTAATTTAATCTTATTTTGTATTTTTTATTTTTTTTTTTGGGTAAGGCGTGTATGTCTAAATGGGTTTTTTTAGTGGACCCGTTGGAATTTTTAACCGAGTTAAAAGCTCTAAAATTTAGATTAAGCAATATGATCATGTTTGAAAGCTTATAATCAAATATTTGAACTCATTATATTTAATTTAATCTTATTTTGTGGCCTTTTTTTTTGGGGTTTAAGGCGTGCATGTCTAAATTGGCTTTTTGTGGACCCGTTGGAATTTTAACCAAGTAAAAAATCTTGAAATTGTTATTAAGCTACATAATCATGTTGAAATCCCATAATGAAATATTTGAACTCATTATAATTGATTTAATCTTATTTTGTGGCCTTTTTGTTGGGGTTTAAGGCGTGCATGTCTAAATGTGCTTTTTTAGTGGTCCCGTTAGAATTTTGACCGAGTTAAATGCTCTAGAGTTTGGATTAAGCAATATAATAATAATAATTCAAAGCTTATATCAAATACTTGAACTCATTATATTTAATTTAATCTTATTTTTGCTGCTTTTTTTTCTTGGGGTTTAAGGCGTGTATGTCTAAATGTACTTTTTTAGTGGACCCGTTGGAATTTTAACCGAGTTAATAGCTATGAAATTTAGATTAAGCAATATGATCATGTTTGAAAGCTTATAATCAAATATTTGAACTCATTATATTTAATTTAATCTAATTTTCTGGCTTTTCTTTTGGGGTTTAAGGCGTGCATGTCTAAATTGGCTTTACAGTGGACCCGTTAGAATTTTAACCGAGTAGAAAGCCTTGAAATTGTTATTAAGCTACATAATCATGTTTGAAATCCCATAATGAAATATTTGAACTCATTATAATTGATTTAATCTTATTTTGCGGCCTTTTTGTTGGGTTTAAGGCGTGCATGTCTAAATGGGCTTTTTACTGTGGACCCGTTCAAATTTTGACCGAAAGTTAAATGCTCTAAGTTTGATGTTAAGCAACAATAATCATAATTTCAAAAAGCTTATAATCAAATATTTGAAACTCATTATATTTAATTTAATCTTTTTTGTTTTTTTTTTTGGGGTTTAAAGCGTGTATGTCTAAATGGGTTTTTTTAGTGGATCCGTTGGAATTTTTTAACCGAGTAAAAAGCTCTAAAATTTAGATTAAGCAATATGATCATGTTTGAAAGCTTATAATCAAATATTTGAACTCATTATATTTAATTTAATCTTATTTTGTGGCTTTTTTTTGGGGTTTAAGGCGTGCATGTCTAAAATGGTTTTTTTTTAAGTGGACCCGTTGGAATTTTTTAACCAAGTAAAAATCTATGAAATTGAGGTTAAGCTACATAATCATGTTTGAAATCCCATAATGAAATATTTGAACTCATTATAATTGATTTAATCTTATTTTGTGGCCTTTTTGTTGGGGTTTAAGGCGTGCATGTCTAAATGTGCTTTTTTAGTGGTCCCGTTAGAATTTTGACCGAGTTAAATGCTCTAGAGTTTGGATTAAGCAATATAATAATGCTCGAAAGCTTATATCAAATACTTGAACTCATTATATTTAATTTAATCTTATTTTGTGGCTTTTTTCTTGGGGTTTAAGGCGTGTATGTCTAAATGTACTTTTTTAGTGGACCCGTTGGAATTTTAACCGAGTTAATAGCTATGAAATTTAGATTAAGCAATATGATCATGTTTGAAAGCTTATAATCAAATATTTGAACTCATTATATTTAATTTAATCTAATTTTTTGCTTTTTTTTGGGGTTTGGGGTTTAAGGCGTGCATGTCTAAATTGGCTTTTAAAGTGGACCCGTTAGAATTTTTTAAGTAGTAAAAAGCCTTGAAATTGTTATTAAGCTACATAATCATGTTCGAAATCCCATAATGAAATATTTGAACTCATTATAATTGATTTAATCTTATTTTGCGGCCTTTTTGTTGGGTTTAAGGCGTGCATGTCTAAATGGGCTTTTACTGTGGACCCGTTCAAATTTTAACCGAGTAAAAAGCACTAAAATTGATGTTAAGCAATATAATATCATGTTTGAAAGCTTATAATCAAATATTGAAACTCATTATATTTAATTTAATCTTTTTTTGTGGCCTTTTTTCTTGGGGTTTAAGGCGTGTATGTCTAAATGGGTTTTTTTAGTGGATCCGTTGGAATTTTAACCGAGTTAAAAGCTCTAAAATTTAGATTAAGCAATATGATCATGTTTGAAAGCTTATAATCAAATATTTGAACTCATTATATTTAATTTAATCTTATTTTGCTTTTTTTTTTGGGGTTTAAGGCGTGCATGTCTAAATGGCTTTTTAAAGTGGACCCGTTTGGAATTTTAACCAAGTAAAAATCCTTGAAATTGTTATTAAGCTATATGATCATGTTTGAAAGCCCATAATCAAATATTTGAAATCATTATATTTTGATTTAATCTTATTTTGTGGCCTTTTTGTTGGGTTTAAAGGCGTGCATGTCTAAATGTGCTTTTTTAGTGGTCCCGTTTCAAATTTTACCGAGTTAAATGCTCTCTAAGTTTGGATTAAGCAATATAATAATGCTCGAAAGCTTATATCAAATACTTGAACTCATTATATTTAATTTAATCTTATTTTGTGGCTTTTTTCTTGGGGTTTAAGGCGTGTATGTCTAAATGTACTTTTTTAGTGGACCCGTTGGAATTTTTAACCGAGTTAAAGCTATGAAATTTAGATTAAGCAATATGATCATGTTTGAAAGCTTATAATCAAATATTTGAACTCATTATATTTAATTTAATCTAATTTTTGGCTTTTTTCTTGGGGTTTAAGGCGTGCATGTCTAAATTGCTTTTTACAAGTGGACCCGTTAGAATTTTAACAAGTAGTAGAAAGCCTTGAAATTGTTATTAAGCTACATAATCATGTTTGAAATCCCATAATGAAATATTTGAACTCATTATAATTGATTTAATCTATTTTGTGGCCTTTTTGTTTGGGTTTAAGGCGTGCATGTCTAAATGGCTTTTTTTGTGGACCCGTTCAAATTTTAACCGAGTAAAAAAGCACTAAAATTGATGTTAAGCAATATGATCATGTTTGAAAAATCTTATAATCAAATATTTGAAACTCATTATATTTAATTTAATCTTTTTTTGGCTTTTTTTTTGGGTTTAAGGCGTGCATGTCTAAATACTTTTTTTTTTAGTGGATCCGTTGGAATTTTAACCGAGTAAAAAACTCTAAAATTGAGGTTAAGCTATATGATCATGTTTGAAAGCTTATAATCAAATATTTGAACTCATTATATTTAATTTAATCATTTATTTTGTGGCTTTTTTTTTTTGGGGTTTATTTAAGCGTGCATGCATGTCTAAATGGGCTTTTTAGTGGACCCGTTGGAATTTTAACCAAGTAAAAATCTATGAAATTGAGGTTAAGCTATATGATCATGTTCGAAAGCCCATAATCAAATATTTGAAATCATTATATTCGATTTAATCTTATTTTGTGGCCTTTTTGTTGGGGTTTAAGGCGTGCATGTCTAAATGTGCTTTTTTAGTGGTCCTTTTAGAATTTTTTGACTAAAGTTAAATGCTCTAGAGTTTGGATTAAGCAATATAATAATATTTGAAAGCTTATATCAAATATTTGAACTCATTATATTTAATTTAATTTATTTTTTATTTTGTGGCTTTTTTCTTGGGGTTTAAGGCGTGTATGTCTAAATGTACTTTTTAGTGGACCCGTTGGAATTTTAACCGAGTTAATAGCTATGAAATTTAGATTAAGCAATATGATCATGTTTGAAAGCTTATAATCAAATATTTGAACTCATTATATTTAATTTAATCTAATTTTCTGGCTTTTCTCTTGGGGTTTAAGGCGTGCATGTCTAAATTGGCTTTACAGTGGACCCGTTAGAATTTTAACCGAGTAGAAAGCCTTGAAATTGTTATTAAGCTACATAATCATGTTTGAAATCCCATAATGAAATATTTGAACTCATTATAATTGATTTAATCTTATTTTGCGGCCTTTTTGTTGGGTTTAAGGCGTGCATGTCTAAATGGGCTTTTATTGTGGACCCGTTCAAATTTTAACCGAGTAAAAAGCACTAAAATTGATGTTAAGCAACATGATCATGTTCGAAAGCTCGTAATCAAATATTGAAACTCATTATATTTACTTTAATCTTTTTTGTATTTTCTTTTTTTTCTTGGGTTTAAGGCGTGCATCTGTAAATGGTTTTTTTAGTGGATCCGTTGGAATTTTAACCGAGTAAAAACTCTAAAATTGAGATTAAGCAATATGATCATGTTTGAAATTATAATCAAATATTTGAACTCATTATATTTAATTTAATCTTATTTTGTGGCTTTTTTTTTTGGGGTTTAAGGCGTGCATGTCTAAATGGGCTTTTAAAGTGGACCCGTTGAATTTTAAACCAAGTAAAAATCTATGAAAATTGAGGTTAAGCTATATGATCATGTTGAAAGCCCATAATCAAATATTTGAACTCATTATATTTGATTTAATCTTTATTTTTTGGCCTTTTTTGTTGGGGTTTAAGGCGTGCATGTCTAAATGTGCTTTTTTTAGTGGTCCCGTTAGAATTTTGTTAAAGTTGCTCTAGAGTTTGGATTAAGCAATATAATAATGCTCGAAAGCTTATATCAAATACTTGAACTCATTATATTTAATTTAATCTTATTTTGTGGCTTTTTTCTTGGGGTTTAAGGCGTGTATGTCTAAATGTACTTTTTTAGTGGACCCGTTGGAATTTTAACCGAGTTAATAGCTATGAAATTTAGATTAAGCAATATGATCATGTTTGAAAGCTTATAATCAAATATTTGAACTCATTATATTTAATTTAATCTAATTTTCTGGCTTTTCTCTTGGGGTTTAAGGCGTGCATGTCTAAATTGGCTTTTTTAGTGGTCCCGTTAGAATTTTGACCGAGTAAAGCCTTGAAATTGTTATTAAGCTACATAGTCATGTTTGAAATCCCATAATGAAATATTTGAACTCATTATAATTGATTTAATCTTATTTTGTGGCCTTTTTGTTGGGGTTTAAGGCGTGCATGTCTAAATGTGCTTTTTTAGTGGTCCCGTTAGAATTTTGACCGAGTTAAATGCTCTAAAATTGATGTTAAGCAATATGATCATGTTCAAAGCTTATAATCAAATATTGAAACTCATTATATTTAATTTAATCTTTTTTTGTTTTTTTTTTCTTGGGGTTTAAGGCGTGTATGTCTAAATGTTTTTTTTTAGTGGATCCGTTGGAATTTTAACCGAGTAAAAACTCTAAAATTGAGATTTAATATATGATCATGTTTGAAAGCTTATAATCAAATATTTGAACTCATTATATTTAATTTAATCTTATTTTTTGCTTTTTTTTTTTTGGGGTTTAAGTTTGCGTGCATGTCTAAATGGGCTTTTTTAAAGTGGACCCGTTTGAATTTTTAACCAAGTAAAAAGCCTTGAAATTGAGGTTAAGCTATATGATCATGTTCAAAAGCCCATAATCAAATATTTGAAACTCATTATATTTGATTTAATCTTATTTTTTGTGGCTTTTTTTTGTTGGGGTTTAAGGCGTGCATGTCTAAATGTGCTTTTTTTAGTGGTCCCGTTAGAATTTTGACCGAGTTAAATGCTCTAAAGTTTGGATTAAGCAATATAATAATGTTCAAATAAAGCTTATATCAAATACTTGAACTCATTATATTTAATTTAATCTTTTTTTGTGGCTTTTTTGGCTTTTTTTGGGGTTTTAGGCGTGTATGTCTAAATGTACTTTTTAGTGGACCCGTTGGATTTTTTAACCGAGTTAATAGCTATGAAATTTAGATTAAGCAATATGATCATGTTTGAAAGCTTATAATCAAATATTTGAACTCATTATATTTAATTTAATCTAATTTTTTGCTTTTTTTTTGGGGTTTAAGGCGTGCATGTCTAAATTGGCTTTTTTTAAGTGGACCCGTTAGAATTTTTAAGAGTAAAAGCCTTGAAATTGTTATTAAGCTACATAGATCATGTTTGAAATCCCATAATGAAATATTTGAACTCATTATAATTGATTTAATCTTATTTTTGGCCTTTTTGTTTGGGTTTAAGGTGTGCATGTCTAAATGTTTTAGTTTTTTATTGTGGACCCGTTCAAAATTTTAACCGAGTAAAAAGCTCTAATTGATGTTAAGCAATATGATCATGTTCAAAGCTTATAATCAAATATTGAAACTCATTATATTTAATTTAATCTTTTTTTGTGGCTTTTTTTTTTGGGGTTTAAGGCGTGCATGTCTAAATGGGTTTTTTTAGTGGATCCGTTGGAATTTTTAACCGAGTTAAAAAGCTAAAATTGAGGTTAAGCAATATGATCATGTTTGAAAGCTTATAATCAAATATTTGAACTCATTATATTTAATTTAATCTTATTTTGTGGCCTTTTTTTTGGGGTTTTGGCGTGCATGTCTAAATGGCTTTTTTTGAGTGGACCCGTTGGAATTTTAAACAAGTAAAAATCTTGAAATTGAGGTTAAGCTATATGATCATGTTTGAAAGCCCATAATCAAATATTTGAACTCATTATATTTGATTTAATCTTATTTTGCCTTTTTTTTGTTGGGGTTTTAAGGCGTGCATGTCTAAAAATTTTTTTAGTGGTCCCCGTTGGAATTTTGACCGAGTTAAATGCTCTAGAGTTTGGATTAAGCAATATAATAATGTTAAAAAGCTTATATCAAATACTTGAACTCATTATATTTAATTTAATCTTATTTTGTTTTTTTTTCTTGGGGTTTAAGGCGTGTATGTCTAAATACTTTTTTTTAGTGGACCCGTTGGAATTTTTTAACCGAGTTAATAGCTATGAAATTTAGATTAAGCAATATGATCATGTTTGAAAGCTTATAATCAAATATTTGAACTCATTATATTTAATTTAATCTAATTTTCTTTTTTTTTTTCTTGGGGTTTAAGGCGTGCATGTCTAAATTGGCTTTTTAGTGGACCCGTTAGAATTTTAACCGAGGTAAAAAAAGCCTTGAAATTGTTATTAAGCTACATAGTCATGTTTGAAATCCCATAATGAAATATTTGAACTCATTATAATTGATTTAATCTTATTTTGCGGCCTTTTTGTTGGGTTTAAGGCGTGCATGTCTAAATGGGCTTTTATTGTGGACCCGTTCAAATTTTAACCGAGTAAAAAGCACTAAAATTGATGTTAAGCAACATGATCATGTTCGAAAGCTCGTAATCAAATATTGAAACTCATTATATTTACTTTAATCTTTTTTTTGGCCTTTTTTTCTTGGGTTTAAGGCGTGCATCTGTAAATGGGTTTTTATAGTGGATCCGTTGGAATTTTAACCGAGTAAAAAACTCTAAAATTGAGGTTAAGCTATATGATCATGTTCGAATGCCCATAATCAATTATTTGAAGCCATTATATTTGATTTAATCTTATTTTGTGGCCTTTTTTTTTTTGGGGTTTAAGGCGTGCATGTCTAAATGGCTTTTTTATAGTGGACCCGTTGGAATTTTAACCAAGTAAAAATCTATGAAATTGAGGTTAAGCTATATGATCATGTTCAAAAGCCCATAATCAAATATTTGAAATCATTATATTCGATTTAATCTTATTTTGTGGCCTTTTTGTTGGGGTTTAAGGCGTGCATGTCTAAATGTGCTTTTTAGTGGTCCCGTTAGAATTTTGACCGAGTTAAATGCTCTAGAGTTTGGATTAAGCAATATAATAATGCTCGAAAGCTTATATCAAATACTTGAACTCATTATATTTAATTTAATCTTTTTTTGGCTTTTTTCTTGGGGTTTAAGGCGTGTATGTGTCTAAATGGTTTTTTTAGTGGACCCGTTGGAATTTTTAACCGAGTTAATAGCTATGAAATTTAGATTAAGCAATATGATCATGTTTGAAAGCTTATAATCAAATATTTGAACTCATTATATTTAATTTAATAATTAATTTTTGGCTTTTTTCTTGGGGTTTTAAGGCGTGCATGTCTAAATTGGCTTTTACAAGTGGACCCGTTAGAATTTTAACCGAGTAAAAAGCCTTGAAAATTGTTATTAAGCTATATAATCATGTTTGAAATCCCATAATGAAATATTTGAACTCATTATAATTGATTTAATCTTATTTTTTGTGGCCTTTTTGTTTGGGTTTAAGGCGTGCATGTCTAAATGGGTTTTTTTAGTGGACCCGTTCAAATTTTTAACCGAGTTAAAAAAGCTCTAAAGTTTGGTTAAGCAATATGATCATTTTGAAAGCTTATAATCAAATATTTGAACTCATTATATTTAATTTAATCTTATTTTGTGGCTTTTTTTTTTGGGGTTTAAGTGCGTGCATGTCTAAATGTTTTTTTAGTGGATCCGTTGGAATTTTAACCGAGTAAAAAAAAGCTCTAAAATTTGAGATTAAGCAATATGATCATGTTTGAAAGCTTATAATCAAATATTTGAACTCATTATATTTAATTTAATCTTATTTTTTTGGCTTTTTTTTGGGGTTTAAGGCGTGCATGTCTAAATGGGCTTTTTACTGAGTGGACCCGTTGGAATTTTAACCAAGTAAAAATCTTGAAATTGGTTAAGCTATATGATCATGTTTGAAAGCCCATAATCAAATATTTGAACTCATTATATTTGATTTAATCTTATTTTGCCTTTTTTTTTTTGGGTTTAAGGCGTGCATGTCTAAAAATGGGCTTTTAGTGGTGGACCCGTTGGAATTTTAACCGAGTTAAATGCTCTAAAGTTTGGATTAAGCAATATAATAATGTTCAAAAAAGCTTATAATCAAATATTTGAACTCATTATATTTAATTTAATCTTATTTTGTGGCTTTTTTTTTGGGGTTTAAGGCGTGTATGTCTAAATGGGTTTTTTTAGTGGACCCGTTGGATTTTTAACCGAGTTAAAAGCTATGAAATTTAGATTAAGCAATATGATCATGTTTGAAAGCTTATAATCAAATATTTGAACTCATTATATTTAATTTAATCTTATTTTTTTTTTTTTTTTTGGGGGGTTTAAGGCGTGCATGTCTAAATTGCTTTTACAAGTGGACCCGTTAGAATTTTAACCGAGTAAAAAGCCTTGAAATTGTTATTAAGCTACATGATCATGTTCATTGAAATCCCATAATCAAATATTTGAACTCATTATATTTGATTTAATCTTATTTTGGCCTTTTTTTTGTTGGGTTTAAGGCGTGCATGTCTAAATGGGCTTTTTTTTTGTGGACCCGTTCAAATTTTAACCGAGTAAAAAGCTCTAAAATTGAGATTAAGCAATATGATCATGTTCAAAAGCTTATAATCAAATATTTGAACTCATTATATTTAATTTAATCTTTTTTTGTGGCTTTTTTTTTGGGGTTTTAAGGCGTGCATGTCTAAATGGGTTTTTTTAGTGGATCCGTTGGAATTTTTTAACCGAGTAAAAAGCTCTAAAATTTGAGATTAAGCAATATATGATCATGTTGAAAGCTTATAATCAAATATTTGAACTCATTATATTTAATTTAATCTTATTTTTTTGCTTTTTTTTTTTTTTGGGGTTTAAGGCGTGCATGTCTAAATGGCTTTTTTAAAGTGGACCCGTTGGAATTTTAACCAAGTAAAAATCTATGAAATTGAGGTTAAGCTATATGATCATGTTTTCAAAAAGCCCATAATCAAATATTTGAACTCATTATATTTGATTTAATCTTATTTTGTGGCCTTTTTGTTTGGGGTTTAAGGCGTGCATGTCTAAATGTGCTTTTTTAGTGGTTAGAATTTAGAATTTTAACCGAGTTAAATGCTCTAAGTTTGATTAAGCAATATAATCATGTTCAAAGCTTATAATCAAATATTTGAACTCATTATATTTAATTTAATCTTATTTTGTGGCTTTTTTTTTTGGGGTTTAAGGCGTGCATGTCTAAAATGTTTTTTTTAGTGGACCCGTTGGAATTTTAACCGAGTTAAAAGCTATGAAATTTAGATTAAGCAATATGATCATGTTTGAAAGCTTATAATCAAATATTTGAACTCATTATATTTAATTTAATCTTCTTTTTTTGGGCCTTTTTCTTGGGGTTTAAGGCGTGCATGTCTAAATGGTTTTTTTAGTGGACCCGTTGGAATTTTATTAAGAGTAAAAAGCCTTGAAATTGTTATTAAGCTACATGATCATGTTTGAAAGCCCATAATCAAATATTTGAACTCATTATATTTAATTTAATCTTATTTTGTGGCTTTTTTTTTGGGTTTAAGGCGTGCATGTCTAAATGGGTTTTTTTTTTTAGTGGACCCGTTGGAATTTTAATTAGAGTAAAAAGCTCTAAAATTTGGTTAAGCAATATGATCATGTTTGAAAGCTTATAATCAAATATTTGAACTCATTATATTTAATTTAATCTTCTTTTTTGTGGCCTTTTTTTTTGGGTTTTAAGGCGTGCATGTCTAAATGGTTTTTTAGTGGACCCGTTGGAATTTTTTAACCGAGTAAAAAGCTATGAAATTTGAGGTTAAGCAATATGATCATGTTTGAAAGCCCATAATCAAATATTTGAACTCATTATATTTAATTTAATCTTATTTTGTGGCCTTTTTTTGTTGGGGTTTAAGGCGTGCATGTGTCTAAATGGTTTTTTTAAGTGGACCCGTTGGAATTTTAACCGAGTAAAAAGCTCTGAAATTGAGGTTAAGCAATATGATCATGTTCAAAAGCCCATAATCAAATATTTGAACTCATTATATTTAATTTAATCTTATTTTGTGGCCTTTTTTGGGGTTTGGGTTTAAATGGCGTGCATGTCTAAAATTTTTTTTAGTGGACCCGTTGGAATTTTTTATTTTAAGTTAAAAGCTCTAAGTTTGAGATTAAGCAATATAATATCATGTTTGAAAGCTTATAATCAAATATTTGAACTCATTATATTATATTTTATTTAATCTTATTTTGTGGCTTTTTTTGTTGGGGTTTAAGGCGTGCATGTCTAAATGGTTTTTTAGTGGACCCGTTTGGAATTTTAACCGAGTTAAAAGCTATGAAATTTGAGGATTAAGCAATATGATCATGATCATTTAAAAAAGCTTATAATCAAATATTTGAACTCATTATATTTAATTTAATCTTTTTTTTTTTTTTTTTTGGGTTTTAAGGCGTGCATGTCTAAATGGTTTTTTTTAGTGGACCCGTTGGAATTTTAACCGAGTTAAAAGCTCTGAAATTGTTATTAAGCAATATGATCATGTTTGAAAGCTCATAATCAAATATTTGAACTCATTATATTTAATTTAATCTTATTTTTTGGCCTTTTTTGTTGGTTTTTTAAGGCGTGCATGTCTAAAAATGGGTTTTTTTAGTGGACCCGTTGGAATTTTAACCGAGTAAAAAAAAAACTAAAATTGAGGTTAAGCAATATGATCATGTTTGAAAGCTTATAATCAAATATTTGAACTCATTATATTTAATTTAATCTTATTTTTGTGGCTTTTTTTTTTGGGTTTAAGGCGTGCATGTCTAAATGGGTTTTTTAGTGGACCCGTTGGAATTTTTTTTAAGTAAAAAGCTCTAAAATTGATTGAGGTTAAGCAATATGATCATGTTTTGAAAGCTCATAATCAAATATTTGAACTCATTATATTTAATTTAATCTTATTTTTTGTGGCCTTTTTTTTTTGGGTTTAAGGCGTGCATGTCTAAATGGTTTTTTATAGTGGACCCGTTGGAATTTTTTAACCGAGTAAAAAGCTCTAAAATTGAGGTTAAGCAATATGATCATGTTGAAAGCCCATAATCAAATATTTGAACTCATTATATTTAATTTAATCTTATTTTTGGCCTTTTTTTTTGGGTTTAAGGCGTGCATGTCTAAATGGGTTTTTTTTAGTGGACCCGTTGGAATTTTAACCAAGTAAAAAAGCTCTAAAATTGAGGATTAAGCAATATGATCATGTTTGAAAGCTTATAATCAAATATTTGAACTCATTATATTTAATTTAATCTTATTTTGTGGCTTTTTTGTTGGGGTTTTAAGGCGTGCATGTCTAAATGTGGTTTTTTTTAGTGGACCCGTTGGAATTTTTTTAACGAGTAAAAAGCTCTGAAATTGAGGTTAAGCAATATGATCATGTTTGAAAGCTTATAATCAAATATTTGAACTCATTATATTTAATTTAATCTTATTTTTTTTTTTTTTTGGGGTTTAAGGCGTGCATGTCTAAATGGGTTTTTTCAGTGGACCCGTTTGAAATTTTAACCGAGTAAAAAGCTCTGAAATTGAGGTTAAGCAATATGATCATGTTTGAAAAGCTTATAATCAAATATTTGAACTCATTATATTTAATTTAATCTTTATTTTGTGGCTTTTTTTTTGGGGTTTAAGGCGTGCATGTCTAAATGGGTTTTTTTAGTGGACCCGTTTGAATTTTTTAACCGAGTAAAAAAAGCTCTAAAATTGAGGTTAAGCAATATGATCATGTTTGAAAGCTTATAATCAAATATTTGAACTCATTATATTTAATTTAATCTTATTTTTTGTGACCTTTTTTTTTGGGGTTTAAGGCGTGCATGTCTAAATGGTTTTTTAGTGGACCCGTTGGATTTTTAACCGAGTAAAAGCTCTAAAATTGAGGTTAAGCAATATGATCATGTTTGAAAGCTTATAATCAAATATTTGAACTCATTATATTTAATTTAATCTTATTTTTATTTTTTTTTTTTTTGGGGTTTAAGGCGTGCATGTCTAAAATGGCTTTTTTTAGTGGACCCGTTGGAATTTTAACCGAGTAAAAAGCTCTGAAATTGAGGTTAAGCAATATGATCATGTTGAAAGCTTATAATCAAATATTTGAACTCATTATATTTAATTTAATCTTATTTTTGGCCTTTTTTTTTTGGGTTTTAAGGCGTGCATGTCTAAATGTTTTTTTTAGTGGACCCGTTGGAATTTTAACCATAAGTAAAAAGCTCTTAAAAATTGAGGTTAAGCAATATGATCATGTTTGAAAGCTCATAATCAAATATTTGAACTCATTATATTTAATTTAATCTTATTTTTTTGCCTTTTTTTTTGGGTTTAAGGTTTAAGGCGCATGTCTAAATGTCTAAATGGATTTTTTTTAGTGGACCCGTTCAAAATTTTAACCGAGTTAAAAGCTCTGAAAATTGAGGTTAAGCAATATGATCATGTTGAAAAAGCTTATAATCAAATATTTGAACTCATTATATTTAATTTAATCTTATTTTTAACCTTTTTTTTTTGGGGTTTAAGGCGTGCATGTCTAAATGTTTTTTTATAGTGGACCCGTTGGAATTTTAACCGAGTAAAAAGCTCTAAAATTGAGGTTAAGCAATATGATCATGTTCAAAAGCTCATAATCAAATATTTGAACTCATTATATTTAATTTAATCTTATTTTTGTGGCCTTTTTGTTTGGGGTTTAAGGCGTGCATGTCTAAATGGTTTTTTTAGTGGACCCGTTGGATTTTTAACCAGTAAAAGTAAAAAGCTCTAAAATTGAGGTTAAGCAATATGATCATGTTTGAAAGCTCATAATCAAATATTTGAACTCATTATATTTAATTTAATCTTATTTTTTGCCTTTTTTTTTTTTTTTTTGGGTTTAAGGCGTGCATGTCTAAATGGGTTTTTTTTAGTGGACCCGTTGGAATTTTAACCGTAGAGTAAAAGCTCTAAAATTGAGGTTAAGCAATATGATCATGTTTCAAAAGCTCATAATCAAATATTTGAACTCATTATATTTAATTTAATCTTATTTTTGCCTTTTTTGTTTGGGTTTAAGGCGTGCATGTCTAAATGTCTAAATTTTTTTTAGTGGACCCGTTGGAATTTTTTAACCGAGTAAAAGCTCTGAAAATTGAGGTTAAGCTAATATGATCATGTTCAAAAGCCCATAATCAAATATTTGAACTCATTATATTTAATTTAATCTTATTTTGTGGCCTTTTTGTTTGGGGTTTAAGGCGTGCATGTCTAAATGGGCTTTTTTTACCCGTTGGAATTTTGGACCCGTTAAATTTTTAACCAATAGTAAAAAAATAATCAAAATTGAGGTTAAGCAATATGATCATGTTTGCCCGAGTAAAAAGCTCATACAATAAAATCATATTCAAAAATATTTGAACTCATTATATTTAATTTAATCTTATTTTTTTGGCCTTTTTTTGTTTGGGGTTTAAGGCGTGCATGTCTAAATGGGTTTTTTATAGTGGACCCGTTGGAATTTTAACCGAGTAAAAAGCTATGAAATTGAGGTTAAGCAATATGATCATGTTCAAAAGCTCATAATCAAATATTTGAACTCATTATATTTAATTTAATCTTATTTTTGGCTTTTTTTTTTTGGGTTTAAGGCGTGCATGTCTAAATGGTTTTTTTAAAGTGGACCCGTTGGAATTTTAACCAGTAGTAAAAAGCTCTAAAATTGAGGTTAAGCTATATGATCATGTTTGAAAGCCCATAATCAAATATTTGAACTCATTATATTTAATTTAATCTTATTTTTTGACTTTTTTTTGGGGTTTAAGGCGTGCATGTCTAAATGGGTTTTTTTTTAGTGGACCCGTTTGAAATTTTTAAAGTAAAAAGCTAAAATTTTGGGTTTAGCAATATGATCATGTTTGAAAGCTCATAATCAAATATTTGAACTCATTATATTTAATTTAATCTTTTTTTTGTGGTTTTTTTGTTTGGGTTTAAGGCGTGCGTGCATGTCTAAATGGGTTTTTTAAAAGTGACCCGTTGGAATTTTTAACTCGAGTAAAAAGCTCTAAAATTGAGGTTAAGCAATATGATCATGTTCAAAAAAAAAGCCCATAATCAAATATTTGAACTCATTATATTTAATTTAATATTTTAAATTTGGCTTATTTTTTTTTGTTTGGGTTTAAGGCGTGCATGTCTAAAATGGTTTTTTATAGTGGACCCGTTGGATTTTTAACCGAGTAAAAAGCTCTGAAAATTGAGGTTAAGCAATATGATCATGTTCAAAAGCCCATAATCAAATATTTGAACTCATTATATTTAATTTAATCTTATTTTTGACCTTTTTTTTGGGTTTTTTAAGGCGTGCATGTCTAAATGTTTTTTTTAGTGGACCCGTTGGATTTTTAACCGAGTAAAAAGCTCTAAAAAATTGAGGTTAAACAATATGATCATGTTTGAAAGCTTATAATCAAATATTTGAACTCATTATATTTAATTTAATCTTATTTTGTGGCCTTTTTTTTGGGGTTTTAAGGCGTGCATGTCTAAATGGGTTTTTTACAAGTGGACCCGTTGGATTTTTAAACGAGTAAAAAGCTATGAAATTGAGGTTAAGCAATATGATCATGTTTGAAAAAGCCCATCAAAATCAAATATTTGAACTCATTATATTTAATTTAATCTTTTTTTGTGACCTTTTTGTTTGGGGTTTTTAAGGCGTGCATGTCTAAATGAACTCATTTTTTTTTAAGTGGACCGTTGGAATTTTAACGAGTAAAAAGCTTGAAATTTGAGGTTAAGCAATATGATCATGTTGCAAAAAGCTATAATCAAATATTTGAACTCATTATATTTAATTTAATCTTTTTTTTGTGGCTTTTTTGTTTGGGGTTTTTAAGGCGTGCATGTCTAAAATGGTTTTTTTAAAGTGGACCCGTTGGAATTTTAACCGAGTAAAAAGCTCTAAAATTGAGGTTAAGCAATATGATCATGTTTGAAAGCCCATAATCAAATATTTGAACTCATTATATTTAATTTAATCTTATTTTTTGGCTTTTTTTTTTGGGGTTTAAGGCGTGCATGTCTAAATGGGATTTTTTAAATGTTTGGACCCGTTGGATTTTTAACCGAGTAAAAGCTCTGAAATTGAGGTTAAGCAATATGATCATGTTGAAAAGCTCATAATCAAATATTTGAACTCATTATATTTAATTTAATCTTTTTTTTGCGGCTTTTTTTTTTGGGTTTAAGGCGTGCATGTCTAAATGTTTTTTATAGTGGACCCGTTGGATTTTTAACCGAGTAAAAAAAGCTCTAAAATTGAGGTTAAGCAATATGATCATGTTCAAAAGCTTCATAATCAAATATTTGAACTCATTATATTTAATTTAATCTTATTTTTTTGTGACCTTTTTTTTTGGGTTTAAGGCGATGTCTAAATGTCTAAATGGGTTTTTTAGTGGACCCGTTGGATTTTTAACCGAGTAAAAAGCTCTGAAAATTGAGGTTAAGCAATATGATCATGTTTGAAAGCCCATAATCAAATATTTGAACTCATTATATTTAATTTAATCTTATTTTTTGACCTTTTTTGTTTGGGTTTAAGGCGTGCATGTCTAAATGGATTTTTATAGTGGACCCGTTGGAATTTTAACCGAGTAAAAAGCTCTGAAATTGAGGTTAAGCAATATGATCATGTTCGAAAGCTTATAATCAAATATTTGAACTCATTATATTTAATTTAATCTTATTTTGTGGCCTTTTTGTTTGGGTTTAAGGCGTGCATGTCTAAATGGGCTTTTACAGTGGACCCGTTGGAATTTTTAACAGAAGTAAAAGCTCTGAAATTGAGGTTAAGCAATATGATCATGTTGAAAGCTCATAATCAAATATTTGAACTCATTATATTTAATTTAATCTTATTTTTGGCTTTTTTTTTTTGGGGTTTAAGGCGTGCATGTCTAAAATGGGTTTTTTAGTGGACCCGTTGGAATTTTTAAGTTAAAGTAAAAAGCTCTAAAATTGAGGTTAAGCAATATGATCATGTTTGAAAGCTCATAATCAAATATTTGAACTCATTATATTTAATTTAATCTTATTTTTGTGGACTTTTTTTGTTTGGGTTTTAAGGCGTGCATGTCTAAATGGTTTTTTTACAAGTGGACCGTTGGAATTTTAAGTAAGTAAAAAGCTCTAAAATTGAGGTTAAGCAATATGATCATGTTTGAAAGCCCATAATCAAATATTTGAACTCATTATATTTAATTTAATCTTATTTTGCGACCTTTTTGTTCGGGTTTAAGGCGTGCATGTCTAAATTTTTTTTTTAGTGGACCCGTTGGAATTTTAACCGAGTAAAAAGCTCTAAAATTGAGGTTAAGCAATATGATCATGTTTGAAAGCTCATAATCAAATATTTGAACTCATTATATTTAATTTAATCTTATTTTTTGGACCTTTTTTTTTGGGGTTTAAGGCGTGCATGTCTAAATGGTTTTTTTAGTGGACCCGTTGGATTTTTAACGAGTAAAAAGCTCTAAAATTGAGGTTAAGCAATATGATCATGTTCAAAAAGCTCATAATCAAATATTTGAACTCATTATATTTAATTTAATCTTATTTTTTGACTTTTTGTTTGGGGTTTAAGGTGTGCATGTCTAAATGGGTTTTTTTTAAGTGGACCCGTTTGAAATTTTTTAACGAGTAAAAAGCTCTAAAATTGAGGTTAAGCAATATGATCATGTTCAAAAGCTCATAATCAAATATTTGAACTCATTATATTTAATTTAAATCTTTTTTTGACTCATTATATTTTTTTTTATTTGGGGCCTTTTTTTAAGGCGTGCATGTCTAAATGGGTTTTTTATAGTGGACCCGTTGGAATTTTAACCGAGTAAAAAGCTCTAAAATTGAGGTTAAGCAATATGATCATGTTTGAAAAGCTCATAATCAAATATTTGAACTCATTATATTTAATTTAATCTTATTTTTTGACTTTTTTTTTTTTTGTTGGTTTTTTTTGTTGGCGTGCATGTCTAAATGGTTTTTTTTGATCATGTTTGGACCCATAATCAAATTTTACTCATTATATTTAATTTAATCTTAAAAGCTTGAAATTGAGGTTAAGCAATATGATCATGTTGAAAGCTTATAATCAAATATTTGAACTCATTATATTTAATTTAATCTTATTTTGAACTCATTATATTTAATTTAATCTTTTTTGTTTTTTTTTTTTGGGTTTAAGGCGTGCATGTCTAAATGGGTTTTTTATAGTGGACCCGTTGGAATTTTTAACTAAAGTAAAAGCTTGAAAAATTGAGGTTAAGCAATATGATCATGTTTGAAAGCTCATAATCAAATATTTGAACTCATTATATTTAATTTAATCTTATTTTTTGACCTTTTTTTTTGGGGTTTAAGGCGTGCATGTCTAAATGGTTTTTTTATAGTGGACCCGTTGGAATTTTAACCGAGTAAAAAAGCTCTGAAATTGAGGTTAAGCAACAATATGATCATGTTCAAAAGCTCATAATCAAATATTTGAACTCATTATATTTAATTTAATCTTTTTGCATTTTTTTTTGTTTGGGTTTAAGGCGTGCATGTCTAAATGGTTTTTTTTATAGTGGACCCGTTGGAATTTTTAACCGAGTAAAAAGCTCTAAAATTGAGGTTAAGCAATATGATCATGTTTGAAAAGCTCATAATCAAATATTTGAACTCATTATATTTAATTTAATCTTATTTTTGACCTTTTTGTTTGGGTTTAAGGCGTGCATGTCTAAATGGGTTTTTTAGTGGACCCGTTGGAATTTTAACCAGTAAAAAAAAGCTCTGAAATTGAGGTTAAGCAATATGATCATGTTTGAAAGCTCATAATCAAATATTTGAACTCATTATATTTAATTTAATATATTTATTTTTTGACCTTTTTTGTTTGGGGTTTAAGGCGTGCATGTCTAAATGGGTTTTTTTAGTGGACCCGTTGGAATTTTTTAACCGAAAAAAAAAGCTCTGAAATTGAGGTTAAGCAATATGATCATGTTTGAAAGCTCATAATCAAATATTTGAACTCATTATATTTAATTTAATCTTATTTTTTAACCTTTTTTTTGGGGTTTAAGGCGTGCATGTCTAAATGGGTTTTTTTTAGTGGACCCGTTGATTTTTTTAACCGAGTAAAAAGCTCTAAAATTGAGGTTAAGCAATATGATCATGTTAAAAAGCTCATAATCAAATATTTGAACTCATTATATTTAATTTAATCTTATTTTTTTTACCTTTTTGTTTGGGTTTAAGGCGTGCATGTCTAAATGGGTTTTTATAGTGGACCCGTTGAATTTTTTAACCGAGTAAAAAGCTCTGAAATTGAGGTTAAGCAATATGATCATGTTTGAAAAGCTCATAATCAAATATTTGAACTCATTATATTTAATTTAATCTTATTTTTTGCCTTTTTTGTTTGGGGTTTAAGGCGTGCATGTCTAAATGGGTTTTTTTAGTGGACCCGTTTGAATTTTTACCGAGTAAAAAGCTCTGAAATTGAGGTTAAGCAATATGATCATGTTTGAAAGCTCATAATCAAATATTTGAACTCATTATATTTAATTTAATAATTTTTTTTGGACCTTTTTTGTTTGGGGTTTAAGGCGTGCATGTCTAAATGGGTTTTTATGATTGGACCCGTTGGAATTTTTAACCGAGTAAAAAAGCTCTGAAAATTGAGGTTATGCAATATGATCATTTTTGAAAGCTCATAATCAAATATTTGAACTCATTATATTTAATTTAATCTTATTTTGCGACTTTTTTGTTTGGGTTTAAGGCGTGCATGTCTAAATGGGTTTTTACAGTGGACCCGTTGGATTTTTAACCGAGTAAAAAACTCTAAAATTGAGGTTAAGCAATATGATCATGTTCGAAAGCTCATAATCAAATATTTGAACTCATTATATTTAATTTAATCTTATTTTTGACCTTTTTGTTTGGTTTTTTAAGTGCATGTGCATGTCTAAATGGGGTTTTTACAAGTGGACCCGTTGGAATTTTAACAGAGTAAAAAGCTCTAAAATTGAGGTTAAGCAATATGATCATGTTGAAAGCTCATAATCAAATATTTGAACTCATTATATTTAATTTAATCTATTTTTTTGTGGCTTTTTTTTGGGGTTTAAGGCGTGCATGTCTAAATGGTTTTTTTTAGTGGACCCGTTGGATTTTTAACCGAGTAAAAAAAGCTCTAAAATTGAGGTTAAGCAATATGATCATGTTTGAAAGCTTATAATCAAATATTTGAACTCATTATATTTAATTTAATCTTATTTTTTTGACCTTTTTTGTTTTGGGTTTTTAAGGCGTGCATGTCTAAATGGGTTTTTTTAAGTGGACCCCCGTTCAAAATTTTAACCGAGTAAAAAGCTAAAATTGAGGTTAAGCAATATGATCATGTTTGAAAGCTCATAATCAAATATTTGAACTCATTATATTTAATTTAATCTTATTTTTTGACCTTTTTTTTTGTTTGGGTTTTAAGGCGTGCATGTCTAAATGGGTTTTTTTTAGTGGACCCGTTGGAATTTTAACCGAGTAAAAAAGCTCTGAAATTGAGGTTAAGCAATATGATCATGTTTGAAAGCTCATAATCAAATATTTGAACTCATTATATTTAATTTAATCTTATTTTTTGCGACCTTTTTGTTTGGGGTTTAAGGCGTGCATGTCTAAATGTTTTTTTTTTTAGTGGACCCGTTGGAATTTTTAACCGAGTAAAAGCTCTAAAATTGAGGTTAAGCAATATGATCATGTTTGAAAGCTCATAATCAAATATTTGAACTCATTATATTTAATTTAATCTTATTTTTTGACCTTTTTTTGTTGGGGTTTAAGGCGTGCATGTCTAAATGGGTTTTTTATAGTGGACCCGTTGGAATTTTTAACCGAGTAAAAGCTCTAAAATTGAGGTTAAGCAATATGATCATGTTTGAAAGCTCATAATTCAAATATTTGAACTCATTATATTTAATTTAATCTTATTTTTGACCTTTTTTTGTTGGGGTTTTAAGGCGTGCATGTCTAAATGGGTTTTTTTATAGTGGACCCGTTGGAATTTTAACCGAGTAAAAAGCTCTGAAATTGAGGTTAAGCAATATGATCATGTTCAAAAGCTCATAATCAAATATTTGAACTCATTATATTTAATTTAATCTTATTTTTTTGGCTTTTTTTTGTTTGGGTTTAATATTTGTGCATGTCTAAATGGTTTTTTTTAGTGGACCCCGTTGGATTTTTAACCGAGTAAAAAGCTGAAAAATTGAGGTTAAGCAATATGATCATGTTGAAAGCTCATAATCAAATATTTGAACTCATTATATTTAATTTAATCTTATTTTTGACTTTTTTTTGTTGGGGTTTAAGGCGTGCATGTCTAAATGGGTTTTTTTTAAGTGGACCCGTTGGAATTTTAAACAGAGTAAAAAGCTCTGAAATTGAGGTTAAGCAATATATGATCATGTTCAAAAAGCTCATAATCAAATATTTGAACTCATTATATTTAATTTAATCTTATTTTTTGGCCTTTTTTTTTTGGGTTTTTAAGGCGTGCATGTCTAAATGGGTTTTTTTAAATTGGACCCGTTGGATTTTTAACCGAGTAAAAAAAAAAAATTGAGGTTAAGCAATATGATCATGTTCAAAAGCTCATAATCAAATATTTGAACTCATTATATTTAATTTAATCTTATTTTTTTGACTTTTTGTTTGGGTTTTAAGGCATGCATGTAAAAATGGTTTTTTTTAATGGACCCGCTGGAATTTTAACCGAGTAAAAAGCTCTGAAATTGAGGTTAAGCAATATGATCATGTTCGAAAACTCATAATCAAATATTTGAACTCATTATATTTAATTTAATCTTATTTTGCGACCTTTTTGTTGGGGTTTAAGGCGTGCATGTCTAAATGGGTTTTTACAGTGGACCCTTTGGATTTTTAACTGAGTAAAAAACTCTGAAATTGAGGTTAAGCTAATATGATCATGTTCAAAGAAAGCTTATAATCAAATATTTGAACTCATTATATTTAATTTAATCTTATTTTTGCCTTTTTTTTTTTTTTTTGGGGTTTAAGGCGTGCATGTCTAAATGGATTTTTATAGTGGACCCGTTGGAATTTTAACCGAGTAAAAAGCTCTGAAATTGAGGTTAAGCAATATGATCATGTTTGAAAGCTCATAATCAAATATTTGAACTCATTATATTTAATTTAATCTTATTTTGTGACCTTTTTGTTCGGGTTTAAGGTGTACATGTCTAAATGGGTTTTTTTAAAGTGGACCCGTTGGAATTTTTTTAAGAAAAAAAGCTCTGAAAAATTGAGTTAAGCAATATGATCATGTTGAAAAGCTCATAATCAAATATTTGAACTCATTATATTTAATTTAATCTTATTTTTGGACCTTTTTGTTTGGGTTTTTAAGGCGTGCATGTCTAAATGGTTTTTATAGTGGACCCGTTGGATTTTTTAACCGAGTAAAAAGCTCTAAAATTGAGGTTAAGCAATATGATCATGTTCAAAAGCTTATAATCAAATATTTGAACTCATTATATTTAATTTAATCTTCTTTTTTTGACCTTTTTTTTGTTGGGGTTTAAGGCGTGCATGTCTAAATGGGTTTTTTTACAAGTGGACCCGTTGGATTTTTAACCGAGTAAAAAGCTCTGAAATTGAGGTTAAGCAATATGATCATGTTTGAAAGCCCATAATCAAATATTTGAACTCATTATATTTAATTTAATCTTATTTTTTTTGCCTTTTTTTTTTTTGGGTTTAAAGGCGTGCATGTCTAAATGGATTTTTAGAGTGGACCCGTTGGAATTTTAACCGAGTAAAAAGCTCTAAAATTGAGGTTAAGCAATATGATCATGTTTGAAAACTCATAATCAAATATTTGAACTCATTATATTTAATTTAATCTTATTTTGCGACCTTTTTTTTTTGGGTTTAAAGCGTGCATGTCTAAATGGTTTTTTAAAGTGGACCCGTTGGATTTTTAACCGAGTAAAAAGCTCTAAAATTGAGGTTAAGCAATATGATCATGTTTGAAAACTCATAATCAAATATTTGAACTCATTATATTTAATTTAATCTTATTTTGCGACCTTTTTGTTGGGGTTTAAGGCGTGCATGTCTAAATGGGTTTTTACAGTGGACCCGTTGGAATTTTAACCGAGTAAAAAGCTCTGAAATTGAGGTTAAGCAATATGATCATGTTCGAAAGCTCATAATCAAATATTTGAACTCATTATATTTAATTTAATCTTCTTTTTTTTGACCTTTTTTGTTTGGGTTTAAGGCGTGCATGTCTAAATGTTTTTTTACAATGGACCCGTTGGAATTTTTAACATTATATTTAAAGTAAAAAGCTCTAAAATTGAGGTTAAGCAATATGATCATGTTTGAAAAGCTCATAATCAAATATTTGAACTCATTATATTTAATTTAATCTTATTTTGCGACTTTTTTTTTTTGTTTGGGTTTAAGGCGTGCATGTCTAAATGGGTTTTTACATAGTGGACCCGTTGGATTTTTTTAACCGTAGTAAAAAGCTCTGAAATTGAGGTTAAGCAATATGATCATGTTCAAAAAGCTCATAATCAAATATTTGAACTCATTATATTTAATTTAATCTTATTTTTATGGACTTTTTTTGTTTGGGGTTTAAGGCGTGCATGTCTAAATGGGTTTTTTTTAGTGGACCGTTGGATTTTTTTAACCGAGTAAAAAGCTCTAAAATTGAGGTTAAGCAATATGATCATGTTCAAAAGCTCATAATCAAATATTTGAACTCATTATATTTAATTTAATCTTATTTTTTTTTTTTTTGTTTGGGTTTAAGGCGTGCATGTCTAAATGGATTTTTTTTTAATGGACCCGTTTCTAAATTTTTAAGTAAGTAAAAAGCTCTGAAATTGAGGTTAAGCAATATGATCATGTTTGAAAGCTCATAATCAAATATTTGAACTCATTATATTTAATTTAATCTTATTTTTTGACTTTTTTTGTTGGGTTTTAAGGCGTGCATGTCTAAATGTGCTTTTACAGTGGACCCGTTGGAATTTTAACCGAGTAAAAAGCTTTGAAATTGAGGTTAAGCAATATGATCATATTCGAAAGCTCATAATCAAATATTTGAACTCATTATATTTAATTTAATCTTATTTTGCGGCCTTTTTTGTTTGGGTTTAAGGCGTGCATGTCTAAATGGATTTTTAGAGTGGACCCGTTGGAATTTTAACCGAGTAAAAAGCTCTAAAATTGAGGTTAAGCAATATGATCATGTTCAAAAACTCATAATCAAATATTTGAACTCATTATATTTAATTTAATCTTATTTTGCGACCTTTTTGTTGGGGTTTAAGGCGTGCATGTCTAAATGGGTTTTTACAATGGACCCGTTGGAATTTTAACCGAGTAAAAAGCTCTAAAATTGAGGTTAAGCAATATGATCATGTTCGAAAACTTATAATGAAATATTTGAACTCATTATATTTAATTTAATCTTATTTTGGGCTTTTTTTGTTTGGGTTTAAGGCGTGCATGTCTAAAAATGGTTTTTATAGTGGACCCGTTGGAATTTTTTAACCGAGTAAAAAAGCTCTGAAATTGAGGTTAAGCAATATGATCATGTCAAAAAGCTCATAATCAAATATTTGAACTCATTATATTTAATTTAATCTTATTTTTGACCTTTTTTTGTTGGGGTTTAAGGCGTGCATGTCTAAATGGTTTTTTTAATGGACCCGTTGGAATTTTTAACCGAGTAAAAAAGCTCTGAAATTGAGGTTAAGCAATATGATCATGTTCAAAAGCTCATAATCAAATATTTGAACTCATTATTATATTTAATTTAATCTTATTTTGTTTTTTTTTTTTTTTGGGGTTTAAGGCGTGCATGTCTAAATGGTTTTTTTTAAATTGGACCCGTTGGAATTTTTAAGTAAAAAGCTCTGAAATTGAGGTTAAGCTAATATGATCATGTTTGAAAGCTCATAATCAAATATTTGAACTCATTATATTTAATTTAATCTTATTTTTGACCTTTTTGTTTGGGTTTAAGGCGTGCATGTCTAAATGTTTTTACAAGTGGACCCGTTGGATTTTTAACCGAGTAAAAAGCTCTGAAATTGAGGTTAAGCAATATGATCATGTTCAAAAGCTTATAATCAAATATTTGAACTCATTATATTTAATTTAATCTTTATTTTTGGCCTTTTTGTTTGGGTTTAAGGCGTGCATGTCTAAATGGGTTTTTTTATAGTGGACCCGTTGAATTTTAACCGAGTAAAAAGCTCTTGAAATTGAGGTTAAGCAATATGATCATGTTTGAAAGCTCATAATCAAATATTTGAACTCATTATATTTAATTTAATCTTATTTTTACAACCTTTTTTTTTTGGGTTTAAGGCGTGCATGTCTAAATGGGTTTTTTAGTGGACCCGTTGGAATTTTTAACCAAGTAAAAAGCTCTCTAAAATTGAGGTTAAGCAATATGATCATGTTAAAAAAGCCCATAATCAAATATTTGAACTCATTATATTTAATTTAATCTTATTTTGCGACCTTTTTGTTTGGGTTTAAGGCGTGCATGTCTAAATGTTTTTTTTAAAGTGGACCCGTTGGAATTTTTTTTAATAAGTAAAAAAGCTCTGAAATTGAGGTTAAGCAATATGATCATGTTCAAAAGCTTATAATCAAATATTTGAACTCATTATATTTAATTTAATCTTATTTTTGACCTTTTTGTTTGGGTTTAAGGCGTGCATGTCTAAATGGGTTTTTTTAAAGTGGACCCGTTGGAATTTTAATCGAGTAAAAAGCTCTAAAATTGAGGTTAAGCAATATGATCATGTTAAAAAAGCTCATAATCAAATATTTGAACTCATTATATTTAATTTAATCTTATTTTTTGGCCTTTTTTTTTTGGGGTTTTAAGGCGTGCATGTCTAAAATGGTTTTTATAGTGGACCCGTTGGATTTTTAACCGAGTAAAAAAAGCTCTAAAATTGAGGTTAAGCAACATGATCATGTTCAAAAGCCCATAATCAAATATTTGAACTCATTATATTTAATTTAATCTTTATTTTTACTTTTTTTTTTTGTTTGGGTTTAAGGTGTGCATGTCTAAATGTTTTTTTATAGTGGACCCGTTGGAATTTTAATCGAGTAAAAAGCTCTAAAATTGAGGTTAAGCTAAATATGATCATGTTTGAAAGCTTATAATCAAATATTTGAACTCATTATATTTTATATTTAATTTAATCTTTTTTTGGACTTTTTTTGTTTGGGTTTAAGGTGTGCATGTCTAAAAATGGTTTTTTACAATTGGACCCGTTGGATTTTAAACGAGTAAAAAGCTCTAAAATTGAGGTTAAGCAATATGATCATGTTTCAAAAGCTCATAATCAAATATTTGAACTCATTATTTATTTAATTTAATCTTTTTTTTTTTTTTTTGTTTGGGTTTAAAGCGTGCATGTCTAAATGGTTTTTTACAGTGGACCCGTTGGATTTTTAACCGAGTAAAAAGCTCTAAAATTGAGGTTAAGCAATATGATCATGTTTGAAAGCTTCAAATAATCAAATATTTGAACTCATTATATTTAATTTAATCTTATTTTTTTGTTTTTTTTGTTTGGGTTTTTAAGGTGTGCATGTCTAAATGGGTTTTTATAGTGGACCCGTTGGATTTTTAACCGAGTAAAAAGCTAAAAATTGAGGTTAAGCAATATGATCATGTTCAAAAGCTCATAATCAAATATTTGAACTCATTATATTTAATTTAATCTTATTTTTTGATTTTTTTTTTTTTTGGGGTTTAAGGCGTGCATGTCTAAATGGGTTTTTTTACATTGGACCCGTTGGATTTTTAACCGAGTAAAAAAAGCTCAAATTGAGGTTAAGCAATATGATCATGTTTGAAAGCTCATAATCAAATATTTGAACTCATTATATTTAATTTAATCTTATTTTACGACTTTTTTTGTTTTTGGGGGTTTAAGGCGTGCATGTCTAAATGGGTTTTTACAGTGGACCCGTTGGAATTTTAACCGAGTAAAAAGCTCTAAAATTGAGGTTAAGCAATATGATCATGTTTGAAAGCTCATAATCAAATATTTGAACTCATTATATTTAATTTAATCTTATTTTGTGACCTTTTTGTTGGGGTTTAAGGCGTGCATGTCTAAATGGGTTTTTACAGTGGACCCGTTGGAATTTTAACCGAGTAAAAAGCTCTGAAATTGAGGTTAAGCAATCTGATCATGTCATAAAAAGCTCATAATCAAATCAAATATTTGAACTCATTATATTTAATTTAATCTTATTTTTTGCGACCTTTTTTTGTTGGGTTTAAGGCGTGCATGTCTAAATGGGTTTTTTTTAGTGGACCCGTTGGAATTTTTAAACGAGTAAAAAGCTCTAAAATTGAGGTTAAGCAATATGATCATGTTTGAAAGCCCATAATCAAATATTTGAACTCATTATATTTAATTTAATTTTATTTTTTTTGACCTTTTTGTTGGGGTTTAAGGCGTGCATGTCTAAATGGATTTTTTTACAGTGGACCCGTTGGAATTTTAACGAGTAAAAAGCTAAAAAATTGAGGTTAAGCAATATGATCATGTTCAAAAAGCTCATAATCAAATATTTGAACTCATTATATTTATTTAATTTAATCTTATTTTGCGACCTTTTTGTTGGGGTTTAAGGCGTGCATGTCTAAATGGGTTTTTACAGTGGACCCGTTGGAATTTTAACCGAGTAAAAAGCTCTGAAATTGAGGTTAAGCAATATGATCATGTTCAAAAGCTCATAATCAAATATTTGAACTCATTATATTTAATTTAATCTTATTTTTGAGGCATCCTTTTTGTTTGGGTTTAAGGCGTGCATGTCTAAATGGCTTTTTTTAAACTCATTGGACCGTTTGAATTTTAAACGAGTTTAAAAAGCTCTGAAAATTGAGTTAAGTTAAGCAATATGATGAGTTTGAAAAAAGCCCATAATCAAATATTTGAACTCATTATATTTAATTTAATCTTATTTTGCGGCCTTTTTGTTTGGGTTTAAGGCGTGCATGTCTAAATGGGTTTTTATAGTGGACCCGTTGGAATTTTAACCGAGTAAAAAGCTCTGAAATTGAGGTTAAGCAATATGATCATGTTTGAAAGCTCATAATCAAATATTTGAACTCATTATATTTAATTTAATCTTATTTTTTTATTTTTTTTTTTTTGGGTTTTTAAGGCGTGCATGTCTAAATGTTTTTTTTTACAATGGACCCGTTGGATTTTTAACCGAGTAAAAAACTCTGAAATTGAGGTTAAGCTACATGATCATGTTCGAAAGCCCATAATCAAATATTTTAACTCATTATATTTAATTTAATCTTATTTTTACGATTTTTTTTTGGGTTTTAAGGCGTGCATGTCTAAATGGGTTTTTATAGTGGACCCGTTGAATTTTTAACCGAGTAAAAAGCTTTGAAATTGAGGTTAAGCAATATGATCATATTTGAAAGCTCATAATCAAATATTTGAACTCATTATATTTAATTTAATCTTATTTTGCGGCCTTTTTTGTTTGGGGTTTAAGGCGTGCATGTCTAAATGGGTTTTTATAGTGGACCCGTTGGAATTTTAATCGAGTAAAAAGCTCTGAAATTGAGGTTAAGCAATATGATCATGTTTGAAAGCTCATAATCAAATATTTGAACTCATTATATTTAATTTAATCTTATTTTAAGGCTTTTTTTTTTTTGGGTTTAAGGCGTGCATGTCTAAATGGGTTTTTTCTGATTGGACCGTTGGATTTTTTAACCGAGTAAAAGCTCTCAAAAAAAAATTGAGGTTAAGCAATACATGATCATGTTTGAAAGCCCATAATCAAATATTTGAACTCATTATATTTAATTTAATCTTATTTTGCGACCTTTTTTGTTTGGGTTTAAGGCGTGCATGTCTAAAATGTTTTTATAGTGGACCCGTTGGAATTTTAACCAAGTAAAAGCTCTAAAATTGAGGTTAAGCAATATGATCATGTTCAAAAGCTTATAATCAAATATTTGAACTCATTATATTTAATTTAATCTTATTTTGTGTCTTTTTTGTTTGGGTTTAAGGCGTGCATGTCTAAATGGATTTTTACAAGTGGACCCGTTGGAATTTTAACCGAGTAAAAAAGCTCTAAAATTGAGGTTAAGCAATATGATCATGTTTGAAAAGCTCATAATCAAATATTTGAACTCATTATATTTAATTTAATCTTATTTTGCGACCTTTTTTTTTGGGTTTTAAGGCGTGCATGTCTAAAATGGTTTTTTTGATTGGACCCGTTGGATTTTTAACCGAGTAAAAAGCTCTAAAATTGAGGTTAAGCAATATGATCATGTTTCAAAAAGCTCATAATCAAATATTTGAACTCATTATATTTAATTTAATCTTATTTTTTGACCTTTTTGTTTGGGTTTTTAAGGTGCATGTCTAAATGGCTTTTTTAGTGGACCCGTTGGATTTTTAACCGAGTAAAAAGCTCTGAAATTGAGGTTAAGCAATATGATCATGTTTTGAAAGCTTATAATCAAATATTTGAACTCATTATATTTAATTTAATCTTATTTTATGACCTTTTTTTTTGGGTTTAAGGTGTGCATGTCTAAATGGGTTTTTACAAAGTGGACCCGTTGGATTTTTAACCGAGTAAAAAGCTAAAAAAATTGAGGTTAAGCAAATATGATCATGTTTGAAAGCTCATAATCAAATATTTGAACTCATTATATTTAATTTAATCTTATTTTGAGGCCTTTTTTTTTTGGGTTTTAAGGCGTGCATGTCTAAAATGGTTTTTTTTAAAGTGGACCCGTTTGGATTTTTAACCGAGTAAAAAGCTAAAAAATTGAGGTTAAGCAATATGATCATGTTCAAAAGCCCATAATCAAATATTTGAACTCATTATATTTAATTTAATCTTATTTTGCCTTTTTTTGTTTGGGTTTAAGGTGTGCATGTCTAAATGGTTTTTTAGTGGACCCGTTGGAATTTTAACCGAGTAAAAAGCTCTGAAATTGAGGTTAAGTAATATGATCATGTTTCAAAGCTTATAATAAAATATTTGAACTCTTTATATTTAATTTAATCTAATTTTTTTTTTTTTTTTTTTTGGGTTTAAGGCGTGCATGTCTAAATGGGTTTTTATAGTGGACCCGTTGGAATTTTAATCGAGTAAAAAGCTCTGAAATTGAGGTTAAGCAATATGATCATGTTCGAAAGCTCATAATCAAATATTTGAACTCATTATATTTAATTTAATCTTATTTTGTGACCTTTTTGTTCGGGTTTAAGGCATGCATGTCTAAATGTGCTTTTATAGTGGACCCGTTGGAATTTTAAAAGAGTAAAAAGCTATGAAATTGAGGTTAAGCAATATGATCATGTTCGAAAGCTCATAATCAAATATTTGAACTCATTATATTTAATTTAATCTTATTTTGCGACCTTTTTGTTGGGGTTTAAGGCGTGCATGTCTAAATGGGTTTTTATAGTGGACCCGTTGGAATTTTAACCGAGTAAAAAGCTCTAAAATTGAGGTTAAGCAATATGATCATGTTCGAAAGCTCATAATCAAATATTTGAACTCATTATATTTAATTTAATCTTATTTTTTTTTTTTTTGTTTGGGTTTTTAAGGCGTGCATGTCTAAAATGGGTTTTTTTACAGTGGACCCGTTGGAATTTTAACCGAGTAAAAAGCTCTGAAATTGAGGTTAAGCTACATGATCATGTTCAAAAGCCCATAATCAAATATTTGAACATTTTATATTTGATTTAATATTATTTTGCGACCTTTTTGTTTGGGTTTAAGGTGTGCATGTCTAAATGGGTTTTTTTAAGTGGACCCGTTGATTTTTTTTTTAACGAGTAAAAAGCTCTAAAATTGAGGTTAAGCAATATGATCATGTTTAAAAAGCTTATAATCAAATATTTGAACTCATTATATTTAATTTAATCTTTTTTTTGCGACCTTTTTGTTTGGGTTTTTTAAGGCGTGCATGTCTAAATGGGTTTTTACAAGTGGACCCGTTGGATTTTTTAACGAGTAAAAAAAGCTCTTGAAATTGAGGTTAAGCAATATGATCATGTTCAAAAGCTCATAATCAAATATTTGAACTCATTATATTTGATTTAATCTTATTTTGTGACCTTTTTGTTCGGGTTTAAGGCGTGCATGTCTAAATGTGCTTTTATAGTGGATCCGTTGGAATTTTAACCGAGTAAAAAGCTATGAAATTGAGGTTAAGCAATATGATCATGTTCGAAAGCTTATAATCAAATATTTGAACTCATTATATTTAATTTAATCTTATTTTGCGGCCTTTTTGTTTGGGGTTTTAAGGCGTGCATGTCTAAATGGGTTTTTTACAAGTGGACCCGTTGGAATTTTAACCGAGTGAAAAACTTGAAATTTAGATTAAGCAATATGATAATGTTCGAAAGCTCATAATCAAATATTTGAACTCATTATATTTAATTTAATCTTATTTTGCGACCTTTTTGTTGGGGTTTAAGGCGTGCATGTCTAAATGGGTTTTTACAGTGGACCCTTTGGATTTTTAACCGAGTAAAAAACTCTAAAATTGAGGTTAAGCTACATGATCATGTTCAAAAGCCCATAATCAAATATTTGAACTTTTTATATTTTATTTAATCTTATTTTGTGACCTTTTTTTTTGGGGTTTTAAGGCGTGCATGTCTAAATGGGTTTTTTACAGTGGACCGTTGGATTTTTTTAGAGTAAAAAAGCTCTAAAATTGAGGTTAAGCAATATGATCATGTTTGAAAGCTTATAATCAAATATTCAAATATTTGAACTCATTATATTTAATTTAATCTTATTTTTTTTCTTTTTTTTTTGGGTTTTTAAGGCGTGCATGTCTAAAATGGGTTTTTATAGTGGACCCGTTGGAATTTTTTTTTTAACCGAGTAAAAAGCTAATCAAAAAATTGAGGTTAAGCAATATGATCATGTTTGAAAGCTCATAATCAAATATTTGAACTCATTATATTTAATTTAATCTTATTTTGCGACCTTTTTGTTGGGGTTTAAGGCGTGCATGTCTAAATGTGCTTTTTATAGTGGACCCGTTGGAATTTTTAAACGAGTAAAAAGCTATGAAATTGAGGTTAAGCAATATGATCATGTTCGAAAGCTTATAATCAAATATTTGAACTCATTATATTTAATTTAATCTTTTTTTTTGCCTTTTTTTGTTTGGGTTTAAGGCGTGCATGTCTAAATGGGCTTTTACAGTGGACCCGTTGGAATTTTAACCGATTAAAAAGCTCTAAAATTGAGAATTAAGCAATATGAACATGTTCTAAAGCTCATAATCAAATATTTGAACTCATTATATTTAATTTAATCTTATTTTGAGTCCTTTTTTGTTTGGGATTAAGGCGTGCATGTCAAAATGGGTTTTTTACAATTGACCCTTTGGATTTTTAATTTTGATTATAGTAAAAACTCTGAAATTGAGGTTAAGCTACATGATCATGTTCAAAAGCCCATAATCAAATATTTGAACTTTTTATATTTAATTTAAACTTATTTTGCGACCTTTTTGTTCGGGTTTAAGGCGTGCATGTCTAAATGGGCTTTTTTTAATGGACCGTTGGAATTTTTAACCGAGTAAAAAGCTATGAAATTGAGGTTAAGTAATATGATCAAAACAAAAAGCTTATAATAAAATATTTGAACTCATTATATTTAATTTAATCATATTTTTTACGTTTTTTTTGTTTGGGTTTAAGGCGTGCATATAAATAAAATGCTTTTTTTTAGTGGACCCATTTGGAATTTTAACCGAGTAAAAAAGCTCTAAAATTGAGGTTAAGCAATATGATCATGTTCAAAAGCTCATAATCAAATATTTGAACTCAAAATTATATTTAATTTAATCATAATGAGTTCAAATATTTAATTATAAGCTTTCAAAGATGATCGTATTGCTTAACCTCAATTTCATAGCTTTTTACTCTGTTAAAACTCTAACGGATCCACTGTAAAAGCACAATTAGACATGAACGCCTTAAACCCGAACAAAAAGGTCGCAAAATAAGATTAAATTAAATATAATGAGTTCAAATATTTGATTATGAGTTTTCGAACATGATCATATTGCTTAACCTCAATTTCAGAGCTTTTTACTCGGTTAAAATTCCAACGGGTCCACTAAAAATCCATTTAGATATGCACGCCTTAAACCCCAGGAAAATGACTGCAAAATAAGATTAAATTAAATAGTATAAGTTCAAATATTTGATTATAAGCTTTCGAACATGATCATATTGCTTAACCTCAATTTTCGAGATTTTTACTTGGTTAAAATTCCAACGGGTCCACTGTAAAAGCACATTTAGACATGCACGCCTTAAACCCGAACAAAAAGGTCGCAAAATAAGATTAAATTAAATATAATGAGTTCAAATATTTTATTATGAGCTTTCAAACATGATCATATTGCTTAACCTCAATTTCAGAGCTTTTTACTCGGTTAAAATTCCAACGGGTCCACTGTAAAAACCCATTTAGACATGCACGCCTTAAACCCCAACAAAAAGGTCGCAAAATAAGATTAAATTAAATATAATGAGTTCAAATATTTGATTATGAGCTTTCGAACATGATCATATTGCTTAACCTCAATTTCAGAGCTTTTTACTCGGTTAAAATTCCAACGGGTCCCTAAAAAGCCCATTTAGACACAGCGCACGCCTTAAAACCCAACAAAAAGGACTGCAAAATAAGATTAAATTAAATATAATAAGTTCAAATATTTGATTATAAGCTTTGAACATGATCATATTATTTAACCTCAATTTTTATTTTTTTACTCGGTTAAAATTCCAACGGGTCCACTATAAAAGCACATTTAGACATGCACGCCTTTTAAACCCAAACAAAAAAGGTCGCAAAATAAGATTAAATTAAATATAATGAGTTCAAATATTTGATTATGGCTTTTTGAACATGATCATATTGCTTAACCTCAATTTCAGAGTTTTTTACTCGGTTAAAAATCCAACGAGTCAACTGTAAAAACCCATTTAGACATGCACGCCTTAATCCCAAACAAAAAAAGGCCTCAAAATAAGATTAAATTAAATATAATGAGTTCAAATATTTGATTATGAGCTTTTGAACATGATCATATTGCTTAATCTCATTTCATTTTTTTTTTTTAATCGGTTAAAATTCCAAATGGGTCCACTTTGTAAAAAAGCCCATTTAGACATGCACACGCCTTAAACCCAAAATAAAAAAAAAAATTAGTTCAAAATAAGATTAAATTAAATATAATGAGTTCAAATATTTGATTATAAGCTTAAAAACATGATCATATTGCTTAACCTCAATTTTAGAGCTTTTTTAGATTAAATTTTAAATTCCAAAACGGGTCCACTTTGTAAAAGCCCATTTAGACATGCACACCTTAAACCAAACAAAAAAGGTCGCAAAAAATAAGATTAAATTAAATATAATGAGTTCAAATATTTGATTATGAGCTTTCAAACATGATCATATTGCTTAACCTCAATTTGAGCTTTTTACTCGGTTAAAATTCCAACGGGTCCATTGTAAAAACCCATTTAGACATGCACGCCTTAAACCCCAACAAAAAGGTCGCAAAATAAGATTAAATTAAATATAATGAGTTCAAATATTTGATTATAAGCTTTCGAACATGATCATATTACTTAACCTCAATTTCAGAGCTTTTTACTCGGTTAAAATTCCAACGGGTCCTTTATAAAAAGCCCATTTAGACATGCACGCCTTAAACCCAAACAAAAAGGTTATAAGCAAAATAAGATTAAATTAAATATAATGAGTTCAAATATTTGATTATAAGCTTTGAACATGATCATATTGCTTAAATTAACCTCAATTTTTATTAGCTTTTTTTTGGTTAAAATTCCAACGGTCCATTGTAAAACCCATTTAGACATGCACGCCTTAAACCCCAACAAAAAAAGTCGCAAAATAAGATTAAATTAAATATAATGAGTTCAAATATTTGATTATAAGCTTTTGAACATGATCATCATATTACTTAACTCTCAATTTTTAGAGCTTTTTTACTCGTTTAAAATTCCAACGGGTCCATTGTAAAAACCCCATTTAGACATGCACGCCTTTAAACCAAAAAAAAAGGGTCGCAAAATAAGATTAAATTAAATATAATGAGTTCAAATATTTGATTATGAGCTTTTTTGAACATGATCATATTGCTTAACCTCAATTTGAGCTTTTTTTACTCGGTTAAAATTCCAACGGGTCCTTTGTAAAAACCCATTTAGACATGCACGCCTTTTAAACCCAAAAAAAAAAAGGTCTGCAAAATAAGATTAAATTAAATATAATGAGTTCAAATATTTGATTATAAGCTTTCGAACATGATCATATTACTTAACCTCAATTTCATAGTTTTTTACTCGGTTAAAATTCCAACGGGTCCATTGTAAAAACCCATTTAGACATGCACGCCTTAAACCCCAAAAAAAAAAGGCCGCAAAATAAGATTAAATTAAATATAATGAGTTCAAATATTTGATTATGAGCTTTCGAACATGATCATATTGCATAACCTCAATTTCAGAGCTTTTTACTCGGTTAAAATTCCAACGGGTCCATTTAAAAACCCATTTAGACATGCACGCCTTAAAAAAAAAAAAAAAGGTCGCAAAATAAGATTAAATTAAATATTATAAGTTAAAATATTTGATTATAAGCTTTCAAACATGATCATAATGCTTAACCTCAATTTTAGAGATTTTTACTCGGTTAAAATTGCAACAGGTCCAGTGTAAAAGCCCATTTAGACATGCACGCCTTAAACCCAAACAAAAAGGTCGCAAAATAAGATTAAATTAAATATAATGAGTTCAAATATTTGATTATAAGCTTTCAAACATGATCATATTGCTTAACCTCAATTTCAGAGCTTTTTACTCGGTTAAAATTCCAACGGGTCCACTGTAAAAACCCATTTAGACATGCACGCCTTAAACCCAAACAAAAAGGCCGCAAAATAAGATTAAATTAAATATAATGAGTTCAAATATTTGATTATGCTTTTTTTGAACATGATCATATTGCTTAACCTCAATTTGAGCTTTTTTTACTCGGTTAAAAATCCAACGGGTCCACTATAAAAACCCATTTAGACATGCACGCCTTAAACCCAAACAAAAAAGGCCGCAAAATAAGATTAAATTAAATATAATGAGTTCAAATATTTGATTATAAGCTTTCGAACATGATCATATTGCTTAACCTCAATTTCAGAGCTTTTTACTCGGTTAAAATTCCAACGGGTCCAATTGTAAAAAAGCCATTTTTAGACATGCACGCCTTAAAACCCAAACAAAAAAAGGTCGCAAAATAAGATTAAATTAAATATAATGAGTTCAAATATTTGATTATAAGCTTTTGAACATGATCATATTGCTTAACCTCAATTTTAGCTTTTTTTTACTCGGTTAAAATTCCAACGGGTCCATTGTAAAAACCCATTTAGACATGCACGCCTTAATCCCAAAAAAACAAAAAGGCCTCAAAATAAGATTAAATTAAATATAATGAGTTCAAATATTTGATTATGAGCTTTTCAAACATGATCATATTGCTTATTCTCAATTTTTAGAGCTTTTTACTCGGTTAAAATTCCAACGGGTCCCTTTGTAAAAGCCCATTTAGACATGCACGCCTTAAACCCAAACAAAAAAAAGGCCAAAAAATAAGATTAAATTAAATATAATGAGTTCAAATATTTGATTATAAGCTTTTGAACATGATCATATTGCTTAACCTCAATTTCATAGCTTTTTACTCGGTTAAAATTCCAACGGGTCCCATTGTAAAAAGCCCATTTAGACATGCACGCTTTAAACCCAAACAAAAAAGGTCGCAAAATAAGATTAAATTAAATATAATGAGTTCAAATATTTGATTATGAGCTTTTCAAACATGATCATATTGCTTAACCTCAATTTTAGAGTTTTTTACTCGGTTAAAATTCCAACGGGTCCAATTGTAAAAACCCATTTAGACATGCACGCCTTAAACCCAAAAAAAGGTCCCAAAAAAGATTAAATTAAATAAAATAAGATTAAATTAAATATAATGAGTTCAAATATTTGATTATGAGCTTTTTTTAGTTAAAAACATGATCATATTGCTTAACCTCAATTAAATTTATAAGAGTTTTTGATTATAGCTTTTGAACATGATCATATTAAAAATTTCCAGCTTTTTCCGGTTAAAATTCCAACGGGTCAAAAACCCATTTAGACATGCACGCTTAAAAACCCAAACAAAAAAAGGTCGCAAAATAAGATTAAATTAAATATAATGAGTTCAAATATTTGATTATGGAGCTTTTGAACATGATCATATTGCTTAACCTCAATTTCAGAGTTTTTTTCGGTTAAAATTCCAACGGGTCCAATTGTAAAAACCCATTTAGATGCACGCCTTAAACCCAAACAAAAAAAAGGTCTCAAAATAAGATTAAATTAAATATAATGAGTTCAAATATTTGATTATGAGCTTTTTGAACATGATCATATTGCTTAACCTCAATTTAGAGCTTTTTTTACTGGTTAAAATTCCAACGGGTCCATTGTAAAAGCCCATTTAGACATGCACGCCTTAAACCCCAAAAAAAAAAAAAAGGCTGCAAAATAAGATTAAATTAAATATAATGAGTTCAAATATTTGATTATAAGCTTTTTTGAACATGATCATATTGCTTAACCTCAATTTCAGAGTTTTTTACTCGGTTAAAATTCCAACGGGTCCATTGTAAAAGCCCATTTAGACATGCACGCCTTAAACCCCAACAAAAAGGTCGCAAAATAAGATTAAATTAAATATAATGAGTTCAAATATTTGATTATGAGTTTTCAAACATGATCATATTGCTTAACCTCAATTTCAAGCTTTTTTTACGGTTAAAAATTCCAACGGGTCCACTGTAAAAACCCATTTAGACATGCACGCCTTAAACCCCAACAAAAAGGTCGCAAAATAAGATTAAATTAAATATAATGAGTTCAAATATTTGATTATGAGTTTTCAAACATGATCATATTGCTTAACCTCAATTTCAGAGCTTTTTACTCGGTTAAAATTCCAACGGGTCCACTGTAAAAACCCATTTAGACATGCACGCCTTAAACCCCAACAAAAAGGTCGCAAAATAAGATTAAATTAAATATAATGAGTTCAAATATTTGATTATAAGCTTTCGAACATGATCATATTGCTTAACCTCAATTTTAGAGATTTTTACTCGGTTAAAATTCCAACGGGTCCACTGTAAAAGCACATTTAGACATGCACGCCTTAAACCCAAACAAAAAGGTCGCAAAATAAGATTAAATCAAATATAATGAGTTCAAATATTTGATTATGGGCTTTTGAACATGATCATATTGCTTAACCTCAATTTTAGAGCGTTTTTTACTCGGTTAAAAATCCAACGGGTCAACTATAAAAACCCATTTAGACATGCACGCCTAAACCCCCAAAAAAAAAAGGCCAAAAATAAGATTAAATTAAATATAATGAGTTCAAATATTTGATTATGAGCTTTCGAACATGATCATATTGCTTATTCTCAATTTCAGAGCTTTTTAATCGATTAAAATTTCAACGGGTCCACTGTAAAAGCGCATTTAGACATGCACGTCTTAAACCCCAACAAAAAGTCTGCAAAATAAGATTAAATTAAATATAATAAGTTCGAATATTTGATTATAAGCTTTCGAAGATGATCGTATTGCTTAACCTCAATTTCATAGATTTTACTCTGTTAAAATTCTAACGGATCCATTGTAAAAGCACAATTAGACATGCACGCCTTAAACCCGAACAAAAAGGACGCAAAATAAGATTAAATTAAATATAATGAGTTCAAATATTTGATTATGAGCTTTCGAACATGATCATATTGCTTAACCTCAATTTCAGATCTTTTTACTCGGTTAAAATTCCAATGGGTCAATCTTTTTAAAACCCATTTAGACATGCACGCCTTAAACCCAAAAAAAAAAGGTCGCAAAATAAGATTAAATTAAATATAATGAGTTCAAATATTTGATTATGAGCTTTGAACATGATCATATTGCTTAACCTCAATTTTAGAGCTTTTTACTCGGTTAAAATTCCAATGGGTCCATTGTAAAAAGCCCATTTAGACATGCACGCCTTAAACCCAAAAAAAAAAAAAAAAAAAAAGATTAAATTAAATATAATGAGTTCAAATATTTGATTATAAGCTTTTTGAACATGATCATATTGCTTAACCTCAATTTTCAAGCTTTTTTTACTCGTTTAAAATTCCAACGGGTCCACTATAAAAGCCCATTTAGACATGCAAACCCTTAAACCAAAAAAAAAAGGTCGCAAAATAAGATTAAATTAAATATAATGAGTTCAAATATTTGATTATGAGCTTTTGAACATGATCATATTGCTTAACCTCAATTTCAAAGTTTTTTACTGGTTAAAAATTCCAACGGGTCCATTGTAAAAACCCATTTAGACATGCACACCTTAAACCCAAAAAAAAAGGCCTCAAAATAAGATTAAATTAAATATAATGAGTTCAAATATTTGATTATGAGCTTTTGAACATGATCATATTGCTTAACCTCAATTTTTAGAGCTTTTTACTGGTTAAAATTCAACGGGTCCCTTTGTAAAAAGCCCATTTAGACATGCACGCCTTAACCCCCAAACAAAAAAGGCCGCAAAATAAGATTAATTAAATTAAATATAATGAGTTCAAATATTTGATTATAAGCTTTTGAACATGATCATATTGCTTAACCTCAATTTTATAGCTTTTTTACGGTTAAAATTCCAATGGGTCCATTGTAAAAGCCCATTTAGACATGCACGCCTTAAACCCAAACAAAAAAAGGTTAAAAAAAATAAGATTAAATTAAATATAATGAGTTCAAATATTTGATTATAGCTTTTTTGAACATGATCATATTGCTTAACCTCAATTTTTGAGCTTTTTTTACTCGGTTAAAAATTCAACGGGTCCATTGTAAAAACCCATTTAGACATGCATTTTTTTAATCCCAAACAAAAAGGCCTCAAAATAAGATTAAATTAAATATAATGAGTTCAAATATTTGATTATGAGCTTTTTTGAACATGATCATATTGCTTAACCTCAATTTTGAGCTTTTTTAATCGGTTAAAATTCCAACGGGTCCATTTTGTAAAAACCCATTTAGACATGCACGCCTTAAACCCAAACAAAAAAAGGCAAAAATAAGATTAAATTAAATATAATGAGTTCAAATATTTGATTATAAGCTTTGAACATGATCATATTATTGCTTAACCTCAATTTTAGCTTTTTACTCGGTTAAAAATTCCAACGGGTCCCTTTGTAAAAGCCCATTTAGACATGCACGCCTTAAACCCAAAAAAAAAGGTCAAAAAATAAGATTAAATAAAATATAATGAGTTCAAATATTTGATTATAAGCTTTTGAAAACATGATCATATTGCTTAACCTCAATTTTAGAGTTTTTTACTCGGTTAAAAATTCAAATGGGTCATTAAATCTATAAAAACCCATTTAGACATGCACGCCTTAAACCCAAAAAAAAAGGCCCAAAATAAAATAAGATTAAATTAAATATAATGAGTTCAAATATTTGATTATTATGAGTTTTATGAACATGATCATATTGCTTAATCTCAATTTCAGAGCTTTTTTTACTCGGTTAAAATTCCAATGGGTCCATTGTAAAACCCATTTAGACATGCACGCCTTAACCCCAAACAAAAAAAGGCCTCAAAATAAGATTAAATTAAATATAATGAGTTCAAATATTTGATTATGAGCTTTTGAACATGATCATATTGCTTAACCTCAATTTTAGCTTTTTTTTTACTCGGTTAAAATTCCAATGGGTCCATTTTGTAAAAGCCCATTTAGACATGCACGCCTTAAACCCAAACAAAAAAGGAAAATAAAATAAGATTAAATTAAATATAATGAGTTCAAATATTTGATTATAAGCTTTTGAACATGATCATATTGCTTAACCTCAATTTTTTAGTTTTTTACTTCGGTTAAAATTCCAACGGGTCCACTGTAAAAGCCCATTTAGACATGCACGCCTTAAACCCCAACAAAAAGGTCGCAAAATAAGATTAAATTAAATATAATGAGTTCAAATATTTGATTATGAGCTTTTGAACATGATCATATTGCTTAACCTCAATTTCAGAGCTTTTTACTCGGTTAAAATTCCAACGGGTCCATTGTAAAAGCCCATTTAGACATGCACGCCTTAAACCCAAAACAAAAAGGCCGCAAAATAAGATTAAATTAAATATAATGAGTTCAAATATTTGATTATGAGCTTTTGAACATGATCATATTGCTTAACCTCAATTTCAGAGCTTTTTACTCGGTTAAAATTCTAACGGGTCCACTGTAAAAGCCCATTTAAACATGCACGCCTTAAACCCCAACAAAAAGTCCACAAAATAAGATTAAATTAAATATAATGAGTTCAAATATTTCATTATGAACTTTGGAACATGATCATATTGCTTAATCTAAATTTCATAGCTTTTTTCTCGGTTAAAATTCCAACGGATCCACTGTAAAATCACATTTAGACATGCACGCCTTAAACCCCAACAAAAAGGCCACAAAATAAAATAAAATTAAATATAATGAGTTAAAATATTTGATTATGAGTTTTCGAACATGATCATATTGCTTAACCTCTCAATTAGAGCTTTTTTTACTCGGTTAAAAAAACGGGGTCCATTGTAAAAACCCATTTAGACATGCACGCCTTAAACCCCAAAACAAAAAATGATGCAAAATAAGATTAAATTAAATATAATGAGTTCAAATATTTGATTATAAGCTTTTTGAACATGATCATATTGCTTAACCTCAATTTTATATAGATTTTTACTGGGTTAAAATTCCAACGGGTCCATTGTAAAAGCACATTTAGACATGCACGCCTTAAACCCCCAAAAAAAGGTCGCAAAATAAGATTAAATCAAATATAATGAGTTCAAATATTTGATTATGGGCTTTCGAACATGATCATGTAGCTTAACCTCAATTTTAGAGCTTTTTACTCGGGTTAAAAATCCAACGAGTCAACTGTAAAAACCCATTTAGACATGCGCGCTTTATCCCCAAAAAAAAAAAGGCCTCAAAATAAGATTAAATTAAATATAATGAGTTCAAATATTTGATTATGAGCTTTTTGAACATGATCATATTGCTTATTCTCAATTTTGAGCTTTTTAATCGATTAAAATTCCGGGGGTCCATTGTAAAAAGCCATTTAGACATGCACGTCTTAAACCCCAACAAAAAGGCCGCAAAATAAGATTAAATTAAATATAATGAGTTCAAATATTTGATTATAAGCTTTCGAAGATGATCATATTGCTTAACCTCAATTTCATAGCTTTTTACTCGGTTAAAATTCCAACGGGTCCACTGTAAAAGCACATTTAGACATGCACGCCTTAAACCCGAACAAAAAAGGTCCGCAAAATAAGATTAAATCAAATATAATGAGTTCAAATATTTGATTATGGGCTTTCGAACATGATCATGTAGCTTAACCTCATTTTAGAGTTTTTTACTCGGTTAAAAATCCAATGGGTCAACTGTAAAAACCCATTTAGACATGCACGCCTTAATCCCAAATAAAAAAGGCCGCAAAATAAGATTAAATTAAATACAATGAGTTCAAATATTTGATTATGAGCTTTCGAACATGATCATGTATTGCTTAATCTCAATTTCAGAGCTTTTTACTCGGTTAAAATTCCAACGGGTCCACTGTAAAAGCCCATTTAGACATGCACGCCTTAAACCCAAACAAAAAGACCGCAAAATATGATTAAATTAAATATAATGAGTTCAAATATTTGATTATGAGCTTTCGAACATGATCATATTACTTAACCTCAATTTCAGAGCTTTTTACTCGGTTAAAATTCCAACGGGTCCAGTGTAAAAGCCCATTTAGACACATGCACCTTAAACCCAAAAACAAAAAAGTAAAAAAAATAAGATTAAATCAAATATAAAAGTTCAAATATTTGATTATGAGCTTTTTTGAACATGATCATGTAGCTTAACCTCAATCAATTTTTTTTTTTTACTCGGTTAAAAATCCAACGGGTCAACTGTAAAAACCCATTTAGACATGCACGCCTTAATCCCAAACAAAAAAGGCCTCAAAATAAGATTAAATTAAATATAATGAGTTCAAATATTTGATTATGAGCTTTCGAACATGAACATGATCATATTGCTTAATCTCAAATTTCAGAGCTTTTTTAATGGTTAAAATTCCAATGGGTCCACTGTAAAAGCCCATTTAGACATGCACGCCTTAAACCCCTAACAAAAAGGCCGCAAAATAAGATTAAATTAAATATAATGAGTTCAAATATTTGATTATAAGCTTTCGAAGATGATCATATTGCTTAACCTCAATTTCATAGCTTTTTACTCGGTTAAAATTCCAACGGGTCCACTGTAAAAGCACATTTAGACATGCACGCCTTAAACCCGAACAAAAAGGTCACAAAATAAGATTAAATTAAATATAATGAGTTCAAATATTTGATTATGGGCTTTCGAACATGATCATGTAGCTTAACCTCAATTTTGAGTTTTTTACTCAGTTAAAAATCCAACGGGTCAACTGTAAAAACCCATTTAGACATGCACGCCTTAAACCCCAAAAAAAAAAGGCCTCAAAAATAAGATTAAATTAAATATAATGAGTTCAATATATTTGATTATGAGTTTTGAACATGATCATATTGCTTAACCTCAATTTAGAGCTTTTTTACGGGTTAAAATTCCAACGGGTCCCCTTTGTAAAAGCCCATTTAGACATGCACGCCTTAAAACCCAAACAAAATGACTGCAAAATAAGATTAAATTAAATATAATGAGTTCAAATATTTGATTATAAGCTTTCGAACATGATCATATTGCTTAACCTCAATTTCATAGCTTTTTACTCGGTTAAAATTCCAACGGGTCCATTGTAAAAGCACATTTAGACATGCACGCCTTAAACCCGAACAAAAAGGTCGCAAAATAAGATTAAATTAAATATAATGAGTTCAAATATTTGATTATGAGCTTTCGAACATGATCATATTGCTTAACCTCAATTTCAGAGTTTTTTACTCGGTTAAAAATCCAACGGGTCCACTATAAAAACCCATTTAGACATGCACGCCTTAATCCCAAACAAAAAGACCGCAAAATATGATTAAATTTAATATTATAAGTTCAAATATTTGATTATGAGCTTTCGAACACGAACATGATCATATTGCTTAACCTCAATTTTAGAGCTTTTTAATCTATTAAAATTCCAACGGGTCCATTGTAAAAAGCCCATTTAGACATGCACGTCTTAAACAACAAAAAGTTAAAAAAAAAAAAATTAATTATTAAATATAATGAGTTCAAATTTGATTATAAGCTTTTGAAGATGATCATATTGCTTAACCTCAATCAAAGCTTTTTTGATTAAAAAATTCCACGGGTCCATTGTAAAAATGCACATTTAGACATGCACGCCTTAAACCCAAAAAAAAGGTCGTAAATAAGATTAAATCAAATATAATGAGTTCAAATATTTGATTATATGGCTTTTCGAACATGATCATGTAGCTTAACCTCAATTTTAGAGTTTTTACTCGGTTAAAAATCCAACGTGTCAATTGTAAAAACCCATTTAGACATGCATGCCTTAATCCCAAACAAAAAGACCGCAAAATATGATTAAATTAAATATAATGAGTTCAAATATTTGATTATGAGCTTTCGAACATGATCATATTACTTAACCTCAATTTTCGAGTTTTTNCGGTTAAAATATAAAATTCCAATGGGTCCATTGTAAAAGCCCATTTAGACATGCACGCCTTAAACCCAAACAAAAAGACCGCAAAATATGATTAAATTAAATATAATGAGTTCAAATATTTGATTATAAGCTTTCGAACATGATCATATTACTTAACCTCAATTTCAGAGCTTTTTACTCGGTTAAAATTCCAGCGGGTCCAGTGTAAAAGCCCATTTAGACATGCACACCTTAAACCCAAACAAAAAGGTCGCAAAATAAGATTAAATCAAATATAAAAAGTTCAAATATTTGATTATGAGCTTTTGAACATGATCATGTAGCTTAACCTCAATTTCAGAGTTTTTTACTCGGTTAAAAATCCAAAGGGTCAACTGTAAAAACCCATTTAGACATGCACGCCATTAATCCCATTCAAAAAAGGCCTCAAAATAAGATTAAATTAAATATAATGAGTTCAAATATTTGATTATGAGCTTTCGAACATGTTCATATTGCTTAATCTCAATTTCAGAGCTTTTTAATGGTTAAAATTCCAACAGGTCCACTGTAAAAGCCCATTTAGACATGCACGCCTTAAACCCAAACAAAAAGGCCACAAAATAAGATTAAATTAAATATAATGAGTTCAAATATTTCATTATAAGCTTTTGAAGATGATCGTATTGCTTAACCTCAATTTCATAGCTTTTTACTCTGTTAAAATTCCAACGGATCCACTGTAAAAGCACAATTAGACATGCACGCCTTAAACCCGAACAAAAAGGTCACAAAATAAGATTAAATTATATATAATGAGTTCAAATATATGATTACGGGTTTTCGAACATAGTCATGTAGCTTAAACTCAATTTCAGAGTTTTTTACTAAGATAAAATTCCGACGGGTCAACTGTAAAAAGCCATTTTGACATGCACGCATTAATCCCAAACAAAAAAGGCCTCAAAATAAGATTAAATTAAATATAATGAGTTCAAATATTTGATTATGAGTTTTCGAACATGATCATATTGCTTAACCTCAATTTTGAGCTTTTTACTCGGTTAAAATTCCAACGGGTCCACTATAAAAATCCATTTAGACATGCACGCCTTAAACCCCAACAAAATGACTGCAAAATAAGATTAAATTAAATATTATAAGTTCAAATATTTGATTATAAGCTTTCGAACATGATCATATTGCTTAACCTCAATTTTAGAGATTTTTACTCGGTTAAAATTCCAACGGGTCCACTGTAAAAGCACATTTAGACATGCACGCCTTAAACCCGAACAAAAAGGTCGCAAAATAAGATTAAATCAAATATAATGAGTTCAAATATTTGATTATGGGCTTTCGAACATGATCATGTAGCTTAACCTCAATTTCAGAGTTTTTTACTCGGATAAAAATCCAACGAGTCAACTGTAAAAACCCATTTAGACATGCACGCCTTAATCCCAAACAAAAAAGGCCTCAAAATAAGATTAAATTAAATATAATGAGTTCAAATATTTGATTATGAGCTTTCGAACATGATCATATTGCTTATTCTCAATTTCAGAGCTTTTTAATCGATTAAAATTTCAACGGGTCCACTGTAAAAGCGCATTTAGACATGCACGTCTTAAACCCCAACAAAAAGGCAAAAAATAAGATTAAATTAAATATAATGAGTTCAAATATTTGATTATAAGCTTTCAAAGATGATCATATTGCTTAACCTCAATTTCATAGCTTTTTACTCGGTTAAAATTCCAACCGGTCCACTGTAAAAGCACATTTAGACATGCACGCCTTAAATCCGAACAAAAAGTCGTAAATAAGATTAAATCAAATATAATGAGTTGAAGGAACACTAAGAATAGTGTTTGCATCTTCCTGATCGAAAAAGTTTCGAATCTTAGTGGCATCCCATCTAGGTTTCCCCAGAACCATAAAGTCGCAACATCAAATATGTAGTTCATCACTAAATTCATATTCGCCATAAAGCTAAACTACAAAAGAACCACCCCAATTGTCATGGTGAATTCAAATATTACTATCAATCTCTGGCCTTGTGAGAAAACCATTGTGGAGTTGCAGAAAGGCTTGGTGAATACCTTTCCAAGCAAAGGAAGCTCGATGATTAGTCTTAGATTCAAGAATATGCCCTGAGGGATAGTATCTGGCCTTATAAATTTGAGCAAGCAAATTATTTGGTTCAAAGATGAGACGCCATATTTGTTTGCCAAGTAGATCAATGTTGAAAAGATGCAAGTCTCGAAAGCCCATGCCTCTAGCAGATTTTGGTTAACAAACTGTGTCCCATGGAATCATATGCCATCCTCGTTTGTTACTTTTCCCCGACCACCAGTAACGCCGTATGGATGTCATCATGTCATCTATAATATTTTGTGGTAGAAGGTAACATGACATCACATATTGTGGAAGTGATTGGATAACGGCTTTGATGAAAACCTCTCTACCATTTAATGAAAGGAGGTATTTGTCCTAGTGAGACATGCGCGAGTTCACCTTATCACGTGTGAACCCAAGGGCTGCAGTTTTATTTTTCCCTATTAGGAGAGGTACTCCAAGATAGATCCCATGATCATCCACTTCCATAAATTGAAGGATAGTATTAATAGCCTATTTTTGCTCAACGGAGGATAGTGGATTAAAAAGATGGTTGATTTTTCAAAATTTACTGTCTGTCCAGAGGATATAGCATAAGTTTTAAGAGCATTTTTAGGTGTTATACCTCCGTAGTATAGTTTCAGATAAAGACCATGCAATCTGTAATATCCCATTATTTGATTATTGACCAAAACGTAAAGAATCAAAAGTTAGTGGTTTTAGTTCAGTGACTAAAACGTAAAGTTTTAAAGTTTGGTGACAAAAGTGAAAAGTTGAGAAAAGTTCAAGGACCAACATGGTAATTTTCCCAATAATTATTTTTATTCCATAAATAGATAGATCATCTAAGGGTGTGGATCGAATATAAAAACTATAGTTTGATCTGATGTTTCTATATTGGAAAATTACGGTTAAAGTTTAAGTGTAATTCGGGTAATCGTATGAGCTCGGAATTTTATGAAAATTTGAAGGATGTCTTAAAAAGACCCGAAGAGAATAGCATCGAAGTTTTGAAACATTTTTAAATCAGATTAGATTCTATTCTATTCAGTATTTTGTATAGGTGGTGGAATGGCATTTTTGAAAATAAATTATTTCATTAATGGCATTTTAGACATTTCACCTATACTTTTTAATGAAAATTTATTATGGAAGAGGATAAAATATAGGTGTTGGCTTGTGATTGGTTATAACTAAGGGGTGAAATAGTCATTTGACTATTTTAGAGATTTTTATTTTTATATAGCCAAATTAGAAGACATTTGGCATTAAAATTAAAGATAGAAAAAACTAGAAATTTGCTCATCTTTCTCACAAGTAGCCGAGACCCCTAGCAAGGTAAGAGCAAAAATTTCAATTCAATTTTTGGCTTGATTTACTTGGTTTTTGGTTAGAGACATGAAATAAGAAATTGATCTCCTTTGAATTCTCTATCTTTTGACAAAAGTTTTGCTTAGTTTCCATATCTCTAAGATGAGTTTGACGATTAGGGTGGTTGAAGAGCATGTTAAGATTTCATTTTTTAAGGCTTAATCAAGTTGGAAATGGTGTTGTAGTGTTGCTTAGATGCTTGAAATGATGAAAACTTCTTGATAAACCTATAGGGACCATTTCGGCAAAATGAATAATATTAGGGGAATTTTTGTAAAAATTATTTTGATGATGGATTTGATTAGAATGATGTTTTCTAAGTTGAATTATGTTGCTGGATTGAAGAAAACATCACTTTAGTACCAATTTGTGAATTGTGTAAATTGGGTGAAATAAGTGAAAATTTGGAAAATATTCAAGAAGCATGGGTATGTTGTTTGCTATGATACAATGATCATTTTGGTATTAATATTTTTGAAAATGGATATGAAATGTGGAAGTTTCCAAATTTTAGTTTATAAACCCTAAGAGAAAGAATTTAGGGTTTAAAGGGAGATTATCAAAGTATTGGTTGTAATGTGTAATTTGAGATAAGATTAAAGTATTGGGAGCATGGTGGTTACAAAGAAGTACTTGGTTGAAAATATTAATTTTTCCATATTGGTATGTACGTGTATTAGTAAAGGTTGGACATGTACTTAAGGTTGCTTGTGTCATGTATTTAATGTACAAACAAATAACAATCGAGTTCGAGTACAAACAAGTGAAGAAAGAAGATAGAAAGTGCAATCGAACTTAGTGAGGCTAGTATAAATTATAACTTTGAAAGTGTCAAGGTGAGTGCAATGCATGCATAGCATGATTTTTATGTCATTCATTATATAATTGACACGTTAAAAATATGTCCAGAATTGAGAATACATGCATGGATCACTACATATCCATGGAATGTTATTTTACGTATGAATTGCTTAATATGTATATATGTTGCCATGTATGAGATTATGATTGATATAGAGCCCAAAGTATGAGATAGGAAATTAAAAGTATAGTTGGATATCCATAGAGTCATAAACAGCTGTATAAACATTTTAGCATTCTCGGTAGAGTGCAATTTATTATAAGCACTTCAGGTAAAATGCAAAATAATTAATAATTGTATACTCTGGTAAGTATACAAAAACACTTCGGTGTTAAGCACTTCCAGTAAAGTGCACCTAGTATACTATACTCATGTAAGTATAGGGGGGATGACTCGCGTACCAAAAATTTCCTTAATTCAATACTTGCGCTAAATGAATTGAAAAACAGGTTAAAAGGGCTTGAAAGCTCGATGATGAATATGGCAACGGTATTGGTAAGAATCAAGGTTATTACCATGTAATATGTTACTATATACAAATCATGCTTATAATCAAATATTTGAACTCATTATATTTAATTTAATCTTATTTTGCATCCTTTTTGTTGGGGTTTAAGGCGTGCATGTCTAAATAGGCTTTTACAATGGATCCATTGGAATTTTAACCGAGTAAAAAGCTATGAAATTTAAGGTTAAGCAATATGATCATGTTCGAAAGCTTATAATCAAATATTTGAACTCATTATATTTAATTTAATCTTATGCATTTTTCTTGGGGTTTAAGGTGTGCATGTCTAAATGGGCTTTTACAGTGTACCCCTTGGAATTTTAACCATGTTAAAACCTATGAAATTGAGGTTAATCTATATGATCATGTCCAAAAGCCCATAATCAAATATTTGAAGTCATTATATTTGATTTAATCTTATTTTACGGCCTTTTATTGGGGTTTAAGGCGTGCATGTCTAGGTAATTGCTTCTAAGATGGTGGGTTAGAGCCGCTTGAGGTTGCTTGCTTAGATAATTGAGTCTTAGAGGGTGCCGAGGACAAAACAACAAATCGCAAGCCATCTTCATCTTCAACCTTCACTCCATCTCCACAAGCCATAAACAAAGCTGGAAATTTCAGATTTGTTTTATCTATTTTCATCTTAATCTTTTTCAATCTTTTTACTTTTTTTCTTATTAATCATCTTCTAATTTTCCTTCTTATCTTTATTTCTTTGAATTTTGAACCTTGAATCTAAAATTTTCAAGAAAAGCCATTCTCTTTTCTCTTGAATTTTCAGACCTACCCATAACTTTCTTGATTGAGTCTAGAGCTCCTAGTTCTTGCAACAACATGATTGAAGGCTTCCAAATCCAAGATTGTGCTACTCTATCATTTGGTATCAGATTTGGGACGATTATTGACAAGAATTTTGGCATTTTGGGGTGAAAAACTCGAAAATTAGGGAAAATTCGTCAAATTCAAACGAGTGAATTTTGAGCAGAAAATATCCAGATCAGATCTACACCTTTGGAGGAGTCACCACATAAAATTTCATAATTTTTTGACATCGGGAATACCTCGAACGAAGTGGATCAAAGTTTCAGCAAAATTAGGGTTTTCGCCTACTTTAACCCTATTTTCATTATTTTTTCTTCAATTTTCGTTATTTTCAGTTTATTTACATTGTAAAAAGAAAAAAAAGAAAAGAAAAGAAAAGAAATAAAAGTGAAGAAAAGTAAGAAAGATCATACCTAGCCACCAACCACCATCAAGAATCATCAAGACCAACATCATCAACCACCGCAAGCATCACATTGAAGTGGATTCAGCATTGGATTTCTTCCTTCAAGTTGTTTCTGAGTTTTGGGGTTATCATCTTTCTAGACTAATTTTTTTTACTCTTAGTTTTTTAAGTTCCTTTGCTTTGCTTTTTCTTTCTTCTATTACGCCATTAACACCTTCTCTTTTCTGGTGTGAGTAGGACAACAAAGTTGAATTACAATCCTTCTTTCTTGCAACTATATTCAATTGGTGTCAAGCCTTTTCATTGGACTCCTAGTACAATTAGGACTCGTTGTTAGGATTAAACTCTGATTGTAACTTGTTGACTTATGGCATGAAGGTCTTTAAAGAGCACGAGATCGGTTTACTTGTCTCACTAAATATTTATTCTTGGAGTGTTTACTGAGATTTCTAGTTTTCTTTTGATTTTTACCTTTTAAATCTGAGTGTTTTAGGATGTCAGAAACAAGTAACGACGAAGAACCACATGAGGTGACTCTTCAAGAAGTTTCGGATATTCTCAATAAACTTGAACGGACTGTAACCTCATTGGCAACCAAGCTTGAGCACACTGATACAGTCATGACCGCAATCACTCAAACATTGGGAGATTAGAAACCACTGCTATCGCAAGCGATACAGAGGAGCCGAAGCGTCCAAATCTTGTTCCCATTCAGAATAGATGCCAAAACCCCATACATAGGCATAATCATTGCATAGAACCGAGACGAGCAACAAACACTGATAGAGTAGCGCAATCTTGGATTTGGAAGCCTTCAATCAAGTTGTTGCAAGAACTAGCAGCTCTAGACTCAATCAAGGAAGTTTGGGCAGATCTGAAAATTCAAGAGAAAATAGAAGGGATTTTCTTTAATTTTTCAGATTCAAGGCTGGAAATTTAAAGAAAGAAAGACAATATGAAGGATTAGATGATAAGAAATAAGAATATAAATAAAAAGATGAGAAAATATTAAGAAGAAGATAGGTAAAACAAATCTGAAAATTCTAGCTTTGTTTATGGAATTATGGAAGATGGTGTGAAGGTTGAAGATGAAGATGGCTTACGAATTATTGATGTTGTTTTTTCCTCGGCACCCTCTTAGACTCAATTATCTAAGCAAGCAACCTCAAGTGGCTCTAACCCACCCTTCTAGATGTGATTATCTAGGGAAGCAAGAGTGTGAAGATGATCTCCCTCACAAGAACTCGTCGAACTTATATTGAAGTAGACATCGAAGGCACAAGTAATCAACACTTGCAAAAACAAAATCACTAAATATTTCATAAATCAAAGAAAATCTGCCTTACAATGATGGAGGCTTCATCCTTTTATAGGCGAAGGATAGACAAAGTAATTTAACTTATACTAAAACAAGGAAAACCTAATCTAATTAAAAATAATAATAAAATAACAGCCTTTAAATTCCTTGTGCTTGTGTGGCAAGGGATAGGGTGATAAGGCAAGTTATAAGCTGATAAGGGCTGGTTGCTTGGGCAACAAGTAAACTTGATGAAGGCTGGTTTGCTTGGGCATCAAGTAATGGGCTGATAAGTGTTGTTTTGATTGGGCAGCAAGTAAAAGTTGATAGGGCCTTTATTTGGACGAATTTAAGGGTATTTGGGCTGGTTTAGATGATAAGAAATTGGTTCTTAGGCAAGGAGGCATGTGTGGGCTGTTTTAAAAGCTAACTAGGCCTAAAAACACTTGTAAATCCTAATTTGGGCTAAAAATAAAAATCTGACCCAATCTTTTATAGTAACAAGTATTGGGTCTAATTACAATAAAAAGGGCTAATTAATGGACATCTAAAGGCTCATGGATATCCATCTCCAAAGGTGCAGCAAGTTGAGTTTTTGTGACCCAATTATTCTTGAAGGATGTTAAGTGTGAACTTCCTTCAAGAAATTCTTCTTTCTTCGTGGCAGCTTGTAATCATTTGCTCACGAATTCATGGACGGTCGAATTCAGCTTGTCCTTGATTAGCTTAGACTTGGCTCGGGTTATTGGGCCAAGTGGAAAAGTAAGTCCATCTTGTCCTTGGAATTGCCTTGTGGTACATGTATCATCCCCTCCCTCCTCAAAAGGATTCATCCACGAATCTGAAACATCAAAGGGAGAAAGATCAGAAACATTAAAAGTTGTACTCACATTATACTCACCTGGTAGATCAATTCGGTATGCATTGTTGTTGATCCTTTCAAGGACTTGGAATGGTCCATCTCCTCGTGGATCCAATTTGGATTTCATACGGTTCGGAAATCTTTCTTTAGACATGTGCAACCAAACCCAATCTCCTGGTTCAAAGACAACTTGGCGTCGGCCTTTGTTGACTTTGGCAGCAACGTTTTCATACGTTTTCTTCCATTCTTTGGTTTGCCTTAGTGTGAATGGATTTAACTAACTCCGCTTTCTTTTCACCATCTAAGATGCTAATATTATCAATAGGTAAAGGAACAAGGTCTAATGTAGTTAAGGGGTTAAAACCATAAACTACTTCAAATGGAGAATAACCAATGGATGAATGAATAGAATGGTTGTAGGCAAACTCTACAAAAGGTAGATATTCTTCCCAAGTTTTTGTGTTCTTACCCACAACAGTTCTGAGTAATGCACCTAAGATCTGATTTATTACCTTGGTTTGCCCATCTGTCTGTGGGTGACAAGTGGTAGAATAAAGAAGTTTGGTACCTATATTTCCCCACAAAACCTTCCAAAAATGGCTTATGAACTTTACATCTCTATCGGAAACGATGATGTGTGGAATTCCATGAAGTCGTACTACTTCTCTAAAGAAGAGATCGGCTACATGTGTTGCATCATCCGTTTTATGGCATGGTATGAAGTGAGCCATCTTTGAAAACCTATCGACCACAACAAAAATACTATCTCGACCCTTTTTGGTACGAGGTAATCCAAGAATAAAGTCCATATATAAATCGACACAGGGGAAAGAAGGGATATGAAATGGTGTATATAAATTGTTAGGACTTACCTTGGATTTTGCTTGTTTACATACGATGAAAGATGCACATACCTTTTGCACGGTTTTCCTCATATGTGGCCAAAAAAATGCTCCATTGCCATGTCTAACGTTTTGGAGATGCCAAAGTGCCCCATTAAACCTCCGGAGTGTGATTCATGGACTACCAATTCTCTAATGGAGCCTTGTGGTATACACAACCTGTTTATTCAGAAAAGAAACTCATCTGCAAGATAAAACTTGTTAAAAGCACCTTTTAAACAATGAGTATAAATTTCCTTTAAATCTGGATCATTAGGATACAATTGCTTTATATGTTCGAATCCCAATATAGTAGCATGCATTTGAGTAATTAGGGTATACCTTCTAGATAGTGCATCTGCTACTACATTATCCTTACCTTTTTTGTACTTGATCACATAAGGGAATGTTTCAATAAACTCCACCCACCGAGCATGCCTCTTGCTCAAATTACCTTCAATGATTTGTGGTCGGTGTGTATGATGAACTCCTTTGGAAGAAGGTAGTGTGCCTATGCCTATACCAGAGGCATCACATTCTAACTCAAAAGTTTTAGAAAAATCGGGAAGACGAAGAATTGGAGCAGTACAAAGTTTACCTTTTAGTGTTTGGAAGGCTTGTTCTTGTGCCTCACCCCAATGAAAACCTACCGTTTTTTTGATGATATCTGTCAATGGTGAGGCAATAGTAGAGAAATCCTTGACAAAGCGATGGTAGAAGCTTACTAGGCCATGGAAGGATCTCACCTCGGTTATGGATGATGGCGTGGCCATTCTTGAATTGCTTTGACTTTTTCATTGTCAACATGGATACCCTGTGCACTTACTATAAAGCCTAGAAAACTAAGACTTTCACTACAAAAAACTCACTTTTCCATGTTAGCATATAATTGTTCTCTTCGGAGAACTTCGAAGACCGATCTCACATGAAAGATATGTAAATCAAAAGAAGAAGAGTAGATAAGAATATCATCAAAATAAACAACAACAAACTTACCTCTAAACTCCCGAAGGACATGGTTCATCAATCTCATGAATGTGCTAGGGGCATTGGTCAAACCAAATGGCATAACTGTCTATTCATATAAGCCGAACTTGGTCTTGAAAGCGGTTTTCCATTCATCTCCTTCTTTCATTCGAATTTGATGATAACCACTCTTCAAATCAATCTTGGTGAAGATGCATGCACCGTAGAGTTCGTGAAGCATGTCATCTAATCGTGGAATAGGATGCCTATACTTGATTGTTATTCGGTTGATCGTCGACAATCGACACACATTCTATATGAACCATCTTTCTTTGGCACCAAAAGTACTGGAACGACACAAGGGCTTAAACTCTCACGAATATAGCTTTGTTGAGTAGTTCTTCCACTTGCTTTTCTAACTCCTTGGTTTCGTTGGGACTACATCTATATGCTGGTCTATTTGGAAATAGGAGAACTCGGAATTAGGTCAATTTGATGTTCAATTCCTCTTAAGGGTGGAAAACCGTCAGGTGGATCACCTAAAACATCATTGAAGTCCTGCAAAAGTGAAACAAACACACTAGGCAAACTTTTGTTATTGTTAGTGATAGAAAAAAATTGTTCCCTAAAGCGGATGAGGATGCAAGGCTCTTTAAGGAAGGGGGCTTGCCTCCTTTTTCTCTCGCATAAATATTTTGAGACACTCTTTTTTTCTCACATTTAGGATCACTCACCACCCCTGGGCCTATACTTATTTGGCTTTTATCACTACTGGCCTCTTTTGTATTTGCCTTTTGTTTTTTATTATTTTTTTTCTTTTTCAACTTTTTTATTCCCACCTCCTCACGAAACTTGTTCATTCGCATCTGATCTTTGTACACCTCTTTTGGATCGAGTGGAGCCAAGGTATACTTTTTCCATGGTATACAAAGGAATACTTATTTAACTTACCATGGTGAGTCACATCACGGTCATACTGCCACAGTCGTCCTAAAAGTAAGTGAGATGCTTGCATAGGGATAACATCACACCAAACGTCATCACAATATTTACCCATAGTAAAAGAGATTAAGGCACGTTTGTTTACTGATAAGTGTTCATAAGTAATATTTTTCTTACCCTTTTTACTCATATTGTTGTTAGACTTAGGCTCATATTAGTTGCATAATTAGCCATTCATGCATTAATCCATGTTTCCTTCCATCATTGAGCTTGATTACATAACTTGGTAGTTTGTGTGGGAAAAGATGCTGCTTTGGTGTGTTTTGTGTGTATGTACAATATCACTTGCCAAAGCAAGGCTAGAGCTAGTTGGCAGGGCAATACATGAAGGAGATGCCGAGCTACTTGCCAGGGCAATGCATGAAGGAGACGCCGAGCCAGTTGCCAGGGCAATTGTCGACAAAGCACAAGGTGATATGGTAGTCGAAATTGATGACTATACAAGCCCAAGATGACGTGGAGCAAAGCCAAATCCCAAAGGAATTTGATTTCCATGAAGAGATTAAAGAAGAATTAAATTCCAAGAAGATAGGAGAAGTTCTAGTAGAAATATAATTATAATAAAGAATTATATTCTTTAAAGATAATTTAATTCCAACTTAACTTCCTCCTCAAAGAAGGACTTTGACCAAGCCCTATAAATTAGAGGGGAATTTTGACAACTCAAAGAGGGCAAGAGGAGAGAATTTTCGACAAGCATCTAGGGCAAGGGGATTTCGACAAGCTTCAATTCTTCATCTTCTTCTTTCTTGTTCAATTAGGTTCATGCTAGGGAATATTTATCTTGTGTTTCTTTGGAACCTAGCCATGAACTAAATCTATTTGGCTATGGTTATTGTGTTTTGTGGTTGTGATAAACTATTGGATTTTGTTTAGGTAACAAGAGTTTGCACTTTTCTATTCAAGGTTTATTCATTCTTGGTTCTTATTCTTGTTTGCGATTGAATTGGGAGAGGATCTCGTAACTTCATCTATTTATCTAATATCGGGAGAGTTAGATTCAAGAAATAAATGAATATAATCTTTATTCAATCTATTGATGGTGAAGATTAATCCGGCTTAGGAATAAGTCAAGGATTTCAACGGCTAAGAGGAGCGCAAGATTGGTTGTTGTTCACCCTTGATTCACGCAGGGATGTATTATCAAGGCATGCACAAGTAGCTATAGTTTCGACTTAGGGATAAGAAGAAACCATTGAAGAACGCTCTGCCCGAACCATGAAGGTTGCTGCCTAGATGCCCAAGTAGTTGCCCAACTAGTCGCCCTGGCAACCATCGATTAGTTGACAAGGCAACCCCGTTGTGCAAGTTGCCGATCACTTGGATGAACAAATCAAGTGGCCGATCACTTATCACGTTTAGAACGCAATATGCGATGCATTCTCGGATGAACAAATTTTAGTTGCCTCGGCAACCATGGACGCGAATGCCTTGGCAACCCTCGACGCCTCGGCAACCATGGATGCACACGCCTCGGCAACTCTCGACGCTACAGCAGCCCTTGACGCGCATGCCTCGGCAATTTTGGGAGCAGTCGCCACGGCAGCACATGCCTCGGCAATACCCTAGTACGCGGATTTAGTTAATTTCCTTGTTTGTGGTATTTTACCTTATGGCATTACTCACTAAGGGAAGAAGCGGTTCCGCCATGATGCGAAGCATTACTTTTGGGACGATCCTCTTTTGTTTAAACAATGTGTAGATCAGGTTATACACCGATGTGTCCCTGAAGAACAGCAACAGAATGTACTCCGGCAATGCCATTCTTCACCCTATGGAGGACATTTTGGAGGAACTCGTACTGCGGCCAAAGTTTTGCAATCCGATTTGTATTGGCCAACATTGTACAAAGATGCCCAAGACTTTTACAAGCAATGTGATCGTTGCCAGAGGACGAGCAATATCTCTAGACGACATGAGATGCCGCTCCAGAACATCATCGAGGTGGAATTGTTTGATGTATGGGGGATCGATTTTATGGGACCTTTCCCATCCTCATTCGGCAACCTATACATTCTACTTGCCGTCGACTACTTGTCTAAATGGGTAGAGGCAGCTGCAGTTCCCAACAACGATTCCAAGACCGTGCAACGATTCTTGCAGAAAAACATATTTACACGGTTTGGGATGCCGAGAGCAATTATCAGTGACGAAGGAAAACATTTTGATAACAGACTAATTGCCAAGATGTTGCAATGCTTCGGCATATCACACAAGATCGCCACGGCATATCACCCACAAACCAACGGGCAAGCATAAATTTCAAACTGGGAATTGAAGGGTATACTCGAGAAAGTTGTAAATCCCTCTAGGAAGGATTGGTCATTAAGACTAGATGACGCACTTTGGGCATATCGCACTGCATTCAAAACACCCTTAGGTATGTCCCCCTTCCGACTTGTCTATGGCAAAACATGCCATCTACCGGTGGAAATTGAACACAAGGCATATTGGGCAATCAAGACCGTGAATATGGATTGGGAAAGTGCCGGGAAAAAGCGTTTGTTGGACCTCAACGAGATAGAAGAATTCCGTGCACTCGCCTATAACAATGCACGAATCTACAAGGAGAAAACAAAGCGATGGCATGACAAGAAACTATTGCCACGACAATTCACGCCAGGGCAACTAGTTCTCCTATTCAATTCTCGGCTAAAACTTTTCCCGGGAAAGCTGAAATCAAGATGGTCGGGACCATTTGAAGTTGTCAAACCATTCTCCCATGGTGCCGTGATAATCAAGTCCATCACTGACAAACATGAATTCAAAGTTAATGGACAAAGATTGAAACACTACAATGGTGCCCATGTGGAACGTAACAAAGAAGTGGTCAACTTAGGAGATGCATGAGCATGCTCTCCCTTTGATATTTTATTTTTATTTTTATTTTTTTTATTCTGATTAATATTTTTTTATTTTATTTTTCGAACTTTTTTTTTATTATTTTTTATTTCCGATTATTATTATTTTTTAGGATAGATTTTTTTTTATCTTTTTATGTTTAAGAATCCCTTTATACATCTTTATTTATTTTCTTTTATTAGTTTACCTTTAATTTTAATCCTTATTTGATTTGTCTTTGAATTGTAGGAAAAGAGTTCAAGATAAAGAGGAATTTTAATCCAAGAAGGAAAACATCTTCAACAAGGAAACTAATGGGCTGGATCTAAGGCTTATATAAAGCCTCCAATTTACCCTAATCAAACCCCCTTGCCGTCACCCTCTCCCTAAACCAATACCCTTTTTTTTCATTTTCCTCTAATCCCACCCACCATATTTACCACCTATCTTTTCTATAAAACCCATCACCCTTAACCTATTCCTACTTTTTATCTTGCAAATTTTTAGTTTCTTTTCTTTTATTTGTTTTTACAAAACTCACAACCAAGATCATCTATGGCATCCAAGATTAAATTTTTAGTTCATCCAAGTTCCTCCAAAGAACCAAGATACAAGAAGTTTGCTACACCGGTGGTTCAAGAAAGATTTCACTCCAAGTTTGAAAGCTGGAAGATTCATGAAGAACAAGGCTTTGAATACTCCAACTCTCATCAAGATTTCGGCCTTGAACCATTCATCTTCGAGAGGATTGCACATCAAAAGTGGCAAATCTTTTGCCATCAACCGGAACCGGGAAACATCTCATAGGTAAGAGAATTCTATGCTCATTCACCTAACCCAGATAATCCTTATGTTTTTGTTCGTTACAAGGCCATACTCATAAGTCCCGAAAACGTCAACACCTTTTACGGGCTTTACATTGAGAAGGACGAGCATCAAGCCTTCGTTGATCAAATCACGCCCAAGCAACTCGACAAGGTGCTTTAAGAACTCACTCAACCGGGAACTCATTGGAACGACGGTAAATACAAGGGCACGGTAAGTCGCCTTCGGCTTAAACACGAGGCAAAACTCTAGAATAAGTTTGTTAAAACTTCTTTAATGCCCGCCACACACAATACTACCGTTGATATACCACGTCTTTTGCTCATACATTCTATTTTGCATAATCGCATCATTAACATTGGAAAAATTATTTGTGATGAGATTTTTGCATGTAGCTCAAAAGATAAGGGTTCTCTTTTCTTCCCTTGCTTAATTTCTAATCTTTGCAAGGAGATGCATGTCCCAAGTGAGTCCACCGATGAAAAGGCCCTACCAAAGTCTGATTGGAATCAAGCACAAATCCGAAAGCTAATGGGAGAGGCACCAAGAAATTCTTCAAGGCCTCCAATTGTTGCGGCAACTCCTGCCGCCCTGGCAATCCCTAATGCCCAAGCACCTAACGCCCGGGCAACTCGGCCATCAACCCCGGGACACTTTGAAGCACTTTTGCAACCATTGGTAAGCCACCTAAGGTAAATTGAAGACTGGAAACTAATGTTCATGCGGTACATGAAGGAGCACAACAATGCCATCACCCAAGTCATCCTAGAAAAGTACCCGGACAGTCGCGTGCCGTTTCCAATCATTCCTGTCGAGATCCTTGCCCCGGCACCCAATGAAGTAGTCGCCACGGCAACTGCAACAAATGATGCCGCGGCAACCTACATCGTGCCTGCACAAGCTGATGCCACGACAACCAACCCTGAAGATGCCACGGCAACCAAAGCTAAAGTCATCCCGGCAACCACTGCAAAAGCCAAAGGTAAATCACCTATGCCCGAATCAACTCCTACGGAATCATTGTCTAATTTTTCAGATTCGGATGAGTCCTCCATTGCACCAACAAAGACCGCACCAATTGAATCCTCCAAGCGAAAAGCCAATGACATTGATGAAGAGGACGACGAGGACAACCCCGTACGAGGATCGATTCCACCACCGGCAACAAGAAAACAATCATCGCGTTTAAGCAAGAGAATCAAGACACCGACCAAAAGGAAACTAATCATCTACGATGACGAACTCTCAGAGTATGTCCTCGTATGCATTTTATTTTTCGTTATTTTTATTTTTCTTTAATGCATGCATTGAGGACAATGCCTCGCTCGAGTTTGGGGGGTTGTTATTAGTAGTTACCATGTTTAGTTACATTCATCTTAAGTATTACATTTAGGATACATAAATTGCTTGCCATGCCTTTAGTTGGAACAAGAATTGCTTAGATTTGATGAATATCCAATGATGACTTTGCCAATGCACTTAATTGATAGAATTTTTATTCTAGGATATCCATGGAAAAACTTAGAATTATACTATGATGCTAAATTTGATGAAACACTGTTGTGGTTTGATTGATTTAAGGAATTCTAGTGAACTTAGGTTGATAATTAACAAATTGGGGGATTAGAATAAAAATTGGATGAATGCTAGAGGTGCCCGAAATTGGCTCTAGCATGTGCTAAAAAATCGATCACTAGAGGTGCCCGAAACTGGCTATTGTATATGCTAAAAAAAATTTTTTGATCGCTAGAGGAGCCCGAAACCGGCTCTAGTCAAATAAAACTAAAAAAAAACACTAGAGGCGCCCAAAACTGGCTCTAATTAAAACATGTTAAAAAGAACCCAATGAAGTAATTTGAAAACCTCTTGTTTGCACAGAATCCAAAAAATCAACTTGCACACAACTCCGCACACACTCACAAGCATTATAGTTTGATTCTGAGTAACTTCTAAGTTTTTTGAAAAATGAAAAGCCAATCATACTTTGTGCCCTGGTTCTGAGAATTGAAATCAAGTTCAAAGCTAAGTTTGTGAAAACTAAAGTCTTGGCAGGTAATTATTAGTTTGCATTGCTTGAGGACAAGCAATAGTTTGAGTTTGGGGGTGTGGTAAGTGTTCAAAAGTACTATTTTTCTTACCCTTTTTACTCATATTATTGTTAGACTTAGGCTCATATTAGTTGCATAATTAGCCATTCATGCATTAATCCATGTTTCCTTCCATCATTGAGCTGATTACATAACTTGGTAGTTTGTGTGGGAAAAGATGCTACTTTGGCATGTTTTGTGTGTATGTACAGGATCACTTGCCAAAGTAAGGCTAGAGCTAGTTGCCAGGGCAATACATGAAGGAGATACAGAGCTAGTTGCCAGGGCAATGCATGAAGGAGACGTCAAGCCAGTTGCCAGGGCAATTGTCGACAAAGCACAAGGTGATATGGTAGTCGAAATTGATGACTAGACAAGCCCAAGATAACGTGGAGCAAAGCCAAATCCCAAAGGAATTTGATTTCCATGAAGAGATTAAAGAAGAATTAAATTCCAAGAAGATAGGAGAAGTTCTAGGAGGAATATAATTATAATAAAGAATTATATTCTTTAAAGATAATTTAATTCCAACTTAACTTCCTCCTCAAAGAAGGACTTTGACCTAGCCCTATAAATTAGAGGGGAATTTCGACAACTAAAAGAGGGCAAGAGGAGAGAATTTTCGACAAGCATCTAGGGCAAGGGGATTTTGACAAGCTTCAATTCTTCATCTTTTTCTTTCTTGTTCAATTAGGTTCATGCTAGGGATTATTTATCTTGTGTTTCTTTGGAACCTAGCCACGAACTAAATCTATTTGGCTATGGTTATTGTGTTTTGTGGTTGTGAGAAACTATTGGATTTTGTTTAGGTAATAAGAGTTTGCACTTTTCTATTCAAGGTTTATTCATTCTTGGTTCTTATTCTTGTTTGCGAGTGAATTGGGAGAGGATCTCGTAACTTCATCTACTTATCTAATATCGGGAGAGTTAGATTCAAGAAACGAATGAATATGATCTTTATTCAATCTATTGATGGTGAAGATTAATCCGGCTTAGGAATAAGTCAAGGATTTCAACGGCTAAGAGGAGCGCAAGATTGGTTGTTGTTCACCCTTGATTCACGCAGGGATGTATTATCAAGGCATGCACAAGTAGCTAGAGTTTCGACTTAGGGATAAGAAGAAACCATTGAAGAACGCTCTGCCGAACCTTGAAGGTTGCTGCCTAGACGCCCAAGTAGTTGCCCAACTAGTCGCCCAGGCAACCATCGATTAGTTGCCAAGGCAACCCCATTGTGCAAGTTGCCACGGCAACTGAGTTGCCCGTGCACTCTTTTACCAAGACGATCCAATCGGCTATCACACCTCAACTCACGATAACCTGGCCTATCTGTCTCATTTGTTCTCATTTATTCTTTTACTTTATTGCCTTCTAGTTTAGTTATTAGTTAAACTCCTATAATCCTTTATTTGTGTTTTTACTTTTTACAGTGCAAGAGACTAGATTCTTGAAGTGGCACCAATCCCTGTGGAGATGATATCTTTTATATTATAACTTGCAACGTGTATACTTGCACAATTGCGTAGCACTTATTACGCGCAACATTTACCTTTAATTCTGACCCTTCATGAAGCCATTGGAGACAATATGGCTTTGGATGGCTTTGACAAGGTAGGTCAAGTGTATCAACTAGATAGATGCTCACCACATTCGCACAACTTCCGCTATCAATAATGATAGAATATAGTTTGCTTCTGATCAAACATCTTGTGTGGAAAATATTTGTTCTTTGCATCTCCGTATCGTCGATTGCTTGGATATTAAGTGAACGTTGAATCACCAAGATTTTAGGATCAGGTTCATCACTGGAGTAACCACCGGCGATGAATTCATTGTCAGAAAATTCCTCCTCTGACTTGGATGAGTAGCTCTCATCTTCTCGAATAAGAAAGAGTCTTGTATTTGGGCAATCTCTTTTATAGTGTCCATGATCGTTGCACTTGAAGCATACAATCTCTCGAGTTTGTTTGAGTGTTTGTGTGTTTTCCGCCAACATGGGGGTTTTTGTCTTGGTTTTGTCCAGTGACTTGGATGTTTCAATTTTCTGCTTTGGTCTAATTGAGTCGAGCAAAGGTTTAGAAGAATTAGAATGAGATAAAGGTTGAGTGATACCTTTGTCATAGTGATAATTCTTTTTTCGATATCGTTGTCGATCTTTGATGCGCTTTTCAATTTTCATGGCGAATTGGAATGCCTCTTGAAGGGTGTAGTAGGTTTTGAGTTCAAGTACCTCAAGAATGTTGTCATTGAGTCCGACAACAAACCTAGTCATTGTATCCTCTTCATCTTCTTGGATATCAGCTCTTTGCATCAATGATTCCATCTCATTGAGATACTTATCAACAGTCATGTAGCCTTGTCGGATTCTTTGTAACTTTTGTTTGATCTCTTGTCGGATTCTTGGCTTCTCCATTGAGATGCCGATTGCGAACCAATTGGGACCACCAAATGGATGCGTATTCAGTGAATTCGAGAGTCAACAGTGGAACTTGATCCTCTTTGGGGCATTGATAATACTCAAATAGAAGATCAACTCGATTTTCCCAGTCACAATGAGAATCAGGGTCATACCTTCCTTGAAAAGGTGGTACAATGATTTTTGGTTTGGCTAAGGTGTTTGTTGCTCATCTCGGCTCTATGCGAGGATTGTGCCCATGCAGGGGGTTTTGGCGCGTCTATTCTGAATGGGAACAAGATTTGGTCGCCTAGGCTCTTCAGTATCGCTTGCAATTGCAGTGGTTTATAATCTCCCAATGGTTTGAGTGATTGCGGTTGCAACTGTATCGGTGTGCTCAAGCTTGGCTGCCAAAGAGGTTACAATCCGTTCAAGTTTATTGAGAGTATTCGAAACTTCTTGAAGATTCACTTCATGTGGTTCTTCGTCGTTACTCGTTTCTGACATCCTGAAACACTCAGATTTAAAAAGGTGAAAAGGAAAAGAAAACTAGAAATCTCACTAAACACTCCCAGCAATAAATATTTAGCGAGGCAAGTAAACCGATCTCGTGCTCTTCAAAGCCCTTTCTGCCACAATTCAACAAGTTACAATCGGAGTTTAATCCTAACAATGAGTCCTAATTGTACTAGTAGTCCAATGGAAGGCTTGACACTTATTGAATATAGTTGCAAGAAAGAAGGATTGGAATGCCACTTTTAGTCCTACTCACACCAGAAAATAGGTGTTAAATTGCGTAATAGAAGAAGGAAAAAGCAAAACAAAGGAAATTAAGAAACTAAGAGTAGAAAAAAATTAGTAGAGAAAGATGATAACCCAAAAACCCAGAAACAACTTGAAGGAAGAAATCCAATGTTGAATCCACTTCAATGTAATGTTTGTGGTGGTTGATGATGGTGATCTTGATGATTCTTAATGGTTGTTGATGGCTAGGTATAAGCTTTCTCACTTTTCTTTCTTTTTTTTTTTTTAATTTTTTAAATTTTTTTTCTTTTTACAAGGTAAATAAATTGAAAATAACGAAAATTGAAGAAAAAAATAATAAAAATAGGGTTAAAGAAGGGGGAAAACCCTAATTTGGCTAAAACTTTATCCCCTTCGTTCGAGGTGTTCCTGAAGTCCAAAAATTCTGAAATTTTGTGTGGTGGCTCCACCAATGGTGTAGATCTAATCTGGAAAGTTTCAGCTCAAAATTCACTCGTTTGGTTTTGACGAATTTTCACTAATTTTCGAGTTTTTTTCCCAAAACGCCAAAATTCTTGCCAAGAATCGTCCCAAATCTGATACCAAATGATAGAGTAGCGCAATCTTGGATTTGGAAGTCTTGAATCAAGTTGTTGCAAGAACAAGGAGCTCTAGACTCAATCAAGGAAGTTTGGCCAGATCTGAAAATTCAAGAGAAAAGAGAAGGTATTTTCTTGAATTTTTCAGATTCAAGGCTGGAAATTTACAGAAAGAAAGACAAGATGAAGGATTAGATGATAAAAAATAAGAATATAAATAAAAAGATGAGAAAAGAATAAGAAGAAGATAGGTAAAACAAATCTAAAAATTCCAGCTTTGTTTATGGAATTATGGAAGATGGTGTGAAGGTAGAAGATGAAGATGGCTTGCAAATTGTTGATGTTGTTTTGTCCTCGGCACCCTCTTAGACTCAATTATCTAAGCAAGCAACCTCAAGCGGCTCTAACCCACCCTCCTAGACGCGATTATCTAGGCAAGCAAGAGTGTGAAGATGATCTCCCTCACAAGAACTCGTCGAACTTATGTTGAAAAAGACTTCGAAGGCACAAGTAATCAGCACTTGCAAAAACAAGCTCACTAAATATTTCATAAATCAAAGAAAATATGCCTTACAATGATGGAGGCTTCATCCTTTTATAGGTGAAAGATAGACAAAGTAATTTAACTTCTACTAAAACAAGGAAAACCTAATCTAATTAAAATAATAATAATAAAATAGCAGCCTTTAAATTCCTTGTGCTTGTGTGGCAAGGGATAGGGTGATAAGGCAAGTTGCTTGAGCAGCAAGTAAACTTAATGAAGGCTGGTTTGCTTGGGCATCAAGTAATGGGCTGATAAGAGCTATTTTGATTGGGCACCAAGTAAAAGTTGATAGGGCCTTTATTTGGACGAATTTAAGGGTACTTGGGCTGGTTTAGATGATAAGAAATTGGTTCTTGGGCTAGGAGGCATGTGTGGGCTGTTTTAAAAGCTAACTAGGCCTAAAAACACTTGTAAATCCTAATTTGGGCTAAAAATAAAAATCTGACCCAATCTTTTATAGTAACAAGTATTGGGTCTAATTACAATAAAAAGGCTAATTAATGGACATCTAAAGGCTCATGGATATACATCTCCAAAGTTGCAACAAGTTGAGTTTTTGTGACCTAATTATTCTTGAAGGATGTTAAGTGTGGACTTCCTTCAAGAAATTCTTCTTTCTTCATGGAAGCTTGTAATCCTTTGCTCACGAATACTTGCGCGGTCGAATTCAGCTTGTCCTTGATTAGCTTAGAATTGGCTCAGGTTATTGGGCCAAGTGGAAAAGTAAGTCCATCTTCTCCTTGCAATTGCCTTGTGGTATATGTATCAAACACCTTAGCCAAGCCAAAGATCACTGTACCACCTTTTCAAGGAAGGTATGACCCTGATGCTTATTGTGACTGGGAAAATCGAGTTGATCTTCTATTCGAGCATTATCAATGTCCCGAAGAGGATCAAGTTCCACTGTTGACTCTCGAATTCACTGAATATGCATCCATTTGGTGGTCCTAATTCGTCCGCAATCGGTGTCTCAATAGAGAAGCCAAGATAACCTCATGTGGAGAACTTAAAAAAGTCATGCGAGAACGATTTGTTCCCCCATTATATCAACGAGAGATCAAACAAAAGTTAAAAGGATCTCACAATGCTGCAGAACTGTTGATGAGTATCTCAAAGAAATGGAATCATTGATGCAAAAAGCCGACATACAAGAGGATGAAGAGGATACAATGACTAGGTTTGTTATCAGACTCAATGACAACATTCTTGAGGTACTTGAACTCAAAACCTACTACACCCTTCAAGAGGCATCCCAATTCGCCATGACAATCGAAAAGCGCATCAAAGATCGACAGCGATATCGACAGAAGAATTATCACTATGACAGAGGTACCACTCAACATTTATCTCATTCTAATTCTTCTAAACCTTTGCTCGACTCAAGTAGATCAAAGCAGAAAATTGAAACATCCAAGTCACTGGACAAAACCAAGACAAAAATCCTCATGTTGACGGAAAATACACAAACACTCAAACAAGAGGATAGTGATAATGAACGCATTAGACAAGATGAAAATGCTTCTAATCCCTCATGTGAAGTAGTAGGTCCACTTGCTATACTCTCATCACCTCCCCACAAAGAAAGTAAGTGTAATTCTAACCCTTCATTTGATTCTTGTCCTATCATTTCGTTACAAACACTTTCTCCTCTACAGAAATTGTACATTGATGATAAATTTTGTGAGAGGGATATGGGATGTGAGATACAAAAGACTGAGAGTAAAGAGGCTGAGAGTGAAAAAAGTCAAATTAATGGCCCAAATTTGGTGAGTGAAAATACATGAGGTAAAAGCCACAAAAAGCCCAAAAAAAAAGACAAGAAAAAGGACGCGACGAGTGATTTTGTTTTGACTAATCATTACAAATGTTCGAGTAGTGTTGTCTTATTTTTTCAGGATTTTGTTGAACCATTGAGAGGAGCTCAATTAGATCACTCCACATACAACAAAGAAGCCTTTTCAATTGAAGTTGATGATTGTTCTCTCATTGCCGATTTAGATTCGAGGACGAATCCTTTTGAGGAGTGGGGGAATGATACATGCATGAGCGGGGTTAAATTACTCATATTGGACAAGAAGCTGAATTTGTTTGATGCAAACAATAATGGCCAAAACAATGCACGCATAGGAGGTCAAAAACGATGCATCTTGGACAAGAAATTGAATCTGTTTGTAAAGTCTGGAAAGTCAGCTAACTTGCGTTGAGTTTTCGGATGGGATCCAGGCGTTTTTGGGTCAAGTTGTCTACTAATAAATTGTCCGCCATTCAGTTACCTTTCCAACGCATCTTGAAACGCATCAATCGGACATCGGGAGCTCAAGATACGTCCAATTTACTGAAGACTGCAGAAAACTAGATACGGGATTATTACGAGATTTTGTAAAATTCAGCCCAAAAGCTAACATATAAGGCTTTGGACGAATTAAACTTAACCCAACCTAATTATTAACATTTAAATTATGTTTTTAGAGTTTTATATACTTTAGGAACCAGCCACCCTTCTCCCAAGCCGTTAGATCAAGTCCAATTTAATGGACCAGATTTGTTTGTTTATTTTATTCATTCTTAGCTTTAGGTTAAAGCCATTCTTCATCTATAAAAGGATGATGTTTTCTTCTCTGTTTGAGGGATTTCATTGATTAATAAAAAGTTCTCTTTGGAGATTATAGTATTCTTTGAGTTTGCAAGTGTTCGGTAAACTTGTCTAGAAGCCATCTTCAATATAAGATCATCGAGTTCTTGTGAGGGAGATCATCTTCACACTCTTGCTTGCCTAGGTAATTGCTTCTAGGAGGGTGGGTTAGAGATGCTTGAGGTTGCTTGCTTAGATAATTGAGTCTAAGAGGGTGTCGAGGACAAAACAACAAATCGCAAGCCATCTTCATCTTCAACCTTCACACCATCTCCACAAGCCATAAACAAAGCTGGAAATTTCAGATTTGTTTTATCTATCTTCATCTTAATCTTTTTCAATCTTTTTACTTTTGTTCTTATTAATCTCTTATAATATTCCTTCTTATCTTTGTTTCTTTGAATTTCGAACCTTAAATCTGAAATTTTCAAGAAAAGCCATTCTCTTTTCTCTTGAATTTTTAGACCTGCCCATAACTTTTTTGATTGAATCTAGAACTCCTAGTTCTTGCAACAACTTGATTGAAGGCTTCCAAAATCCAAGATTGCGCTACTCCCTGGAAATTTCAGATTTGTTTTATCTATTTTCATCTTAATCTTTTTCAATCTTTTTACTTGTGTTCTTATTAATAATCTTCTAATTTTCCTTCTTATCTTTGTTTCTTTGAATTTCGAAACTTGAATCTAAAATTTTCAAGAAAAGTCATTCTCTTTTCTCTTGAATTTTCAGACTTGCCCATAACTTTCTTGATTGAGTCTAGAGCTCCTAGTTCTTGCAACAACTTGATTGAAGGCTTCCAAATCCAAGATTGCGCTACTCTATCACATTGGAAAGATAAGAGATAGGAGAATAAGTTCCATGAAGACTTCACAACCCAGTTATGCTCAAATCATGCTCTAAAATGGAAGACAATTGGACTAACATGAATCTGCCCAATGAAGAGTGGGAACTCTTCGTTTTGGCGCGCTCTTACTTTCCCTCCATGATCTAGGTGCCCAAAGTGAGTTTCCCTCCAAGGATGGCCAGTTGTGTCACTTGGGGAGGGAACATGCCCTTCCATGGTTGAGCTGAAGGTTGTAAGGTAAGGTGAGTTGAGCTGATCGAGCTAGAAGTGAGATGGCTTGAGCTGAGCTAGCTAGCTTAGTGAGCTTTACTTAGTTTCCAAGATGAATTGAGCTGCTACGAGTTGCCCTTAGCTAGATGAGCTTGTCTTGAAGTATCCTTGAGCTAACTCAAACTATTTGGAGCTGGTTGGAGCTAAACGAGCTAAGGTGAGCTGTCTTTCCATTCTTCCCTTGTTCCTTTAAGCTGCGATGAACTACAAACAATGCAAGATAACATAAGTAAATGCAATAATTAGAAAGCAGAATAATAAGCTAAGTAAAGATGTGGTTACTTAAGCTAAAGCATGCAAACTTCACTTAATATGCAAAAAGCAAGTTTATAACAGTATTGAATACATAAATAAGATAATAAAAGATAAAGTAAGGTAAAACTCCCTCATATTGAACTTGGAAGAACTTCAAAGTTGTGAGCTTGTTCAGTTTGAATTTGGTGCTCAGTAGGATCGCATCACTTACTGTCCAAGTAAGCCCAAATACCTATCAGCTTATTACTTGCTGCCCAAGCAACCAGCCCTTATTGGCTTATCACTTGTAGCCCAAGCCATCAAGAAGTTTAAATGTTGTTTTTTTATTATCAGGTTATCTTTGGTTTAGTAGAAGTTAAATTATTTTGTTTATCCTTCACCTATAAAATTATGAAGCCTCCAACATTATAATTCAGATTTCTTTTGATTAATGAAATATTTAGTGAGTTTGTTTTTGAAAGTACTGATAACTTGTGCCTTAGAAGTCTTCTTCAACATAAGTTCGACGAGTTCTTGTGAGGGAGATCATCTTCACACTCTTGCTTTCCTAGGTAATTGCATTTAGGAGGGTGGGTTAGAGCCGCTTGGGGTTGCTTTCTTAGGTAATTGTGTTTAAGAGGGTGTCAAGGACAAAACCATCGACAAATCCATCAAACCATCTTCATCTTCAACTCATCACACCATCTCGACAAGCCATAAACAAAGCTAGAAATTTTAGATTTGTTTTATCTATCATTATCTTAATATTTTCAATATTTTCTTTTCTTTTCTTAACTAAAAATAAAAATAAATAAATAAATAAAAATTATGAAAATAAGGTTAAAATATGGGAAAACCCTAATTTTGCTCAACTAGCCTCTATGATGGATCGAACTTCTTCAACCACTTGAATATCACCAAGAACACGGTGAATGTTGATATAATCACCAAGGAATCATCATAGCTCGATACCAAATGATAAAGTAGCGCAATCATGGATTGGAAGTCTTCAATCTAGTTGTAAAAATCTAGAGGCTCTAGACTCAATCAAGAAATCTACGCGCAAATCTAGATTTTCAAGAAGAATTGAATGGACGTTTTTGAAAAATTTAGATTCAATGCTGGAAATTCAAAGAAAAAAAGATAAGAAGATTAGATGGAGATTAATAAGAACAAAAACAAAAAGAATTAAAAAGGTCGAAAAAAGGATAGATACAACAAATATGAAATTTCAGCTTTGTTTATGGCTTGCAGAGATGGCTTGAAATTGAAGATGGAGATGGCTTGATGGATTTGTCGATGGTTTTGTCCTCGGCACCCTCTTAGATGCAATTACCTAAGCAAGCAACCTCAAACGGCCCCTCGCGTTCCGTACTCGAGCCCAAAAATCTCATTTTAAGGCTCAAAAATCCCTCTCAAGGCCCCCAAACCTTTATAATTAAGTCTAAGATAAATCCTCCATATTATGGGATTTATTAGGGTGATTTACTACCAATTTTACTCTTTGATAACCTCAAATCTTGGATTTAGCATTTACACTAGTCTTGGCTCTAAAACACCCCAAAAGCAACCAAAACAACAAATCATGCATACCAAGCAATCATCCTTAGGATGTGCACGAAAACAAGGGAGTTGGTGGTGTACTAACCTTAAATCCAAGATGAAAAACAAGCCTTTAACCACAACCCTTAAGCTTTCTTCTTCCCTTGCTCCTTGGAGGTCTCCCTAACTTCTTTCACTACATCAAAATGTTGTAAAACAAATTACAACATTGCTAAAAGAACTAAGGATGATAAAGGAAGAATCTAACATCAAGAAATGTGGTTAAATCTTCCAATCCCATTCAACTTCTCTAACCCCCACCAAAAACTCATTTTCCATCTCTCCACCATTTTCAAGGATCTTTACCTCTACTTGCAGACTTTGAATGAAGGATGACGAAATTCCACCTCTTAATATCTTATTATGTAACGTCTTCAACCTGATTTAGGCGAAAAACTAGAATCGAGAATGTTACAGCAAGGAAAACCGAAATCAGAACCAGAAAATTTCAAAACTTCTTTTGAGATTTATCATAGTATAACAGGATGGTTTCTTATCACTTTCTTGGATTCTACTTCCTTTGAAGTACTAAATCATTATGGACATAGATTACAGCCTTAAACAACTAGCTACACATTATAGTCACTTAACTCACTTGATCACATTTTTATTCCAATCACCTATACCGTTAGCATAATTAATAAACCTTAATATGACAATCCAAGATTAACTTATAGATACATTGCAATTTAATTATACATCATTATACTCTAATAGACATACAATGATTTACTGGTTCATTCTGTTACCTAAGGACCCAATTGAACATGATATCAGGTTAGGCCAAGACTTATAAATCGAATATTATACCTTTATGATTTGTCCTCAAGAATCCATTTGAAGGGTACATGCTCAATAATGCTCACATTATAATATTACACATTAAAGGTTTATACAATACATAAAATACATTTCGTATAATAGACAAGTATTGTGCCACCATCCTAGGAGTAAACTATCTAAGATAGTTTCCAACTCTACAGGAGCTTCGAACCAAGACTTGTAATTCTCAACCACAATAGAAATAGGCACACTTCATTATCTTGCAATGCATGACGTGGAATGCATTAGGCTTACCTAGCCTAAGCGAGTAGTAATATCAAAGCATTTATACATAAATCTTAAAGAATCATGCATCCAGATACACAATGATATATTAATGCATGATGTCATTGTCTTAACCTATCTTATAGATTTTATACTATATAGTAGCTTATCCAAGCTTCCTTTTACAATAAGTTGATCTTGTTAATACCAACTTGGCACATTGAAGTGTTCTTGAGACTTGGTAATTATTCATAAATTTTTGATTCTTTATTAACAATGTCAAAGCTTTCAAAGTTGACAGAGCTACTCAGAGCTTTCAGAGCTTTCAGGGATTATCAAAGCTTTCGGGCATTCTTCAGAATTTACAGAGCTTATCAGGGCCTTCGGGGCTTTCCAAAATGCTATCCATATCTTTTTCGTATTGTTATTTGTTTTCTCATTAGGTTCGGGTCTTTTACTTGTTTGCCTTAGATCACTATTGGTGATGAATAACATTAGTTCAAGCGATACTTAGCTCAGAGCACATAGAAGGGCTAATATCGAAACATATTAAGAGAGCGTCCCCTAAGCAATTGCTTAAATAAGAGTACCAAAGGTACTAAAAGATCATTTGATCTTAATAACAAGAGACCGTAGTCTAAACATTTCGGGCACCATCCAATAAATCAAAGGTCTTCCATTTTCCGAGGCAACTTATATGTTTTATCTTAATTTTGTCATTCAGGAAGTTGCTTATTGTACAAGTAACTTTACTTTAAAGTTAACAGGGATTTCTTAGGTTACAAGTAACCTTGCTTATTTCTTAATTTCAGTAGCTTATAATATCATTCAAGATTCCTTCTTTACTCCATAGAGTTAACTAATTAGTCTTTCATTGTAAATCTTATTGCCATTAGTTAGTAAGTTAATCCAGGCTTATTACAAGTACGCAGTTCTTATCAATATCAAAGACATTCCATGGCCAATCATTCAAGCATAGCAAGGCATTTTAAACACAACAATTGCAATATCATTCAAATTAAAACATGAATCTATGCTCATCATCAATTAGCTCTATTTGAGCCTTTTTACAATGTGCACGTAATGCATCTCATTCATAAGCAATCAATACATAATCTTAACAATTTAGACATCGAGATAACTCCGCGTTACCTGAGATACAAGTAACTACACTCACCTGTTATCTCAACATTATGGGATACCTGAACCACGAACAATCCTAGCATCCAAGCGACTTCTTTTAATGTCCCATAGCAAGATGCGTACCTCACAATAATAACACATCATTTAAAACTAATTCGATTCATTCCATTCACAAAATAGTCCCCTTTATTTAAATACCCAAAAATAGTACATATACTTTCATATATGTCCAAAATAGTCTTATTTACACTCATATATGTCTATACACACAATTTAGTTCATTAATGTACTTAACTGAGCAAAACAGTCCATAGTACTTGTTTATATACACAAAACAATCCAGCTTTTCATACATATATATTTTATACTCAAATCAGTCCACATATTTAATTATCATGCCATAACGGTCCATGTAAACATGTATATACAATCCAGGGTAGCATTACATATGTGTACAATTTACACACCCAAAACAGTATATGTAAACATGTATATACAATCCAGGGCAGCATTACATATGTGTACAATTTACACACTCAAAACAGTGTATGTGAACATGTATATACAATCCAGGGCAGCATTACATATGTGTACAATTTACTCACTCAAAACAGTCTATGTAAACATGTATATACAATCTAGGGCAGCATTACATATGTGTACAATTTACACACTCAAAACAGTCTATGTAAACATGTATATACAATCTAGGGCAGCATTAACATGTACACAACCATTCCTTCAAAACAATTCATTTTCATACATGTATATACAATTCTGGGTAGATTTAACATGTACACAATCATTCCTTCAAAATAGTCCATTTTCATACATGTATATACAATTTTGGGCAGATTTAACATGCACACAATCATTCCTTCAAAACAGCCCATTTTCATACATGTATATACAATTCTGGGTAGATTTAACATGTACACAATCATTCCTTCAAAACATTCCATTTTCATACATGTATATACAATTCTGGGCAGATTTAACATGTACACAATTATTCCTTCAAAACAATCCATTTTTATACATGTATACACAATTCTGGGTAGATTTAACATGTAAACAAACATTCCTTCAAAACATATAATCTTCCTCAAACAATTATACTAACATAAAATTCAAAGGATTAGCATTCTTGAACTTATCAAGCTTGTGTTTAATTCTAAAATAGAAGGAAAAATGGCAAATTTCTTACCCTTGAAGCCAACATCGAATGCTCCACTAAGATTACTCAAATTTGAAGCTCAATTCTAAGTTCTTCCCCAAATTCTTTATCTTTTGCCCCTCTAGATTATGATGCTCGGTTCACTAAGGAAGAGGATGACTTCCTCAATTTTTTCTTTGACCGATTCCCTCTCCCATTTACCCTTGTCTTGCTTTGACAAGTGTATAAGTCATTAACAAATTGAATTTTTAGCATGCAACTCCAATGTTTGACAACATTCGATTTTGGTACATTACTCATGGAGCCTCTTTTATTTCATTTTCTTATTTTAGTCCCAAATTCTTAAATTAGCCATTTTAATATACAAGAGACTAAAATTTCTTAGCAATTAAAATTGGTGACATCCTTCTAGGCCTAGTTTTGAGATATTACAATTCCTCCCTCCTTAAAAGAAATTCATCCTCGAATTTCTCATTAATCGAAAAGCGGAGTTCACTATTCTATCACAAAATTATTACTAACATCTTAAAGATTCCCTATCCAGGATTGTTATCACAATTGGTAACAATAACTTAATAATTTTAGGGCTGACCATAGCAACTCAAAACATAATTCATTCTATATTTGATATTCAAAAAAACTAAATTTCTTAAACAACAACCAAATTGTATTATTAGGCTCGGAATATTCCCATATATTCTGAGGATCAAACAGAGTAAACAAATTTGTTTTGATTGTAGTTTACCGAAATAAAACAAGAATTCAAACTCCTTGGTGGCCCAATTAATCTATGAAGACGTAGTGAGTCCATGGTTAGTCCGAGAATCGACTAAACCATGCTTTGATACCAATTTGTAACATCCTCAACCCAGTTAGGCGAAAAACCAAAATCGAGAACGTTACGATAAGGAAAACTGAAATCAGAACCAGAAAATGTCAAATCTACTTTTGAGATTTATCATTGTATAACAGGATGGTTTCTTATCACTTATAACTTTCTTGGACTCTACTATCTTTGAAGTATTAAATCGTTATGAACATAGTTTACAACCTTAAACAATTAGCTACATATTATAGTCACTTGACTCACTTGATCACATTTTTGTTCAAATCACATCCTATACCGTTAGCATAATTAATAGACCTTAATATGACAATTTTGGATTAATTTATACATACATGGCAATTTAATTATTCATCATTATACTCTAGTAGATCATACAATGATTTATTGATTCGTTCTGTTAGCTAAGGACCCAATTGAACAAGATATTAGGTTAGGCCAAGACTTATAAATCGAATATTATACCTTTATGATTTGTCCTTCAAGAATCCATTCGAAAGGTACATGCTCAATGATACATGTACCACAAGGCAACTCCAAGGACAAGATGGGCTTACTTTTCCACTTGGCCCAATAACCCGAGCCAAGTCTAAGCTAATCAAGGACAAGCTGAATTCGACCATCCAAGGATTCGTGGCAAAGGATTACAAACTGCCATGAAGAAAGAAGAATTTCTTGAAGGAAGTCCACACTTAACACCCTTCAAGAATAATTGGGTCACAAAAACTCAACTTGCACCTTTGGAGATGGATATCCATGAGCCTTTTAGATGTCCATTAATTAGCCATTTTTATTGTAATTATACCCAATACTTGTTACTATAAAAAGATTGGGTCAGATTTTTATTTTTAGCCCAAATTAGGATTTACAAGTGTTTTTAGGCCTAGTTAGTAGCCCACACATGCCTCCTTGCCCAAGAACCAATTTCTTATCATCTAAACCAACCCAAATACCCTTAAATTCGTCCAAATAAAGGCCCTATCAACTTTTACTTGCTGCCCAATCAAAATAGCTCTTATCAGCCCATTACTTGATGCCCAAGCAAATCAGCCTTCATCAAGCTTACTTGCTGCCCAAGCAACCAACACTTATCAGCTTATCACTTGCCTTATCACCATATCCCTTGCCACACAAGCACAAGGAGTTTAAAGGCTGTTATTTTACTATTATTTTTAATTAGATTAGGTTTTCCTTGTTTTAGTATAAGTTAAATTACTTTGTCTATCCTTTACCTATAAAAGGATGAAGCCTCCATCACTGTAAGATAGATTTTCTTTGATTTATAAAATATTTAGTGAGTTTGTTTTTGCAAGTGCTGATTACTTGTGCCTTCGAAGTTTTCTTCAACATAAGTTTGATGAGTTCTTGTGAGGGAGATCATCTTCAACTCTTGCTTGCCTAGATAATCGTGTCTAGGAGGGTGGGTTAGAGCCGCTTGAGGTTGCTTGCTTAGATAATTGAGTCTAAGAGGGTGCCGAGGACAAAACAACATCAACAATAAGCAAGCCATCTTCATCTTCAACCTTCACACCATCTTCTATAATTCCATAAACAAAGCTGGAATTTTCATATTTGTTTTACTTATCTCTTTCTCAATCTTTTTTAATATTTTTATTTATATTCTTATTCTTATCATATAATCTTTCTATTGTCTTTCTTTCTTTAATTTTCCAGCCTCGAATTTGAAAATTTTCAAGAAAATCCCTTCTCTTTTCTCTTGAATTTTTAGATCTGCCCAAACTTCCTTGATTGAGTCTAGAGCTCCTAGTTATTGCAACAACTTGATTGAAGGCTTCCAAATCCAAGATTGCGCTACTCTATCATTTGGTATCAGATTTGGGACGATTCTTGGCAAGAATTTTGGCGTTTTTGGGGAAAAAAACTCGAAAATTAGGGAAAATTCGTCAAACCCAAACGAGTGCATTTTGAGCTGAAAACTTCCAGATCCGATCTACACCAATGGAGGAGTCACCACACAAAATTTCAGAATTTTTGGACTTCGGGAACACCTCGAACGAAGTGGATAAAGTTACATTAGGGTTTCCCCCTACTTTAACCCTATTTTCAGTATTTTTTTCTTCAATTTTCATTATTTTCAGTTTATTTACATTGTAAAAAGAAAAAAAGAGAAAAAATAAAAAAAATAAAAAGTAAATAAAAAAAGAAAGAAAAGTGAGAAAGCTCATACCTAGCCACCAACCACCATCAAGAATCATCAAGATCACCATCATCAACCACCACAAGCATCACATTGAAGTGGATTCAACATTGGATTTCTTCCTTCAAGTTGTTTCTGGGTTTTGGGGTTATCATCTTTCTCTACTAATTTTTTTCTACTCTTAGTTTCTTAAGTTCCTTTGTTTTGCTTTTTCTTTCTTCTATTACTCAATTTAACACCTTCTCTTTTCTGGTGTGAGTAGGACTATATTCAATTGGTGTCAAGCCTTTCATTGGACTCCTAGTACAATTAGGACTCATTGTTAGGATTAAACTCTGATTGTAACTTGTTGACTTATTGCAGGAAGGTCTCTAAAGAGCACGAGTTCGATTTACTTGCCTCGCTAAATATTTTATTCCTTGGAGTGTTTAGTAAGACTTCTAGTTTTCTTTTGCTTTTCACCTTTTTAAATATGAGTGTTTCAGGATTTTAGAAACGAGTAACGACGAAGAACCACATGAAGTGACTCTTCAAGAAGTTTCGGATACTCTCAATAAACTTGAACGGACTGTAACCTCTTTGGCAGCCAAGCTTGAGCACACCGATACAGTCGTAACCGCAATCACTCAAACCATTGGGAGATTAGAAACCATTGCTATTGCAAGCGATACTGAAGAGCCTAGGCGTCCAAATCTTGTTCCCATTCAGAATAGACGCCAAAACCCCTGCATGGGCACAATCCTCGCATAGAGCCGAAACGAGCAACAAACACCTTAGCCAAACCAAAAATCATTGTACCACCTTTTCAAGGAAGGTATGACCCTGATGCTTATTTGACTGGGAAAATCGAGTTGATCTTCTATTTGAGTATTATCAATGCCCCAAAGAGGATCAAGTTCCACTATTAACTCTCAAATTCACTGAATACGCATCCATTTGGTGGTCCCAATTGGTTCGCAATCGGCGTCTCAATGGAGAAGCCAAGATAACCTCATGGGGAGAACTTAAAGAAGTCATTCGAGAACGATTCGTTCCCCCATTATATCAGCGAGAGATCAAACAAAAGTTACAAAGAAACCGACAAGGCTACAGGACTGTTGATGAGTATCTCAAAGAGATGGAATCATTGATGCAAAGAGCCGATATCGAAGAGGATGAAAAGGATACAATGACTAGGTTTGTTGTCGGACTCAATGACAACATTCTTCAGGTACTTGAACTCAAAACCTACTACACCCTTCAAGAGGCATTCCAATTTGCCATGACAATTGAAAAACGCATCAAAGATCGACAACAATATCGACAAAAGAATTATTACTATGACAAAGGTACCACTCAACCTTTATCTCATTCTAATTCTTCTAAACCTTTGCTCGACTCAAGTAGACCAAAGCAGAAAATTGAAACATCCAAGTCACTGGACAAAACCAAGACAAAAACCTCCATGTTGGTGGAAAACACACAAACACTCAAACAAACTCGAGAGATTGTATGCTTCAAGTGCAACGGTCATGGACACTATAAAAGTGACTGCCCGAATACAAGACTCTTTCTTATTAGAGAAGATGGGAGCTACTCATCCTAGTCGGAGGAGGAATTGTCTAACAATGAATTCATCGCTGGTGGTTACTCCAGTGATGAACCTGATCCTAAAAGCCTGGTGATTCAACGTTCACTTAATATCCAATCAATCGACGATACAGAGATGCAGAGAACAAATATTTTCCACACACGATGTTTGATCAAAGGCAAACTATATTCTATCATCATTGATAGCGGAAGTTGTGCGAATGTGGTGAGCAGCTATCTAGTTGATGTACTTGACCTACCTTGTTAAAGTCATCCAAAGCCATGTTATCCCCAATGGCTTCATGAAGGGTCAGAATTATAGGTAAACAAATGTGCCTTAATCACTTTTACTATGGGTAAATATTGTGATGACATTTGGTGTGATGTTATCCCTATGCAATTATCTCACTTACTTTTAGGACGACCGTGGCAGTATGATCGTGATGTGACTCGCCATGGTAAGCTAAATAAGTATTCCTTTGTATACCATGGAAAAAAAGTATACCTTGGCTCCACTCGATCCAAAAGAAGTGTACAAAGATCAGATGCGAATGAAGAAATTTTTTGAGGAGGTGGGAATAAAAAAAGATGAAAAAGAAAAAAGGAATGAAAAACAAAAGGCAAATACAAAAGAGGCCAGTAGTGATAAAAGCCAAAAAAGTATAGGCCCAGGGGTGGTGAATGATCCTAAATGTGAGAAAAAAAAGAGTGTCTCAAAATATTTATGAGAGAGAAAAAGAAGTGAGGCAAGCCCCCTTCCTTAAATAGCCTTGCATCCTCATCCGCTTTAGGGAACAATTTTTTTCTATCACTAACAATAACAAAAGTTTGCCTAGTGTGTTTGTTTCTCTTGTGCAGGACTTCAATGATGTTTTAGGTGATCCACCTGACGGTTTGCCACCCTTAAGAGGAATTGAACATCAAATTAACCTAATTCTGGGTTCTTCTATTCCAAATAGAACATCATATAGATGTAATCCCGACGAAACCAAGGAGTTAGAAAAGCAAGTGGAAGAACTACTCAACAAAGGCTACATTCGTGAGAGTTTAAGCCCTTGTGCCGTTCCAGTACTTTTGGTGCTAAAGAAAGATGGTTCATATAGAATGTGTGTCGATTGTCGACCGATCAACCAAATAACAATCAAGTATAGGCATCATATTCCATGATTAGATGACATGCTTGATGAACTCTACGGGGCATGCATCTTCACCAAGATTGATTTGAAGAATGGTTATCATCAAATTCGAATGAAATAAAGAGATGAATGGAAAACCGCTTTCAAGACCAAGTTCGGTTTATATGAATGGACAGTTATGCCATTTGTTTTGACCAATGCCCCTAGCACATTCATGAGATTGATGAACCATGTCCTTCGTGAGTTTAGAGGTAAGTTTGTTGTTGTTTATTTCAATGATATTCTTATCTACTCTTCTTCTTTTGATTTACATATCTTTCATGTGAGATCGGTCTTCGAAGTTCTCTGAAGAGAACAATTATATGCTAACATGGAAAAGTGCGTGTTTTGTAGTGAAAGTCTTAGTTTTCTAGGCTTTATAGTAAGTGCACAGGGTATCCATGTTGACAATGAAAAAGTCAAAGCAATTCAAGAATGGCCCACGCCATCATCCATAACTGAGGTGAGATCCTTCCATGGCCTAGGAAGCTTCTACCGTCACTTTGTCAAGGATTTCTCTACCATTGCTGCACCATTGACAGATATCATCAAAAAAACGGTAGGTTTTCATTGGGGTGAGGCACAAGAACAAGCCTTCCAAACACTAAAAGGTAAACTTTGTACTGCCCCAATTCTTTGTCTTCCAGGTTTTTCTAACACTTCTAAGTTAGAATGTGATGCCTCTGGTATAGGCATAGGTGCAGTTCTTTTATAGGAAAAACAACCAATCGCTTACTTTAGCGAGAAGTTAAAAGGAGCACATTTGAACTACTCAACTTATGATAAAGAGCTCCTTGTATTAGTTCGTGCACTTGAAGTTTGGCAACACTACCTTCTTCCATAGGAGTTCATCATACACACCGACCACGAATCATTGAAGTGGCTAAACGGCCAAGGTAATTTGAGCAAGAGACATGCTCGGTGGGTGGAGTTTATTGAAACATTCCCTTATGTGATCAAGTACAAAAAATGTAAGGATAATGTAGTAGCAGACGCACTATCTAGAAGGTATACCCTAATTACTCAAATGTGTACTACTATGTTGGGATTCAAACATATAAAGCAATTGTATCCTAATGATCCAGATTTCAAGGAAATTTATACTCATTGTTTAAAAGGTGCTTTTAACAAGTTTTATCTTGTAGATGGGCTTCTTTTCCAAATAAACAGGTTGTGCATACCACAAAGGCTCCATTAGAGAATTGCTAGTCCATGAATCACACTCTGGAGGCTTAATGGGGCACTTTGGCATCTCCAAAACGTTAGACATGGTAATGGAGCATTTTTTTGGCCACATATGAGGAAAACCGTGGAAAAGGTATGTGCATCTTGCATCGTATGTAAACAAGAAAAACCAAGGTAAGTCCTAACGGTTTATATACACCCCTTTCTATCCCATCTTTCCCTAGGGTCGATTTATCTATGGACTAAATTTATTCTTGGATTACCTCGTACCAAAAAGAGTCGGGATAGTATTTTTGTTGTGGTCGACAAGTTTTCAAAGATGGCTCACAGCATACCATGCCTAAAACGGATGATGCAACACATGTAGCCAATCTCTTCTTTAGAGAAGTAGTACGACTTCATGGAATTCCACGCACCATCGTTTCCGATAGAGATGTAAAGTTCATAAGCCATTTTTGGAAGGTTTTGTGGGGAAAGATAGGTACCAAACTTCTTTATTCTACTACTTGTCACCCACAGACGGATGGACAAACCGAGGTAATAAATCGGATCTTAGGTGCATTACTCAGAACCATTGTCGGTAAGAACACAAAAACTTGGGAAGAATATCTACCTTTTGTAGAGTTTGCCTACAACCATTTTATTCATTCATCCACCGGTTATTCTCCATTTGAAGTAGTTTATGGTTTTAACCCCTTAACTACATTAGACCTTGTTCCTTTACCTATTGATAATATTAGCAGCTTAGATGGTGAAAAGAAAGTAGAGTTAGTTAAATCCATTCACACTAAGGCAAAGCAAAGAATGGAGAAAACATATGAAAATGTTGCTACCAAAGTTAACAAAGGCCGACGCAAAGTTGTCTTTGAACCAGGAGATTGGGTTTGGATACACATGCGTAAAGAAAGATTTCCGAACCATAGGAAATCCAAATTGGATCCATGAGGAGATGGACCATTCCAAGTCCTTGAAAGGATCAACAACAATGCCATACCGAATTGATCTACCAGGTGAGTATAATGTGAGTACAACTTTTAATGTTTCTGATCTTTCTCCCTTTGATGTTTCAAATTCGTGGACGAATACTTTTGAGGAGGGAGGGGATGATACATGTACCACAAGGCAATTCCAAGGACAAGATGGACTTACTTTTCCACTTGGCCCAATAACCCGAGCCAAGTCTAAGCTAATCAAGGACAAGCTGAATTTGACCGTCCAAGGATTCGTGAGCAAAGGATTACATGATGCCATGAAGAAAGAAAAATTTCTTGAAGGAAGTCTACACTTAACATCCTTCAAGAATAATTGGGTAACAGAATCTCAACTTGCTGCACCTTTGGAGATGGATATCAATGAGCCTTTAGATGTCCATTAATTAGCCCTTTTATTGTAATTAGACCCAATACTTGTTACTATAAAAGATTGGGTCAGATTTTTATTTTTAGCCCAAATTAGGATTTACAAGTGTTTTTAGGCCTAGTTAGCTTTTAAAACAGCCCACACATGCCTCATTGCCCAGAACCAATTTCTTATCATCTAAACCAGCCCAAATACCTTTAAATTCGTCCAAATAAAGGCCCTATCAACTTTTACTTGATCCCAATCAAAACAGCTCTTATCAGCCCATTACTTGATGCCCAAGCAAACCAGCCTTCATCAAGCTTGCATGCTGCCCAAGCAACCAGCCCTTATCAGCTTATCACTTGCCTTATCACCCTATCCCTTGCCACACAAGCACAAAGAGTTTAAAGGCTGTTATTTTATTATTATTTTTAATTAGATTAGGTTTTCCTTGTTTTAGTAGAAGTTAAATTACTTTGTCTATCCTTCACCTATAAAAGGAATTCTTGTGCCTTCGAAGTCTTCTTTAACATAAGTTCGACGAGTTCTTGTGAGAGAGATCATCTTCACACTCTTGCTTGCCTAGATAATCGTGTCTAGGAGGCTGGGTTGAGCCGCTTGAGGTTGCTTGCTTAGATAATTGAGTCTAAGAGGGTGCCGAGGACAAAACAACATCAACAATTCGCAAGCCATCTTCATCTTCAACCTTCACACCATCTTCCATAATTCCATAAACAAAGCTGGAATTTTTAGATTTGTTTTACTTATCTCTTTCTCAATCTTTTTTATTTATATTCTTATTCTTATCATATAATCCTTCATCTTGTCTTTCTTTCTTTAATTTTCCAGCCTCGAATTTGAAAATTTCAAGAAAATCCCTTCTATTTTCTCTTGAATTTTTAGATCTGCCCAAACTTTCTTGATTGAGTCTAGAGCTCCTAGTCCTTGCAACAACTTGATTAAAGGCTTCCAAATCCAAGATTGCGCTACTCTATCAATCAATAATGCTCACATTATAATATTACACATTAAAGGATTATACAATACATAAAATACATTTTGTATAATAGACAAGTATTGTGCCACCATCCTAGGAGTAAACTATCTAAGATCATTTCCAACTCTATAGGAGCTTCCAACCAAGACTTGTAATTCTCAACCACAATAGAAATAGGCACACTTCATTATCCTGCAATGCATGACGTGGAATGCATTAGGCTTACCTAGCCTAAGTGAGGTAGTAATATCAAAGCATTCATACATGAATCTTAGCTTATAGATTTTATACTATATAGTAGCTTATCCAAGCTTCCTTTTACAAAAAGTTGATCTTGTTAAGATCAACTTGGCACATTGAAGTCTTCTTGAGACTTGGCAATTATTCATAAATTTTCAATTCTTTATTAACAATGTCAAAGCTTTCAAACTTGACAGAGCTACTTAGAGCCTTTAAATCTTTTAGGGATTATCAAAGCTTTTGGTCTTTCTTCAAAATTTACAGAGCTTATCAGGGCCTTCAAGGGTTTCCAAAATGCTATCCATATCTTTTCCGTATTCTTATTTGTTTTCTCATTAGGTTCAGGTCTTTTACTTGTTTGCCTTAGATCACTATTGGTGATGAATAACATTAGTTCAGGAGATACTTAGCTTAGAGCACATAGCAGGGGCTAATATCAAAACATATCAAGAGGGTGTCCCCTAAGCACTTGCTTAAATAAGAGTACCAAAGGTACTAAAAGATCATTTGATCTTAATAACAAGATATCGTAGTCTAAACATTTAAGGCACCATCCAATAGATCCGAGGTCTTCCATTTTTCGAGGCAACTTATATGTTTTATCTTAATTTTGTCATTCGGGAAGTTGCTTATTGTACAAGTAACTTAACTTTTAATGTTAATAGGGATTTCTTAGATTACAAGTAACCTTGCTTATTTCTTTATTTCAGTAGCTTATAATATCATTCAAGCTTCCTTACTTCTTTACTCCTTAGAGTTAACTAATTAGTCTTTCATTGTAAATCTTATTGTCATTAGTTAGTAAGTTAATCCAGGCTTATTACAAGTACACAGTTCTTATCAATATCAAAGACATTCCATGGCCAATCATTCAAGCATAGCAAGGCATTTTAAACACAACAATTGCAATATCATTCCAACTAAAACATGAATGTCATGCTATGAATGTATGCTCATCATCAATTAGCTCTATTTGAGCCTTTTTACAATTTGCATGTAATGCATCCCATTCATAATCAATCAATACATAATCTTAACAAATTAGACATCGGGATAACTCGTGTTGCCTGAGATACAAGTAACTACACTCACATGTTATCCCAACATTATGGGATACCTGAACCACAAACAATCCTAGCTTCCAACCTACTTCTTTTAATGTCCCATAGCAAGGTGTGTACCTCACAAGAATAACAAATCATTTAAAACTAATTCCATTCATTCTATTCACAAAACAGTCCCCTTTATTTAAATACCCAAAAATAGTCCATATACTTTCATATATGTCCAAAATAGTCCTATTTACACTCATATATGTCTACACACATAATTTAGTTCATTAATGTACTTAACCGAGCAAAACAGTCCACAGTACTTGTTTATATACACAAAACAGTCCAGCTTTTCATACAGATATATTTTATACTCAAATCAGTCCATATATTTAATTATCATGCCAGAACGGTCCATGTAAACATGTATATACCATCCAGGGCATCATTACATATGTCTACAATTTACACACTCAAAACAGCCTATGTAAGCATTAACATGTACACAATCATTCCTTCAAAATAGTTCATTTTCATACATGTATATACAATTCTGGGCAGATTTAACATGTACACAATCATTCCTTCAAAATAGTTCATTTTCATACATGTATATACAATTCTGGGCAGATTTAACATGTACACAATCATTCCTTCAAAATAGTCCATTTCCATACATGTATATACAATTTTGGGCAGATTTAACATGTACACAATCATTCCTTCAAAATAGTCCATTTTCATACATGTATATACAATTATGGGTAGATTTAACATGTACACAATCATTCCTTCAAAACATTCCATTTTCATACATGTATATACAATTCTGGGCAAATTTAACATGTACACAATCATTCCTTCAAAACAATCCATTTTTATACATGTAAATACAATTATGGGCAGATTTAACATGTAAACAATCATTCCTTCAAAACATATAATCTTCCTCAAACAACTATACTAACATAAAATTCAAAGGATTAGCATTCTTTAACTTATCAAGCTTGTGTCTAATTCTAAAACAGAAGGAAAAAAGGCAGATTTCTTACCCTTGAAGCCAACATTGAATGCTCCACTAAGATTACTCACAATTTGAAGCTCAATTCTAAGTTCTTCCCCAAATTTTTTTATCTTTTTCCCCTCTAGATTATGATGCTCGGTTCACTAAGGAAGAGGATGACTTCCTCAAATTTTTCTTTAACCGATTCCTTCTCCCATTTGCCTTTGTCTTGCTTTGACAAGTGTATAAGTCACTAACAAAATGAATTTTTAGCATGCAACTCCAATGTTTGACAACATTCGATTTTGGTACATTACTCATGGAGCCTCTTTTGTTTCATTTTCTTATTTTAGTCCCAAATTCTTAAATTAGCCACTTTAATATACAAGAGACTAAAATTTCTTAGAAATTAAAATTGGTGACATCTTTCTAGGCCTAGTTTTGGGACATTACAATTCCTCCCTCCTTAAAAGAATTCGTCCTCGAATTTCTCATTAATCGAAAAGCGGAGTTCACTATTCTATCACAAGATTATTACTAACATCTTAAAGATTCCCTATCCAGGATTGTTATCACAATTGGTAACAATAACTTAATAATTTTAGGGCTGGCCATAGCAACTGAAAACAAAATTCATTCTATATTTGATATTCGAACAAACTAAATTTCTTAAACAACAACCAAATTGTATTATCAGGCTAAGAATATTCCCATATATTTTGAGGATCAAATAGAGTAAACAAATTTGTTTTGATTGTAGTTTACCGAAACAAAACAAGAATTCAAACTCCTTGGTGGCCCAATTAATCTATGAAGATGTAGTGAGTCCATGGTTAGTCCGAGAATCGACTAAACCATGATTTGATACCAATTTGTAACGTCCTCAACCCGGTTTAGGCAAAAAACCGGAATCGAAAATGTTACAACAAGGAAAACCGAAATTAGAACCAAAAAATTTCAAAACTTCTTTTGAGATTTATCATAGTATAATAGGATAGTTTCTTATCACTTATAACTTTATTGGATTCTACTTCCTTTGAAGTATTAAATCATTATGAACATAGATTACAGCCTTAAACAATTAGCTACAAATTATAGTCACTTGACTCACTTGATCACATTTTTATTCCAATCACATCTAATACCGTTAGCATAATTAATAGACCTTAATATGCAATCTAGGATTAACTTATACATACATGGCAATTTAATTATACATCATTATACTCTAATAGATCATACAATGATTTACTAATTCGTTATGTTAGCTAAGGACCCAATTGAACATGATATCAGGTTAGGCCAAGACTTATAAATCGAATATTATACCTTTATGATTTGTCCTTTAAGAATCCATTCGAAAGGTACATGCTCAAATAATGCTCACATTATAATATTACACATTAAAGGATTATACAATACATTTCGTATAATAGACAAGTATTGTGCCACCATCCTAGGAGTAAACTATCTAAGATAGTTTCCAACTCTACAGGAGCTTCGAACCAAGACTTGTAATTCTCAACCATAATAGAAATAGGCACACTTCATTATCCTGCAATGCATGACGTGGAATGCATTAGGCTTACCTAGTTTAAGTGAGGTAGTGATATCAAAGCATTTATACATAAATCTTAAAGAATCATGCATCTAGATACACAATCATATATTAATGCATGTTGTCATTGTCTTAACTTAGCTTATAGATTTTATACTATATAGTAGCTTATCCAAGCTTCCTTTTACAATAAGTTGATCTTGTTAAGATCAACTTGGTACATTGAAGTCTTCTTGAGACTTGGTAATTATTCATAAATTTTTTATTCTTTATTAACAATGTCAAAGCTTTCAAAGTTGATAGAGCTACTCAGAGCTTTCAGATCTTTCAGGGATTATCAAAGCTTTTAGGCTTTCTTCAGAATTTATAGAGCTTATCAGGGCCTTCGGGGCTTTCCAAAATGCTATCCATATCTTTTCCGTATTCTTATTTGTTTTCTCATTAGGTTCGGGTCTTTTACTTGTTTTCCTTAGATCACTATTGGTGATGAATAACATTAGTTCAGGCGATACTTAGCTCAGAGCACATAGCAGAGGCTAATATCGAAACATATCAAGAGGGCGTCCCCTAAGCAATTGCTTAAATAAGAGTACCAAAGGTACTAAAAGATCATTTGATCTTAATAACAAGAGACCGTAGTCTAAACATTTCAGGCACCATCCAATAGATCCAAAGTCTTCCATTTTCCGAGGCAACTTATATGTTTTATCTTAATTTTGTCATTCGGGAAGTTGCTTATTGTACAAGTAACTTTACTTTAAGGTTAATAGGGATTTCTTAGGTTACAAGTAACCCTGCTTATTTCTTTATTTCAGTAGCTTATAATATCATCCAAGCTTCCTTCTTTACTCCTTATAGTTAACTAATTAGTCTTTCATTGTAAATCTTATTGCCATTATTTAGTAAGTTAATCCAGGCTTATTACAAGTGCACAGTTCTTATCAATATCAAAGACATTCCATTGCCAATCATTCAAGCATAGCAAGGCATTTTAAACACAACAATTGCAATATCATTCAAAATGGTTGAGTAATGAATGAAAATTTGATGCTCGAAGTAAGGAGGTTGCAAATTGGGTAAAGGAAATGAAGCCCCTATATCCCACATAGATGGGATAAATGGAATGGGAAGTGTGTATATACACTTTCCCTCTTTATGTCATTGAAGACTTGAATGGAAATTGTACCTTGTATACAAGGGGGTGTGAATCCAATCTCATTTCATTTGAGGCACACTCGCACGATATGGGTGATGCGAATGTTTAGACTAGTCGAGCCTTACGTGGACCTACAAACATTTTACCACTTCGAATTATTTTTTCTTTTGAGATAGCATATTATCTCGAAATTAAAGATAATTTCATATTGAAATCCGAATTTTTCTTGCAGCCTACTCATATATCTGATCAAGGGCAAAATTAGAATATTTTTTATTCGCGTTTGACCTAATTCTCCCCTATAAATACATGATCTTTTTCAGTTGTTTAACACACAATTAAAACGCAATTAAAAATCGTTTTCCTTCTCCAAATTGCATTGGTTTTTTTAGTGATAGTCGAAGGCTCAATTTCGTTCGTGATTACTTAGTCGTACTACTGAAGATAACCATCTATTGTTGTATTCTGGGAGACTGACGACCGAAGATCTCTAGAACCGAAGAGCGGTCGAATCTGTCTTAAGGAAACTGCATTTCTAGCATGCTTCAACAATTGTGTCTGGTTATTTTGAATCTGTATTTCATTTATTTTTATTTTGATTATTCTAATTTCATTACTTTAATTTATTTTACATTTATTTCGAATTTAACCTTGTTTTGTCTAACACTTCCCATATTTGTTCATAATCCGAAAAACACTCGCTCTGACCTATTTGTTGGAACTTGAAAACGACATTCGTCGCCGGTTTCTTGCTTGTAATTCAGGAGCAATCCCTTTGATCCAAGTCTTTCTCGAACAAACCAGATAAATCGAAACTTTGTGAAAATGAAATAAGATCGAAAGCATTTAAAAAGCTGGGACTCACAATACATTCTTGTTTCTTAAATTTAAGTAAGAAAACTTTGTGATCCCTGTTATACGAAACCATATACAACAAATAACTGCGTTAATTGCATCATGTGTCTCTAAACTATGACTCTTATTTTAAATTAATCCTAAAATTTTTAAATATTCGAATTTCATCCTCAAACTTAAGAGGACTGTTATAAACAGTTAGTTAGAACGAATCTGTTAGTTGCTAGTAAGTGGTTAACAGTTAGTTACCAACTATAGTTAGCTTATAAAAAGCTATCGATGTAATTTATTTTTTATATACAAAATAAATGAAAGTTTCATTCTTTGAACATGGTTCTTATTTAATTTTTCTCAACTCACCGTCAACATTTCTTTCGGATAATAATCATAGTTTGTTGTAAGGAAGATTTAATAGGGTGATATTTTTATTGTTTGTAATGGTAGAAATAGACCAGAAGAATTGAACCACATTAAATACTATTTTTTAATATAATTATTTTTTCTCATTAATTATATTTTTGCCCACAAATTTACAACATACATATACAATTGAAGACAAAAAATTAAACCTCTTTTGTTGTATTAACTGTCCATGCTTTGTTGCTCTGATCCTTGCCAAGTCCAAACTATGTCCTCCAACGAAGGCTTGAGTTCTTGCTTACAAAATTTCTTATATTCCAACGTATCCCCAGATGTTTTCGTCATCTCCACCACATAAAAAGATGGCGTAACCTCGAATATCTCAGCATCAATGGCCAGCAATCCCTTCCTCCCTTCCTTAACCCCTTGCAATTTCACCTTCCCATCTTTGTTCATAATCTGGAAACACTCGCTCGGGGCTATTTGTTCAAACTTGTAAAGGATATCCATCGCTGGTTTCTTGCTTGTAAATCGGGAGCAATCCCTTTGATCCAAGTCTTCCTCGAACAAACCAGATAAATCGAAACCTTGTGAAAGTGAAATAAGATCGAAAGCATTGAAAAAGATGGGGCTCACAATGCATCCTTGGTTCTTACCTGTAAGTAAGAAAACTTTGTGAGCCCTATTATACAAAACCATATACAATTAATAACTGAGTTAATTTTGTCATCTGTCTCCAAACTATGTCTCTCATTTTAAAGTAGTCTCCAAACTTTTGAACATTCTAATTTCATCCTCAAACTATGTATCTCATAACAAACTTTGACCCCTGAACTTTTGAATATTCCAATTTCAGCCCCAAATTATAACTTTCATTCCAATTTCATTCCCAAAATCCTCAAATTATCAGTATATACTAGTCATATCTCATGTTAATAAAATTGTTATAAAAAAATTAATTGACACATAAACACCAATCTCTATTATGTAATAACAAGATGTGTCATAAACGATATTTTGAGGATGCAATTGAAATGTTTAAAAGTTTGGAGAGTAATATAGAATGAGAGTCATAGTTTAAGGACATATGATGCGATTAGCTCTAAATAACTAGAATGTTTTAAAACAAAGAAATTAGTTTAATTACGGCATAACGCCAAAAATGCCCCTAAGGTTTGACTGAATAGTTATTTTGGTATTTTTTTAAAGCAATCTAATCATCAAAATTTCATTATGGGTTAAAAAGATCCCTCGGTAGATGAAAACTAATAGTCAACTAACATTAAATGGCTTGAAATGACATGACAAACATACATGGCAAATTAGGTAGTGCACGCTGACATAGTAATGCCATATAGACAAATGTGCTGATTTTACATCATGGCACATCTGTCAATTTTTTTATGTAAAATCGTATAAAATAAAATTATGATGACGTGTCATTATGTCAAGTCATTTTAAGTTGTTTACCGTTAGTTAACTGACAATTTTTATCAACGGATGAGCCATTTTAATCTAAAATGAAAGATTAATACTTAAAACGCTTAAAAATAATATAGGCCAAAATGATTATTTAGTCAAATGTTAGTATTTTTTGACATTATGCCTTTAATTAAACACTATCTTGGCTATCATCCAATGTGGAAGAGGACCAGTTGTCGAATACTGCATGAACATCTTCAATTATGGAGTTTTTATTACGATCCCGATTGGGTGTTGGTGGTGGGGTGTCGATATGTTTATAGCCTTTTTTGAACCAACTATTCTCCATAAGTTTGGCAATCGTCATCCGTTGGTTAGGGTTAGGGTCAAGAATCTTGGAAAGAAGCTTACGAACCTCTGGCGGGAACCATTGCGGGCATCTGAATTCACCTTTGCTTATCTTTTTATACAATTCCATCAAATTCTCATCGTGAAATGGAAAAAAAACCAGCCAAAAAACATAAAGAATCACCCCACAAGACCAGATATCAACTTTGGCGCCATCGTAGCCTTTCATTTCAATAACTTCAGGAACAACATAAGCTGGTGTTCCACATGTTGTATGAAGAAGACCATCTTGTCTCCTCGATTCCCTCAAAGCACTTAATCCAAAATCAGAAACTTTAAGGTTCCCATTTTCATCCACGAGGAGATTCTCAGGCTTTAAATCGCGGTGATAAACACCTCGGCTATGGCAATAATTGACAGCCGCGATTAATTGCTGGAAATACCTCCGGGCACCGTCTTCTTTGAGCTTACCTTTGGCGACTTTACTGAAAAGCTCACCACCTTTAACATATTCCATTACAAAGTATATCTTTGACTTGCTTGCCATTACCTCGTACAAACGAACAACGTTGGGGTGTTTCACGAGTCTCATTACAGAGATTTCACGTTTAATTTGATCGATTAAACCGCCTTTCATTATCTTTTCTTCGTCGATGATTTTAGTGGCACGACTTTGGCCAGTTATCATGTTCCTTGCATAGTAAACCTTGGCAAATGTTCCTTGCCCAAGTAATCTCCCAAGTTCGAACTTTTGCATTACGACTCTTCCTTTCTTCTCCATAATTGTTAAAAGAGAAAATGAATGCTTAAGCTTCTGCAAAGGTTCAACAATGGAGATTAATCGTTAAAACTTAAAGCCACCAAGGGTTTTTTTTTTCCCAACAACGGAGGAGAGAAAGCCAGTGGTGGTAGCTGATTTCAAAATTCACCAGCATGGCAATTGGCTACAAATAATGCCCCCCTTTGAAAATGGCATAAATTCTGGTTTATTCTTTGTTGCATAACTACTAAAGGCTATCCAAATCCATGGATCTTCCACCTTCCATAAAATAAACCAGACATGTTACCAAAATAGTAGAGATTTGATGAATCTTATCTTCAAGGATTGGATGTAATTTTTTTCCTATATATAGTGATTTACTACTGCTTTTAGAATTCTGATATATTGGATGAAGGATCCAATGCCTATAATTATTATGTCTACTGATCTATATAAGGACTTTGAGGAAAATCCCAACTTTAACAAATTCTTTTATTACTTCATGTACTAAGTCATGAATTAGTCCATATATAAGCTGATCATTTTTAGTCATTGTAGTTTTTAGATTTTAATCCTAACTTAAACAGAAGTCATTAAATATATTAAGTTAAATTCTTGCTATTAGTCTATATATCATGTGTAACTTATAGATTTAGTTCATGTTATCTAATTTGAACATTTTAAGTCTATAAATTTAATCATATTGTCCCCATATTGTTTGAGACAAGACTCGGATTTCAAATTTTGTAAAGTATAGGATTAAAACCGACTAAATTAAAGTACATGAATAAGTCTACAATTTATGCATGGTACAAGGACTAATGACATTTTTAGAGGGTTAGGTGTTCTCATCCATCCAGACGCATATTCTTCAAAGGGACGTTGTCGTATCTAATTTATTCTTTCAAGTTATTTAGTTTAATCTACTTCTATAATTGTTTTTTTTTTTTTTTTGCTTTTATATATTTGAGCTGAGAGAGAATTCATCCAATAGGAATCAAAACCCCAATATTCATTCTCTTTCTTTTGTTTCTATTTTTTAAATTTCGTATCTTTTTTTCTCTATTGTCATTTGAGAAAATCTTTGAATCCTTTATCTTGTTCTTTTGTTCAGATCTTCACATGTAATCGAACAAGAGTTTATTTGATCCAAACTTCCGCATACCAATCAGAAGAAACATCGAACTTACCGTTAACAAAGATATCAGGATATTTGATGAGCAAATAATTTGAATCCGACTGTGAGGTTATTTCAGGTACTACATTTGTATCTGGTGTCAACCAAGCTGGAAGGACTGAAGGCTTGATGAGATGAAAGTAAGGAGGGTTGCGCTTCGAGAACCATATCATGAACTGATGTGTTTAAAAGAAACCTTTGAGAAACCGCAAGGACAACTAAAAACATTAATAACGTCTCTGAGTGTCACAAGTTAAAATGGTTTGCATCACAGAATCTTGTATCGTGTTATGAACCAATGGTACGAATAGTAATCGGTAAGGAAAAGAATGAGTATCAAAGTCTCCTAGGTGATAATTAATTACTTATAAGTTGGACTAAGTTTGTGATGAGTGTAAAATGACCCACGACGTAATCAAATGCAATGAGGTAAAGTGATGACTACGTGTAATTATTATTTATTCCAATAGCAAAAATAATAAACTACCACCCGACTCCAGAGTCATTAAATTTTTTATTTGATTCTATTTTTTATCATTTAATTAAGAATTTTGTTAATTGGGTCATTAAACTTTCAATTTCATTTCAATAAAGCCATTGACAGTTAAGTATTAAAAGAATTGCTAACGTGAAGTTAAGCAAATTTGTCTAATAACACATTTGATCCTCATTATTTGTATATTATATTAATTTAATCATAATCAGGATAATAGTACCTTTGATGCACATAATTAGAAATAATTCAATGAATTTAATTTCTCTAGGGATGAGCATCCGATCAGGTTGAGTCAAAAAAATTTGAGTTGTTCGAGTTGAAGAGTTCTATTTTATGACTCAAACTTTATTTGAAATTTTTTCGATTCAAGTCGAGTGTATGAAATTCGATTCAACTCGAGTTGTCGAGTTTTTGTACAAATTTAATTGTAATTAGTTATAATGTTATAATGCAGATTGATTACATAAACCGATTTCTCTAATCATATAAGGTATACATATATATATATGTCTTCATATTCGTTTTCACATGTGTTAGTAAGATTTGTAATATTATTTAATGAAAAAATATTGTCTAAAATTCTAAAATATATTTACTATGTTATTTTTAAGTGAGGAATTTTTAATGATAAAGTATTAATAGGAGTATAAAGCAATAAAGAAATTGGCGAAAAGAAAGATGTTGCGTGATTTAACTGCTATGCAGTTGGTGCAAGTATAAATTAATAGCATCTCCACAGCGATTGCTGAAACTCTATTTTGTAGCTTTTCGCACTATAAGGAAAATAAGTTTGATAATAATGAATCAAAGTGATATGTAACTAAAGCTAAACTAAGAGTAAATGAAAGATAAAATGAATCTAAATAGCAAGGGAAGAAACCAAATGCTTATGAGCAGGTCGGGTTATTGAGTATTGTGATGTTGTTGCCTTCTGACTTGCCAAGACAATTGCTCTAACTTAGATGATCGACAGAGTTTTCATTTGTGCCTCCCTATTATCCCTAACTGAAGACTTGGCAACTGTTAACTTCTCAGAAGTACTATCTTTCATATACATATTACCATGCTTTTGCTTGACTTTGAGTATATATTCATGCATTTAGTTAGTAGAATCATGAATTTCCATTAAGGAGTTATGGAATGTTTCTTTTGCCATAGTAAAGGTGTATTTCTTTGTTGTGGTGTGCATGGCAGGTTAGGAGCAGGAGTAGGACAAGAGCAGTTGGCAAAGCAGAGCGAGGGACCATAAGATAAATGCTAAGAACTGTAGGCCGAGGACTGCCAAGATAGGTTGGCAAAAGAAGGGTGGCCGATGTCCGGTCAATTAGTCGTTGGTCAAAGAGTCTAGTCAACCCTAATTTTCAAACGAGAAGATAAATGGATAAGAAGATAGCACGCTTTATCCTAAGTGCATAACCAATTTTCAAATTTAAACCTCATCTAGGGTTTCCACGAAGTGCCAATAAAAAGCAAGTCAATCATTGACCCAAGTAGGCTGGACCGTGGTGAAGAAGGCAAACTATGGTTCGATTAGGCTAAGACCGAGAGCTTTGGATCCATTGAAGGATTACATCGACGAATCTCCTTCTTTGTCCATTTCTCGTTATTTTAATTTGTTTTTACGGTGGTGTTGATTTCAAATGATATGGCGTTGGTGTTCCCCCAACCATGAACTAATTTTCTTAAGTTGGTTGGAGATGTTTTTGCGATGAAGGATTAGCTATTTCCAGCTTTTCACAATTGAATGCCTTGGCATTTTTGTGTATCTTGCTAGCGCTTACATTTCCTAATTTCATTGTCATACGATAGTTGGCATCACATGCCTATTATCTCTTAATATTTTAACAGACTTAGGGGATAACGACTAATTGTTGAGTAATAAGGTGAGAAACTTCGACTGAAGATGTTCAAGTAGATGAGCTTACTTCGGAAGTGAGTCTACCCCCTAGGAGTAAAGATTAAAACTTTGTAAAGTTAATTATTGAAAAACATCACTATAGACATTTAGGAGTTAATTGTAATTAACTTAGGATATTTCCATCGATAGAGGTAATACTAATTAAAATTTGTTCGGCAATAAAACCAAGGCTGAAAGTTATTAATTGTTGCCATAGCTAGCATGAAATCCAAGCATCATTTGCCAACGCCAACCATCTATTTGAATACATCAGTTTGCCAAACTACCTGAATTTTCATTGCATTTTTCCTTAGTCATTTTTCTGATTCCAAAATTCGAATTCGAAATCAAACTCATTTGTCCCTTTCACAAGTCGTGGCATTTAATTCCTAGACAATCCATGTGGATTCAATACTCAGCTTACTGTTGTATTACTTGTTGCCGTGTATACTTGCATGCAAAAGGACCTAAACTTGACATTATTTACTGGCATATTTTCATTCATTCATCGATTATTTGCCAAGCATTAGTTAGTCGACAATTTTTTGGCGCTATTGTCGGGGATTGCAACGGAGTTTGTTATTTTCATTTTTACTTGTGTTTGTTTATTTTACTTATTTTGTTTTGCTTGGTGTATGACCAGGAGCTCACCGCGAAAGAAGATTGGACATACGATCCAGAGATTGAAAGAACCCTATGCAGATTGAAAAAAAACTTCAAGAAAAGACTCAAAATTGGAATGGAGTAGATGGTGTCATAAATAATGATGAGAATCCACCAATACATAATGACATTCCATCTACTCCTGTGGCTGTCGTTGCTGAAAATCCAGAAGAAAGACCTATTAGAGAACACTTGGCACTAAATATGGACGATTTGATGCTAGGCCTAATTGGTCCCGAGGTAAATGCAGTTAATTTTTAACTTGTACCGATAATGATTCAGACTCTATTGCTTGTAGGTCAATTTGATGGATCACCTACTGGAGACCCAAGGTTACACTTGAAGCAATTCATGGAGGTTTGCCAACTATTTCAGCAACCTGGTGTAGCTGAAGAGACAATGAAGCTAAAACTATTCTCATTTTCTTTGAGAGATAGAGCAAAAATATGGGTAAATTCTTTGCCACTTGGTTTAGTCATGGGAAGAATTATGCCAAAAATTCCTTCTAAAATTCCAGCCAACTAAACTTAATGCCAAGCTAAGGAGTGAAATCATTACTTTTAGGCAGTCTGATGATGAGACTCTGTACGATGCTTGGGAGCGTTTTAAGGACTTGTTGAGGATGTTTCCTATGCGTAGATTCCCTACTTGGACCCAGATGGAGACCTTTTATTACAGACTCAATGCTTATGCTAGGGATGTGGTTGATGCTTTGGCAAATTGTTCGTTGCTAGACAAAAATTACACAAAGGAGTTTGACATCCTTAATAGGATTGCCACCAATGATCTCCAATATACTACTAACAGATTGAGAACCGAAACAAAAATTACTAGAAAATTAGAGCTTGATACATTATCTTTGAATGTTGCTCAAATTTCCAATCTCACTAAAATAATGAAGACAATGCATAAACCTACTGATGTCCGAGAAGCAAAAGCACTGAACCCTTCCGCAGTACTTGTGGAAAGGATCATACTGTGGATGAATGCCCATTAAACCCCGAAATCGATAAATTTTGTTGGAAATTTCAATCACAATTTTAACCCACATTCCAATACTTACAATGCAGGTTGGAAGCAACATCCCAAATTTTCTTAGGTAAATTAGAGAGGTAACCAATTTAATGCCCAGTGATAGAACAACAATGCACCACCTAGATTCAACCAGAATGCAATGCCATAGAGAGTACAAAACAATTCCCAATCAGGGTAGAGATCTACCTAGGGAAATTCTTTAACAAAGTACATGGAACGAAATGATGCAACTGTTCAAAGTTTAGCAGCATCTATGCGGAACCTGGAGGTTCAGCTAGGGTAGTTTGCCAATGCACTTAGTAACAAACCCCAATGAACTTTGCCAAGTGATACGGAGGATGCTCGACAAAAAGGTCGAGAACAATGCAAAACAGTTACTCTTCTGAGTTGAAGACAATGTGAGACTGAGACACCTATCAAACAGCCAACTATTTGCCAGGATGAGAAGATGATACCGGTAGATAAACCCAAAGAAGCAGAGAAAAAGGAGGTAGGCAATGATGATTTTAGACCTCTATCTGATGCCAGCACCACTTTGGCAAAACCAGTAAAAGCAACATTTTTTTATTCCACCACCTTTTCCATAAAGACTCCATAAACATAAGCCAGATCAACAGTTTAAGCGCTTATTGGAAGTCCGTAAACAATTGCATATCAACATACCATTGGTGAAAGCTCTCAAACAAATGCCCAACTATGTCAAATTCATGAAGGACATCTTGTCCAAAAAGAAGAGCTGGGTGATTTTGAGACTATTGCTCTTATTGAAGGATGTAGTGCAATGATAACCAATAGATTGCCACCAAAACTGAAAGATTCAGGAAGTTTTACAATTCCCTACACGATTGGCAATATATTCATAGGCAATGCACTGTGCGACTTGGGCTTCAGCATCAATTTGATGCCAATGTTAGTATTCAAAAAGCTTCGAATTGAAGCAAGACCTACCACTATAGCACTTCAATTAGCATATCGATCCTTTACACATCCTAAGGGTATGATTGAGGATGTGTTGGTTAAGGTAGACAAATTCATATTTCTTGCTAATTTTATCATTTTAGAATATGAGGCTGATGATAATGTCCCAATTATCGTGGGAAGACCATTCCTTGCCACAAGTAGGACTTTAATTAATTTTTAAAAAGGTGAGTTTACTATGTGTATGAATGACCAACATGTTACGTTTAACGTATTTCAAGCTCTTAAGTGTGCAAATGAACCTAAGGAATGTCAAGTTGTTGAGACGATGGAAACCATTCTCGATGTGGAGTTAGCAAAATTATGTCAGGACACGAACGAAGGTGTTATGGAGATAGATGATGAAGAGACAATGAGCAAAGAATTTGAAGAACCGACCATGTTGAACGAGGTCATGAGTTATTTTGGTAGACTTGAGCCACTTGAGTTGGCTGGCAGAGAGATCAAGGCACCTAAACCATCTGATACATGCATGAGCGGGGTCAAATTACTAATATTGGACAAGAAGCTGAATTTTTTCGATGCAAACAATAAAAGCCAAAACAGTGCACGCATAGGAGGTCAAAAACGATGCATCTTGGACAAGAAATTGAATCTGTTTGTAAAGTCTGGAAAGTCAGCCAACTTGCGACACGTTTTTGGATGGGATCCGGGAATTTCTGAGTCAAGTTGTCTTCTAACAAATTGTCCGTCATTCAGTTACCTTTCCAACGCATCTTGAAATCGTCAATCAGACATCAGGAACTCAAGATACGTCCAATTTACTGAAGACTACACATGCAGAAAGCTGGATACAGGATTTTGTAAATTTCAGCCCAAAAGCTAACATATAAGGCTTTGGACGAATTAAACTTAGCCCAATATATTTATTATCATTTAAATTGATGTTTTTAGGGTTTTATATACTTTAGGAACCAGCCACCCAGCCCTTATCAGTTATCACTTGCCTTATCACCCTAATCCTTGCCACACATGCACAAGGAGTTTAAAGGCTGTTATTTTTTTATATTTTTAATTAGATTAGGTTTTCCTTGTTTTAGTAGAAGTTAAATTACTTTGTCTATCCTTCACCTATAAAAGGATGAAGCCTCCATCACTGTAAGGGAGATTTTCTTTGATTTATGAAATATTTAGTGAGTTTGTTTTTGCAAGTGCTGATTACTTGTGCCTTCGAAGTCTTCTTCAACATAAGTTCGACGAGTTCTTGTGAGGGAGATCATCTTCACACTCTTGCTTGCCTAGATAATCGTGTCTAGGAGGGTGGGTTAGAGCCGCTTGAGGTTGCTTGCTTATATAATTGAGTCTAAGAGGGTGCCGAGGACAAAACAACATCAACAATTCGCAAGCCATCTTCATCTTCAACCCTCACACCATCTTTCATAATTCCATAAACAAAGCTGGAATTTTCAAATTTGCTTTACCTATCTTCTTCTTAATCTTTTTTCATCTTTTTATTTATATTCTTATTTCTTATCATCTAATCCTTCATCTTGTCTTTCTTTCTTTAATTTTCCAGCCTCGAATCTGAAATTTTCAAGAAAAGCCCTTCTCTTTTCTCTTGAATTTTTAGATCTGCCCATACTTTTCTTGATTTAGTCTAGAGCTCCTAGTTCTTACTACAACTTGATTGAAGGCTTCCAAATCCAATATTGCGCTACGCTATCATTTGGTATCAGATTTGGGACGATTCTTGGCAAGAATTTTGACGTTTTTGGGTGAAAAATTATAAAATTAGGGAAAATTCGTCAAAATCAAATGAGCGAATTTTGAGCTGAAAATTTCCAGATCAGATCTACACCATTGGAGGAGTCACCACACAAAATTTTAGAACTTTTTGACATTGGGAACACCTCGAACGAAGTGTATCAAAGTTTCAGCAAAATTAGGGTTTCCCCTACTTTAACCCTATTTTCATTATTTTTTTCTTCAATTTTCGTTTTTTTCAGTTTATTTACATTGTAAAAAGAAATAAAAGAAATAAAAGTGAAGAAAAGTGAGAAAGCTCAAACCTAACCACCAACCACCAACCACCATCAAGAATCATCAAGACCAACATCATCAACCACCGTAAGCATCACATTGAAGTGGATTCAGCATTGGATTTATTCCTTCAAGTTGTTTCCAGGTTTTGGGGTTATAGTCTTTCTTTCTTAAGTTCCTTTGTTTTGCTTTTTCTTTCTTCTATTACGCCATTAACACCTTCTTTTTTTTGGTGTGAGTAGGACAACAAAGTTGCATTACAATCCTTCTTTCTTGCAACTATATTCAATTGGTGTCAAGCCTTTTCATTGGATTCCTAGTACAATTAGGACTCATTGTTAGGATTAAACTCCGATTGTAACTTGTTGACTTGTGGCAGGAAGGTCTTTAAAGAGCACGAGATCAGTTCACTTGCCTGGAAGAAGGTCCTCCATGATGCGAGATCACCGTATCTGAGTCGATAAGGATAATCAAGAAGGTCCTCCATGATGTGAGAGCATCCACTCCCGCATCAAAGCTAAAGAGAAAGAAGCACATGACTCCAAATCAAGGGAGCTTTGTCAAGAGAAAGACCCGTGTCTCATGCCTGGAACATTCTAAAGGGGAGTTTTCTTCCCCTTAACTCCTTAATTTGCATATTTTTCATTTTTCTCATGCATTTCATTTGTATATATGTGTTTTCAAGCATTAAGGACAATGAACACGGGTTTGGGGTTGTGTTGCCTCACATCTTTTGTCATGTCATGCATTCAATTTTATGATTATGTTTTCATTCTGTTGTCGTATGCATTCTTTTGCCATGTAGACTAGGTTAAGACATTTATACCAAACCGTTAAATTTTTTGTCAAGGCTTGATTGATGTGATAAACATAATTGCTAACTTACTTAGAGTTTGTACTAGTATACTCTGTCTAATGATGAAATTAAAATCTTTAGTTAGCATGAGCCAATAGGTTAGTAATGCCAAGTTTTGCTTGCCAATTGATCTCTTGTTTAGGAAACTTTAGTCTCACTTAACACGTAGTATACATCTAGTTCTCAAAAAAAACTTAGGATTCTTGAAACTAAACTAAAAAAAATAATAAAAAAATTGATGCAAGGGTAAAAAGAAAGAATAAGGCAACAATGTTTTGCCAAAGGCAAGAAAAATAGAACTCTCCTTTGCCTTAAGGATAATAAGTAGGTTCGGGCTTCGTGGTTCACTCCCTCTTTGTTCTCAAGCCAAAAAATTTAGGGTATGAGTATAATGAGTAAGCCTAATAATGTCTAGACTAATGTGGGGGTTCGTGGTATGCTCCCTCTTACTTTTCATGCCAAATAGTATTATGACGCAAACCTGAAAATATTGCCAACAAAAAAAACCCTTGGTAAATAAAAAAGTCTAACTTTGGGTAGTAAATTTGACTAAGGGGTAAAAGAATACTTGATGCATATTGTCTGCACTTCACGTACAATTCATGACCTTATACTAGAGTTATATTGTTGCACTTGAATTTGCTTACCTATTGGCATTATTGCACTAGGATATATGAGGACAGAACTAGGGCTAGATTTTGCTTGCTAGCATGTGTTGTTAATAAGAAAAAATTTGCCAAGGTACTTTGTTTTATTTTTTGTTTTCTTAGTTTGTAGTTGCATTACTTGAGGACATGCAATGAGCTAGGTTTGGGGGAGTGTTAACTCCTCAAAAGTACTATTTTTCATATACATATTACCATGCTTTTGCTTGACTTTGAGTATATATTCATGCATTTAGTTAGTAGAATCATGCATTTGCATTAAGGAGTTAAGGAACGTTTCTTTTGCAAGAGTAAAGGTGTATTTCTTTGCTGTGGTGTGCAGGGAAGGTTAAGAGCATGAGTAGGATAGGAGCAGTTGGCAGAGCAAAGTGGGGGACTATAAGAGAAATGTCGAGCTCTATTGGCAAAAGTAGGATGAGGATTGCTAAGTTTTGTTGGCAAAAGAAGGGTGGCTGATGTTCGGTTAGTTAACTGTTGGTCAAAGAGTCCAGTCAGCCCTAATTTTCAAACGAGAAGATAACGCACTTTATCCTAAGTGTGTAACCAATTTTCAAATTTAAACCTCATCTAAGGTTTCCATGAAGTGCCTATAAAAAGTAAGTCGATCATTGAGCCAATTAGGTTGCACCTGTTGAAGAAGGCAAACTGTGGTTCAATCAGGCTAAGACCAAAAGCTCTGGATCCATTGAAGGGCTGGATCGACAGATCCCCTTCTTTGTCCATTTCTATTTATTTTAATTCTGTTTTTATAATGGTGTTGATTTGAAATGATATGGTGTTGATGGTTCCCCCAACCATGAACTAATTTTCTTAAGTTGGTTGGGGATGTTTATGCGATGAATGCTCAACTATTTTTAGCTTTTAATAATTTTGAATGTCTTGACATTTTTTTCCATCTTGCTAGTTCTTACTTTTCCTTTGCCATACAAGAGTTGGCATCATATGACTATTATCTCTTAATATCTTAATAGACTTAGGGGATAAAGATTAATTGTTAGGTACTAAGGTGAGAATCTTTGACGTAACTTTTGCTCTCAAACTTTTCTCTCAAAATCTCTTCAGCAAAACACTCTCTTTCTCATCAAATATTTCAGGTATTGATCTTGATTTCTTAAACTTTTGATTTCCAATGGATTCTTCAATCTTGTTTTCCAAAAGCTCATTGTTTTCCTTTGTTTTTCAAGAGTAAAACATCCAATTGAGAGGAAATTCACTCATTGGAGGTAAGGTTCATTCTTCTCCTCTAATGAAAGGTTATTTACTGAAATTACCAAGTATTTGATCCATGTTTAATGTTTTCTAATGAGTTTTGATGATTTAATAATGGAAATTGGTTAAATCATGGTTTATTTGTTGATATCATGTGATTTTCATATTGGATCTGTTTATCTGAGTTCTTGATTGGTTTTAACCATGATTTTGATGTTTGATAATGTTAATAAGTTGGTTTTAGCATTGGAATCCCAAAGCTAGGTGAATCTCTAATTTCTAGGTTGTTAGTTATGTGTTTTTGAGGAGTTGCAGGAGGTTTATGGATACTAGAGGTATAAAGATGTTATTAGGTTGTTTTGGATGCTAATTGATGGATTAAACCAATAGGTTTTGGTTGGGTTAAGTTTGGAAGGTGTTTGATGTTGTTTTCGATAGTTTTTACTAGTTTTAGAATGCGAATGTTGAGGTTGCAGGGGATCTTTGTTTAGCAGTGAGTTGAATGCATAATGATGCATTTTCCTCTGGTTTTATGTGGTTAGATCCGGGGATGATCAAGGAGGGGTTGCCTAGTGATGAGCGAGGAGAGGCAAATTGGTGAGTGAAAACGGTTTAAGCTCTTTAAAAGGTTTGATCATTGGATCATGGGGTTTAGTTATAGCCTAAAAAGCTTAACTAAGCGTAAGTCGTTCTCACTTCGCTTGATTATTCGTTTGGAGATGAGCTTGCAAATTTCATGTTGGTTTAAACATGGTTGATGTTCATGTTTTGGTTTTAAACATGGATTGATTTACTTACTGTAAATGCATCGTCTTGGATAAACATGCAATGTTTATCAATGTATTTGAATGCATATGATCATTGACAATTGTTCCTAAGAGGAATGTGATGTTGCCTTTGGCAATATGGTATTGCATATGAAATGGTTTTATGAAATGCATTGGAAAACAGTAAGTAAATGGATTTGGAAACGATATACTGGCTTTGTGACGTAATGAGAAAGTTTTGGATATAGTTGGCTAGCTAGATGAAAGTGCACTATAAATAAAAAATGATCGTGTGAAATTCTTCGGTTACACAATAGGGGTAGTGCTATCACAACGGGATAGGAGTAGTTCTATTATCGACCAAAGTGATTTATGGTGGGAGTAGTACTGCCATGAGACATAATGGGTGATAGAGTAGCGCAATCGTGGATTGGAAGCCTTCAATCAAGTTTTTGTAAAAATCTAGAGGATCTAGACTCAATCAAGAAAGCTATGTGCAAATCTAGATTTTCAAGAAGAATTGGATGAGCGATTCTTGAAAAATTCAGATGTAAGGCTAGAAATTCAAAGAAACAAATATAAGAAGGAAAATTAGATGAAGATTAAAAAGAACAAAACAAAAAGAATTAAAAAAGATCGAAAAAATGATAGATAAAATAAATATGAAATTTCAGCTTTGTTTATGGCTTGCAGAGATGGCGTGAAGTTGAAGATGGAGATGGCTTGATTGATTTGTCTATGGTTTTGTCCTCAGCACCCTCTTAGACACAATTACCTAAGCAAGCAACCTCAAGCAGCTCTAACCCACCCTCCTAGACGCAATTACCTAGGCAAGTAGGAGAGTAAAGATGATCTCCCTCATAAGAAATCGTCGAACTTATGCTGAAGAAGACTTCTAAGGCACAAGTTATCAGCACTCGCAAAAAACAAACTCACTAAATATTTCATTAATCAAAAGAAATCTGAATTACAATGGTGGAGACTTCATCCTTTTATAGGTGAAGGATGGCCGAATAATTTAACTTCTACTAAAATAAGAAAAACTTAATTTAATTAAAATAATAAATAAAAACACCAATTAAACTCCTTGATGGCTTGGGCTGCAAGTGATAATCTGATAAGTGGAAGTGATAAGCTGATAAGAGTTGTTTGCTTGGGCGGCAAGTAATAAGGTGATAGGTATTTGGGCTTACTTGGACAAAAAGTCACTGGTCTTGGGCAAGAAGGCATGTGTGGGCTGTTTTGAAAGCAAACTAGGCCTAAAAACATCAATTTAAATGTTAACAAATACATTGGGTTAAGTTTAATTCATCCAAAGCCTTATATGTTAGCTTTTGGGGTGAATTTTACAAAATCCCATAATAATCTCGTATCCAGTTTTCTGCATGCCCAATCTTTAGTAAAATGAAGATATCTTGAGCTCCCAATGTACGATTGATGTATTTCAAGATGGTTGGAAATGACACTGAATGACGGTCAATTTGTTAGAGACAACTCTGTCCAGAAATGCCCGGATCCCATCCAAAAAGTCATCGCATGTTGGTTGTCATTACAGACTTCACAAACAGATTCAACTTCTTATCCAATATGCATCGCTTTAGCTCTCCCATGCATGTATCATTCCCCCACTCCTCAAAAGGATTCGTCCTCGAATCAGAACCAGCAAAAGAAGGACTTTGAACAACGGTAATTGAAAAGAAATCTTTGTCATATATGGAGTGATCTAATTGAGCTCCTCTCAATGGTCTAATAGAATCCTGAAAAAAAAAAGACAATACTACTTGAACATTTGTTATGATTAGTAAAAACAAACTCATTCATCGTGTTCTTTTTCTTGTCTTTTTCTTTTGGGCTTTGTGTGACTTTTACCTCTTATGTGTTTTCACTCACCAAATTTGAGCTATTAATTTGACTTTTTCTACTCTTGGCCTCTTTACTCTCTGTCTTTTTCAAATGAGATAACCCACTTCCCCTATCCCTCTCACAAAAATATCATCAAAGTACAATTTTTGTAGAGGAAAAAGTGTTTCTAATAGAATGACAGGACAAGAAAATGAAAGGTTAAAATTGCACTTACTTTCTTGGGAGGGTGTTGACGAATCAAGAGAACTCACTACTAAGCATGAAAGATTGTTTTGATTGATGGGTTCAAGTGTTTCCTCTTCTGAAACATCATCTTTTGAAAGTATTTGTGCATTATTGGGTAAGGTTAAACTCTCAGTAGTGACATTTTCCCTATGTTCTCGAGGATAACCAATTTCTTTATCATCTTGTTTTCCTTGGTCCTTGCACGAGAGACGTGATGGATTCTAGGTTACAATGCATGGTTCAGCCTGTTGGAATATCATAGTTTCTGGTGTTGTTCTCACTTCTTCGACATGATTCACCGATGGTTGTTCATTATCCTATTGGACTAGTGATGATTCTTTTTCCTTCGGCGTCGTACTACTAGAGTCGAATAGTACATTAGTAGGGCTGTGAAAAGATGAAGCTTGAGATATACCTTTATCAAAAGAGGAGTATTCCTTCTGAAAAGTCTCAAACTCTTGTCGTTGGTAATGTTTGGGAACGAATCTCTCTCTCATGACCTTTTTAAGTTCAGCCCATGTTTTTATTTTGGCTTCACCTTTGAGACGTCTATCTCATTGTAATGAACGCCACTATAGTGCTGCATAATTCTCAAAATTTAGGGCCAATAGTGGAACTTGATCCTCCTTGGGATATACGTAATAATCAAACAGGAAATCAAGTCTATTTTCCCAATCACAATAACCTTCAGGATCATACCTTCCTTGGAAAGAAGGTATTCTAAATTTTGGGATGGCCAAAGTGTGTGAGGTTCACCTTGGTTCAGTTTGCCTTTCTTCACAAAAATTGAACGAATGCCTTGGTTTGGTCAAGGAAGGCTTTTCTCAATAAGTAGAACCAAAAGTATCATGTTGCTTTGCACGAGGCTTGTCTCTGTGAAACATCCTGGAACACTCAAATTTAAAAAGGTGGAAAGAAAAAGAAAGAAAAACTAGAAATCTCACTAAAACACTCCAAGAAAGAAATACTTAGTAAAGCATGTAAGCCGATCTTGTGCCCTTTAAAGACCTTCTTGCCATAACTCATCAAGTTATAATCAGAGTTTAATCCTAACAATGAACCTTAATGTGCTTTAAGAATCCAAATAAGGGTTTGACACCAATAGAATTATAGTTGCAGTGAGAAAGAAAGATATGCAACTTTTAGTCCTACTAACACAAGGAAACAAAAAGGTGTTAGAAGATGTATAAGAAACCAACAAAAAGCTAATACAAATGAAAACTAACAATTAAGAATGAAAGAGAATCAGAAAACCCGAAAAATCCCTGAAATTTGTAGCAACTTGATCCACTTTGTTTGAGGTGTTCCCGAAGTCAAACAATTCTGAAATTTTTTTGGAGACTCCTTCTATGGTGTAGATCTGATCTGTAAATTTTGGGGCTCAAAATTCCTTCGTTTGAGTTTTTTTGATTTTTCTATTTTTTCGAATTTTCACCCAAAAAACCTCAAATTTTCCCAAGGAATAGTTCCAAATATGATACCAAATGATAGAGTAGCACAATCGTGGATTGAAAGCCTTCAATCAAGTTGTAAAAATCTCGAGGCTCTAGACTCAATCAAGAAAGCTATGTGCAAATATGGATTTTCAAGAATAATTGGATGGGCGTTTCTTGAAAAATTCAGATTCAAGGCTGGAAATTCAAAATAACAAAGATAAGAAGGAAGATTAGATGAAGATTAATAAGGAAAAAACAAAAAGAATTAAAAAATAAAAATGATAGATAAAACAAATATGAAATTTCAGCTTTGTTTATGGCTTGCAGAGAAGGCGTGAAGTTGAAGATGGAGATATATGGCTTGATGGATTTGTCAATTGTTTTGTCCTCGGTACCCTCTTAGACGCAATTACCTAAGCAAGCAAGCTCAATCGGTTCTAACCCACCCTCCTAGACGCAATTACCTAGGCAAGCAAGAGTGTGAATATGATCTCCCTCACAAGAACTCGTCAAACTTATGTTGTAGAAGACTTCTAAGGCACAAGTTATGAGCACTTGCAAATAACAAACTCACTAAATATTTCATTAATTAAAAGAAATCTGAATTACAATGATGGAGACTTCATCCTTTTATAGGTGAAGGATAGCTAAAGTAATTTAACTTTTACTAAAGCAAGGAAAACTTAATTTAATTAAAATAATAAATAAAAACATCAATTAAACCCCTTGATGGCTTCAGCTGAAAGTGATAAGCTGATAAGTGCAAGTGATAAGCTAATAAGATCTAGTTGCTTGGGCGGCAAGTAATAAGTTGATAGGTATTTAGGCTTACTTGGACAACAAGTCATTGTTCTTAGGCAAGGAGGCATGTGCGTACTATTTTTAAAGCAAGCTAGGCCTGAGAACATCAATTTAAATGATAACAAATACATTGGGCTAAGTTTAATTCGTCCAAAGCCTTATATGTTAGCTTTTGGGCTGAATTTTACAAAATCTCGTAATAATCTCGTATCCAGTTTTCTGCATGCCCAGTCTTTAGTAAAACGACCATATCTTGAGCTCTCGATGTTCAAGTGATTCCTTTCAAGATGCGTTGGAAAGATAAATGAATGAAAGTCAATTTGTTAGAAGACAACTCTGCCCAGAAATGCCCGGATCCCATCCGAAAAGTCATCGTAAGTTGGCGGTCCTTATAGACTTCACAAACAGATTCATATACTTATCCAATATGCATCGCTTTAGCCCTCCCATGCGTATATCAATGGGGGTAGTGCCATCAAGGGAATCTGTGTATATGAACTTGTATGGATAAGGGTAGTGCTATCCAAGGATGGGGGTAGTGCCATTCGGGTCACTTTAATTACCAATGTATGTGAGTAATTGAGATAAATGATGTTTATAAATGTGTTGATGCATATGGCTATTATGCATGATTTGTTGTGGAAACAAATGAGAAATGATTTGGGTAATTAAGCATGAGATTTATAAATATGCATATGGTTATTATACACAACCTGTTTGAAAGACAAATGAGAATGCTTGGGTAGTTAAGCATGTTTAGAGAATAAGGTGGTTTATGGTTTTTAAATGCATCAATGTTTTGTTTATGAGCATCCTCGCTAAGCATTTATGATTACGCTCTCTTTTTCACATTGATGTAGAGCATTAAAGTTGTGGGGCAGCATTGGTATGGCAAGAAAGGTCGGAGATCAAGGCAATAGCTTGAGTATGAAACTTAGTTTTAAATTCGATTAATAAGGCAATGTGTTTACCGTATTTGGGGGATTTGTAATCTGGATTTTGTTGTTTTGCGATGGCTTATTCCCTGTGGTTTGATGGATTTCATGGTTTGGATTGAGGCATGAATGTTGATGATATGCTAGCATGATCTTATGCTTGTTTTTTCTCTTTAGTAAGCATGTTGATTGTAAATGCTCATGATCAAGTCCTTAAGGGTTCAAGCATGTTTTAAATGATGTTTTAAGGCCATTAATGCTATGCCTACGTTGAAGTATGACTTAAACCTCTATTTGGGTGTTAAGATAAATGGTTTATAGGAAGCATGCCTCTAGAATCATGTTGATCCATGTTGCCATGTTTTGTTCATGTATCTTTGATGATCTGACATGGAATGATCCCTTGAATTGTTGTGATTATGATTATGAATGTTTGGGACATGATTGAAGCCATAAATATATGTTAAACCAGCAAAACTGGACATTTCAGGTTAGGGCGTATCGATACACATGAGAACGTATCGATATGGGTTAGTGTTTTCAGGCATAGTATATCGATACTCGAAGAGGTTTATCGATATGAGATAGTGTTTTCAGGTATAGCATTTTGATACTCGAAGAGGTGTATCGGTACGAGTTTGAGCTACTAGAATTTGGAATTTTAAAAATGCATAGGTGTACCGATACACTTGCTCGTGTATCGATATGGGTAGCTATTAATACAGTTAAAATGTACTTTTAAGGTTTATGTTTTATTCGTTTTGGTCCCTAATTGTTGTGAGTGAAATTGTATGAGATTGGATGATCGTTTTAAGTTGAAATTTTGCATATAAGCATGTAATTTGACTAATTAAGGAAAGGTAACCTTAAAACCAAGAAAGTCCCTATAATTTTATAAATTTGCAATTTGGTCCCTAAATTGCAAGTATGCATAATTGGATGTCGAACTGGTGCCTACTTCAATGGAGTTTTCACTCGCTGCCAACATGGTCACCTTAGGTTAATAATATGCATATAGACAAGATAAAAAGAAAAAATGCACGTAATTCGAGTTATCTCTTCTCGGGTGTGTTTTGGCAAACCCAATGTAGCTTATTCAGTTCAGTTTGGCGTCTAAGCCGAGTCGAGAGGGTTACATTTAGTGGTATTAGAGCCAGGTTTGCGATAATTAGGAGAAGTTTGCGATTGTTTAATGTTATTTGGTGATTGTATACATGTTTATATGCGATTATGATGATGATTGTTGTGTTGGGGTATAAATGGGAACACATTTCCTATTACTGTAGTTTTAAAACGTTTTGTGTAGATATCTTGGATCCTTCACCGAATGCTAGCCTAACTTTATTGAGTTCTATTGTGTGGAAAGGCTTTGGTAAGTATGGGTCCTCGACGTGAGTCGCGTGCTAACGCAAGTAATATTCAGAATCTTGAGGATGTGTGATTCCTCCTAATGGTTTACCTCCTCCTCCACCTATTCCTCCTATTGTTGCTGGAGTTGGGGTGGGTGGTGGTTGTAACACCCCCGACCCAGATGTCACAAATTGAGCCTCAAGCCCAAATCAAAACCATTAAAAAATCTCATGTGATGTTTAGCCTAAACAAGTTATTTCTTAAAAGCATTTAAAGTCAACAATTGAAAATATAGATAAATCATTTAAATAGTTACAAAGGAGTTCAACTTTAATTTAAAACATTTAAACATTTGATTTAATTAATATAATTTCCAAATAAGAAGTACAGACTCATTCACGTAAGGTCTATGAATACATATCACACTAAACACAAGTATCGTACTCTTAAGGCCTCAACATGCTGGAATCCCAAACCAATAGTGCTCCTCAAACCCATGATCCAATGATCAACCTACGCACAGAAACAAAGATTCTGAGCGCTGAGCTTACAAAGCTCAGTGGTACACATCTACTCTACTATACTTCATGCTAATCATAAACATAAGCATGCAAGCTAGCACGAGCAAAAAAGAGATAATTAAACAGGTGGCGCTACCACTAGTCGCCTAAACACATGCTCTCAACATAGAAATCATCATACATGGCCCACAAGGCCCAACCATACTCGAGATCCCACCAGATCCCCAAAGCATAACACACAATGTCATCATTACAAACCTGGAGTGAGGCCCGATGTCACACAACCTTTGGAACGTACACTCATGCTCGAAATCTCATATCGAGTATCATCACTCAAAATCTCACATTGAGTAGAATGGCTCAGAGTCTCGCATCGAGCATCATCACTTAGAATCTCACATTGGGTGGTCTTCATGTGTTGCCATACTCTACCACTGGGTATTCGAATCCCAACAACCAACGGTGACTCAACCACACAAGTGCCCAAACTTGGCATGGCTCCACACATGATCCATTGAGGACCCTATGGTTTACTATTACAAACAAGTCACCTAACATTTACCGATTTATTACTCATTAGGCTTATACATAATTAATCTCATTCATTAGTTCCATTAATCCATGTTATCACATTTATTCACGGTGTAGTTCCATTATTTATATCCATATTGATTTTCGTCCTTAACTTGCATTTATAGATTATTTAGCGTATCGAGTATCGATACTCGAACATGAGTATTTATACGGTACCCTCAAGTATCGGTACACACACACGTACCGTTACTAAAACTGCTTATTTGATCCCTAAAGCTTATGGAAGTCATTAAAGTTGGTTTACTAACTCATTTACTCAATTAACATTGTTTATCGACTTTATACTTATTTATTTGAATATAACCATCATTCATCTATTACACATTTTTCATAACATCACATCAATCCATTCAAACAAGCATACAAGACATCACAATTATCAACCAATCAACAAATCATCAAATATCACACAATCATGGCAGACGACCCTACACGGTCTCTAAAGCCTCTAACAGTCCCATCATATCCGTAACATCAACATGCATCTCATAATATGTCAAGTCCCAATATTTGTCCCTACACATGCTTATCTATCATCAACCCATTTCTAGATACTAACACGCAAGGCAATTACATTTATGATGCTCACGAAGTGATAGGAGTCCGAGGTGTACTAACCTTTATGCTGATACCGCTAAAATCCTCATCCAAGCTTCCCAAATATTCCACTTGACTTGATATCCACTCTTGAATAATCCTCGTATACCAATTAATATCATAAGTATCACTTAAACATATTCTCTAAAGAATTCAAAGGGTCAAATGCATAAAAACAGCTTACCGGGTTCAAATTTGGTGAAACAGACTACGCCATTGGATTTGGAATGTCAAGAAACCCCAGGGTAAGGTCCACAAAAGTCCACAACATCGTATAATCAACGGCGCATAACGATCAACGCGGCCGACGGCGGGCGCGGCGGGCTTGGCTTGGATTGGTAGTCAGGCCGGCTCATCTAGCTAGCCCAACGGCTTGAGCCCAATGGCCCATCTTGATCCCACACATTTGGACATCACCCGGACGTCGCTCACACGCGGGGGGCGGTGCGCGGCGATTTTTTGGTGGCGGGACGGTGACGGTCGACACCCAAATAGATTAATCTCCAGCCTCTAAACACGATGGTGGCCTCCATTTCTCAATTTGAGCTCTCTAACCTCCTTAACATGAAAACCTAAAACTTCCTCTCTCTCCCTCTCTCACCCCCTCTAACGGTGACTCTGATGGTGGTGCCGCTGGTACTAGTGAACTCATCTCGACGAGATGAACACAATGGCTGTGGAGGTGTCAACATTGAACGGCTAGATCTCTATAGATCGAAGATTGAAATCTTCTCCCTCAACTTTTCTCCCAGTTTTCTCTTCTTTCTCTCACCTACTTTTCACATTTTTCTCCTTTTCTCTCTCTTCCATCATAACTCCCCCTCTATTTTTCCACCAACACTCTTATTTAAAATTCAAAACCTCTTCTCCAAAATTAATTTGAGATTGCTATACGTATTCTGGTTTAGATGGAATGTAATAACGCGCGTAAGTTGGGTTGCACCGTGTCCTTGCTACATGGTGATGCTTTCCTGAGGCTGCTAAGTATGAGGCGAAGTTTGTCTGCTTGAGTCAGTATGCTCCTAAGTTGGTGCTAGACGATCATCATAGATGTGATCAGTTTTGTTATGGAAGATATCAAGACGTACTTGTTGATTGCAGATTATACAGATTTTGATGTGTTGGTCAACCAAGCTAAGGATATCGAGCAATCCTTGGGTGAGCCAGTGCAATTGGCAAATGTGAGCTCGGGCAAGCGAGTGATTGATTCTAGTTTTTCTGGGAGGCAGAATAAGAGACCGCATGATAAGCGTTTTAAGATGGATTACAAGCGTAGGGGGTGGTGGTAATCGTAATCAGAATGTGCGAGTTGTTGTCGGATGTGAGCGTTGTGGGAGTCACATTGGTGAATGTTGGGGTACTGTTGGAACTTGTTGGGAGTTTGGGTCACCTGATCACCTAAAGTGTGATTGTCCCTGTGTTGCGAGAGATGCACTAGTACAAGTTGTCGCACCTACTAGAGGCTGAGGCCGTGGAAAGGGTAATTTTTAGAGGCGCGATAATTGTTAGAGGATCGTGGCTCATACAATGGCAGTACGATCGAAGAATAGTGGATCGGCTCGAGTTTATGCTCATTGTGAGGGCCGCAATGACACCAATGTGATCACATGTACCTTTAGCTTGCAATCTTTGTCATTGTTTTCTTTAATTGATTCGGGGTCTACTCATTCATACATTTTGAGTGAGCATGCGCATTTGTTGAATGTTCCTATTGAGATTTTGAGTGTTGGTATGTTGGTAACTAGTTCTTTTGGTGAGACGGTTACGATTAGAATGTTATATAAGAGATGCTCTTTAGTTGTTCAGGGTCACGAGTTTGCTGCAGATTTCATGGAGTTATCGTTTCATGGTTTTGATGTTATCTTGGGTATGGATTGGTTAAGTGAGCATAAGGAGGTTGTGGATTATGAATCCAAAAGGATTTCTTTGAAGCTTGATGATGATTACAAAGTTGTGGTGGTTGGCGAGAATGCAAAATTCTTGTCTAACGTTGTTTCGGCTACGCAAATGGAGAAGATGATGCAGGGAGGTTGCCAGGCTTACCTTGCAATTATGGTGAATCTGAAAGTCAAGGGTGCTCGAGTGCAAGACATTCAGACTATTTATCATTTTTGGAGGTGTTTCTTGAAGAGTTGTCGGGTTTACCACCGGATAGAGAGATGGAATTCAGAATAGAGATGTACTCGGGTATGACTCTAGTGTCCATTACTCCTTATCGTATAGCACTAAAGGAATTAAAGGAATTGAAGACGCAACTTCAGGATTTGTTGCTTCGAATTGACGACTTGTTTGATCCATTTTGTTGCGCGGCAATTTTCTCTAAGATTGATTTGAGATCGGGGTATTATCAGTTAAAGGTTAAAGACGTGCATGTGCCGAAGACTACTTTTCACACGAGATATGGCCATTATGAGTTTTTGGTGATGCCGTTTGGTTTGACAAATGCCTCGGCTACTTTCATGGATATGATGAATAGGGTGTTTCATGAGACCTTTATTAGTTTGTGGTTGTGTTTATCGATGATATTCTCGTGTACTCTCGTACCGAGGAGGAACATGATCGACATTGGCAGATTGTGTTGCAAGCGTTGAAGAAGCATCAGTTGTATGCCAAGTTGAGTAAGTGTGAGTTTTGGCTTAAAAAGGTGATGTTTCTTGGTCATGTAGTTTTCGCGGAGGGTATTCGTGTTGATCCGCAGGAAGTGGAGGTTATTCTTATTGGAAACAACCTAAGTCAGTATCTAAGGTTTGTAGTTTCCTTGGGTTTGTTGGGTATTATTGTCATTTTGTGAATGTGTTTTCTAGTATTGTTGTCGAGTTGACAAAGTTGCTGCAAAAGAATGTTCCTTATGTGTGGATGGAGAGTCAACAACATAGTTTTGAGATGTTGAAGGAGGTTTTGACTCATGCCCCAGTTTTTGATTTAACTCGAGTCAAGGAAGGAGCTCGTTGTCTATAGTGATGCATCCTATGTTGGTTTGAGTTGGTGTCGATGAAAGAAGGAGAAGTTGTGGCTTATTCATCTAGACAGTTGAAGATGCACGAGCGCAATTATCCTACTTATGACCTTGAGCTTGCCGCAGTGGTTTTTGCATTGTAAATTCGGAGGCATTATCTCTATGGTGAGAAGTTTATTGTGTACAATGATCACAAGAGTTTAAAGTATTTGATGATGCAAAAGGATTTGAATCTTAAGCAACGAAGGTGGTTGAAGTTGCTTAAGGATTATGATTTGATGATTGAGTATCATCTAGGTAAGGCTAACGTTGTAGCCGATGCTTTGAGTAAGAAGGTTGCGGTGGAGTTGCGGGCAATGTTTGCATAGTTGAGTGTGGCACAAGATGGGGGCTTGTTGGCTGAGTTGCAAGTTAAGCCGCCATTGTCACAATTGATTAAGATAAAGCAACCTTTTGACGAGGAGTTGGTACCTCATGTTAAGGACATTATGGATGGAAATCTGACCTATTTTCACTGTAATGATGATGGTGTTTTGTGCTTCAAAGACCGGATAGTGGTGCCTAATGATGATGAGTTGAGGTGTACCATTTTGACCAAAGCGCATACTAGTCCTTTTGCTATGCATCCCTATAGTACTAAAATGTATCAGGGTTTGAAATATGAGTACTATTGGGTGGGGTCAAAGAAAGATGTGGCGGATTTTGTTGCTAGTTGCATGGTATGTCAACGTGCCAAAACTGAGCATCAATTTCCTTCTAGGTTGTTGCAACTGTTGAGAATACCGGAATAAAAATGGAAGAGAATCACCTTGGATTGTGTCTGGTCTGTCATTGACACCAACTAAAAAGGATTCCATTTGGATGATTATTGATCGGTATATGAAGTGTGCACATTTTGTGCTAGTGCATACGACGTACACCTTGGATAAGTTGGCAAATTTGTTTATTGTTGAGATTGTGTGTTTGCACGGGGTGCCCAAGTTCATAGTTTTGGATAGAGATCAACGGTTTATAGCAAGGTTTTCAGAGTGTTTGCATCAAGCCTTGGGTACACGGTTAAATTTTAGCACTTAGTATCATCCTTAGACGGATGGTCAGTCAGAGCGTGTGATTCAGGTCTTGGAGGATATGTTGAGATGTTGCATCATTGAGTTCTAAGGAACATTGGATAAACAGTTACCTTCGGTGGAGTTTGCTTATAATAATAGCTATCAAGCTAGTATACAAATGGTGTCGTATGAAGCCTTGTATGGTAGGAACTGTCGTACGCCTTTATGTTAGGCTAAGATTGGAGAAAAGCATGTTTCTATACCGGATGTGTTGAAAGGAACGAATGAGAAGGAAAAGCTTGTGTGCAATCACTTAAAAGTGGCTTTGGATTGCCATAAATCCTATGCTAATTTGAAGCTTAGAGAGTTTGAGTATGCGGTTGCTAATCGCATTTTCTTGAAGGTGTCACCTTGGAAGAAGGTCATGCGGTTTGGACGTAAAGGAAAGCTTAGTCCGAGGTTCATTGGACCATATGAGGTTGTGGAGCGTATAGGTCCTATGACTTATCGTTTGAGGTTGCCTCCTGAGTTGGAGAAGATTCATGATGTGTTTCATGTATCGAAGTTGCAAAGGTATCGGTCGGATCCATCGCATGTTATGAGGAGGAACTTGTAAAGATTCATGATTCTAACAGCAAATTTCTTCGTGGAAAAACGACTAAGCTTGTGAAGGTGTTGTGGTAACACCATGGAGTTGAGGAAGCCATGTGGGGGAAGTAAGGCGGATATGTTGAAATAGTTTTCACATCTATTTTCTTCAGGAAAATTTTGAGGATGAAATTTCTTAAGAGGGGGAGAGTTTTAACACCCCAGTTTTGGGCCTAAGAGATGCTAGGCTGATTAGACGGTCCGGTAGACTCGGATTAGAGATTCGAATCGATTTGGGTTAAAAATCAGAATAAATATTTTTAAGTGAGATAAAAATATGGGAAAATATCCTAAAATCATTATTTAATATATGGATACATTTGGTGAAATCAATTTTGGAAAATGGATTTTGGACATTTGACATTTTGGGTAGTGACCAAAATGTAAAGACTAAAAACTATTTTTAGTGACTATTTTGAAAAAGGGTCAAATCTTTGAATCTTTAAGGAGCTAATTTACCAAATGTTTTTATCAGATTTTCCTCTCAATTAGGATTTATTTTAAAGAGTTTTAATTAAGGAATTAAAAGGAGATTTAATAAAAGAAGGTAGTTGATATGAGCATGAGAGGGGTCAAAATAATCATCTTGGAAAAGAAGTTGAAACTGCTTTGCAAGTCAGAAACATCAGTCAACTTGCGAAGCATTTTTGGATGGGATCCAGGCATTTATGGGTCAACATGTCTTCTTAAAACTTGTCCGGCTGTAAATTAGCTTTCCAACGCATCTTGAAACGTCTCAATCGGACATGCGGATCTCAAGATACGTCTATTTTAGCGAAGACAGCGCATGCAGAAATTCCTATACGGGATGAATACGAGATTTTTGGATAATTACGAATTTTCAAGATTTTATTTGATTATTTGTAATTTAAATCAATATAGGATTCTGCAATATCTATTAGGATCAGATTTATTTAATTAGGATTTTATTTTTAGCATTTATTTATTATTAGAAGTTACTTATCTAATTATGAGATTAGATTTTTAGCATTTATTTATTGTATTTAATTCCTAAGTTTAGTAGGATTAGAACTTCTCCATGGCCTATATAAAGGAGGCTTCACCCACATTATAATTTAGATTTGAATGATTAAATAAAATTCTCTTTTGAGTTCCAACTTGCAAGAACATTATTTTGTGTTTTAGAAGCAAATAGATTTTCAAGTTCTCCGGGATTTGTTGTTGAGGATCTTCACACTCCTGCTTGCCCATACAAAAGCGTTTGGGAGGGTAGGTTTGAGCCGCTTGAGGTTGCTTACTTAGATAATTGCGTCTAAGATGGTGATGAGGACAAATATCAATTCATCATGCCATCTGAACATATTCAAGCTTCCTCCATTGATGCCACCACCATAAGCAAATTTGAATTTTTAGATTTGTTCTTTATTTTGGTTTGTTTTGTTTTTCTCTTTATTTGAATTTGCGCTACTCTATCATTTGGTACCGGATTCAGTCCGTTCTTGACGATGTCATTGAGCAACCTATTTGATTTTACCCTTTTGGGGACTCGATGTCATTATTATTGTCGACTAGATCATTCAGGGTATGATTGTCCAGATAAGTTTTATTTTCAAAAAAAAAATTTGAGAGATATGTTGTCTGAATTCATGTCTTCTAATGATATTGAAATCCATGAACCGGAGCATGATCAAGAAATTTGTTCTTCTAAAGAACATGAGGAAGGCGATACCATCGAGAGTTTAACCTTGCTTATTGATGAGGAAGATATTATAAGTAGTGTGTTTGTTTCCAGTGACGAACCTACTATTCCGATTCAAGATGATCATCAAACGACAAACACCGACGAAGGTACCTTACAATCAAAAGGTATCATTGAATGTTTTCAGAATTCTATTTATGCTTATTCCTGTTTTAGCATTAATAACAATTTTGAAGATGAGAATGAGTTACTTTGCGACCAAAAGAACAATCGTGATGATCCCAATGAGAAGGAACTTGTAAATTACATTGCAAAAAGAGACTCTGCAAAAGGATCCTTCAAGACGTCTTCTCTTCTATGGTACTTTGATAAACTTCCTCCATTTACCAATCTAGATTCAAGGGCGAATCTTTTTGAGGAGCGGGGGAATGATACGAGCATGAGAGGGGTCAAAATAATCATCTTGGAAAAGAAGTTGAAAATGCTTTGCAAGTCAGAAACATCAGTCAACTTGCGAAGCATTTTTGGATGGGATCCAGGCATTTATGGGCCAACATGTCTTCTTAAAACTTGTCCGGCTGCAAATTAGCTTTCCAACGCATCTTGAAACGCCTCAATCGTACATCTGGATCTCAAGATACATCTATTTTAGCGAAGATAGCGCATGCAGAAATTCCTATACGGGATTAATACGAGATTTTTGGATAATTACGAATTTTCAAGATTTTATTTGATTATTTGTAATTTAAATCAATATAGGATTATGCAATATCTATTAGGTTCAGATTTATTTAATTAGGATTTTATTTTTAGCATTTATTTATTATTAGAAGTTACTTATCTAATTAGGAGATTAGATTTTTAGCATTTATTTATTGTATTTAATTCCTAAGTTTAGTAGGATTAGAACTTCTCCATGGCCTATATAAAGGAGGCTTCACCCACATTATAATTTAGATTTGAATGATTAAATAAAATTCTCTTTTGAGTTCCAACTTGCAAGAACATTATTTTGTGTTTTAGAAGCAAATAGATTTTCAAGTTCTCCGGGATTTGTTGTTGAGGATCTTCACACTCCTGCTTGCCCATACAAAAGCGTTTGGGAGGGTAGGTTTGAGCCGCTTGAGGTTGCTTACTTAGATAATTGCGTCTAAGATGGTGATGAGGACAAATATCAATTCATCATGCCATCTGAACATATTCAAGCTTCCTCCATTGATGCCACCACCATAAGCAAATTTGAATTTTTAGATTTGTTCTTTATTTTGGTTTGTTTTGTTTTTCTCTTTATTTGAATTTGCGCTACTCTATCATTTGGTACCGGATTCAGTCCGTTCTTGACGATGTCATTGAGCAACCTATTTGATTTTACCCTTTTGGGGACTCGATGTCATTATTATTGTCGACTAGATCATTCAGGGTATGATTGTCCAGATAAGTTTTATTTTCAAAAAAAAAATTTGAGAGATATGTTGTCTCAATTCATGTCTTCTAATGATATTGAAATCCATGAACCGGAGCATGATCAAGAAATTTGTTCTTCTAAAGAACATGAGGAAGGCGATACCATCGAGAGTTTAACCTTGCTTATTGATGAGGAAGATATTATAAGTAGTGTGTTTGTTTCAGTGGCGAACCTACTATTCCGATTCAAGATGATCATCAAACGACAAACACACTTTTAAGGTACCTTACAATCAAAAGGTATCATTGAATGTTTTCAGAATTCTATTTATGCTTATTCCTGTTTTAGCATTAATAACAATTTTGAAGATGAGAATGAGTTACTTTGCGACCAAAAGAACAATCGTGATGATCCCAATGAGAAGGAACTTGTAAATTACATTGCAAAAAGAGACTCTGCAAAAGGATCCTTCAAGACGTCTTCTCTTCTATGGTACTTTGATAAACTTCCTCCATTTACCAATCTAGATTCAAGGGCGAATCTTTTTTTGAGAGCGGGGAATGATACGAGCATGAGAGGGGTCAAAATAATCATCTTGGAAAAGAAGTTGAAAATGCTTTGCAAGTCAGAAACATCAGTCAACTTGCGAAGCATTTTTGGATGGGATCCAGGCATTTATGGGCCAACATGTCTTCTTAAAACTTGTCCGGCTGCAAATTAGCTTTCCAACGCATCTTGAAACGCCTCAATCGTACATCTGGATCTCAAGATACATCTATTTTAGCGAAGATAGCGCATGCAGAAATTCCTATACGGGATTAATACGAGATTTTTGGATAATTACGAATTTTCAAGATTTTATTTGATTATTTGTAATTTAAATCAATATAGGATTATGCAATATCTATTAGGTTCAGATTTATTTAATTAGGATTTTATTTTTAGCATTTATTTATTATTAGAAGTTACTTATCTAATTAGGAGATTATATTTTAGCATTTATTTATTGTATTTAATTCATAAGTTTAGTAGGATTAGAACTTCTCCATGGCCTATATAAAGGAGGCTCCACCCACATTGTAATTCAGATTTGAATGATTAAATAAAATTCTCTTTTGAGTTCCAACTTGCAAGAACATTATCTTGTGTTTTAGAAGCAAATAGATTTTCAAGTTCTCCGGGATTTGTTGTCGAGGATCTTCACACTCCTGCTTGCCCATACAAAAGTGTTTGGGAGGGTGGGTTAGAGCCACTTGAGGTTGCTTGCTTAGAAAATTGCGTCTAAGAGGGTGCCGAGGACAACTATCAATTCATCACGCCATCTCCACATATTCAAGTTTCCTCCATTGATGCCACCACCATTAGCAAATCTGAATTTTTAGATTTGTTCTTTATTTTAGTTTGTTTTGTTTTTCTCTTGATTTGAATTTGCGCTACTATATCAGTAGTTATTTCCTTAAACCACTTTTGACGTAACTTTTACTCTCAAACTTGTCTCTCAAAATCTCTTCAGCCAAACACTCTCTTTTTCATCAAAGATTTCATGTAATGATCTTGATTTCTTATACTTTTGATTTCCAATGGATTCTTCAATCTTGTTTTCCAAAATCTCATTATTTTCCTTTGGTTTTCAAGAGTAAAACATCCAATTGAGAGGAAATTCACTCATTGGAGGTAAGGTTTATTCTTCTCCTCTAATGAAAGGTTCTTTTACTAAAATTCCCAAGTATTTGATCCGTGTTTAATGTTTTCTAATGAGTTTTGATGATTAATAATGGAAATTAGTTAAATCAAGGTTTATTTATTGAGATCATGTGATTTTCGTATTGGATCTATTTCGCTGAGTTCTTGATTGGTTTTAATCATGATTTTGATGTTTGATAATGTTAATAAGTTGGTTTTAGCATTGGAATCCTAAAACTAGGTGAATCTCTAATTTCTAGGTTGTTAGTTATGTGTTTTTGAGTAGTTGTGGGAGGTTTATGGATGCTGGAGGTATAAGGATGTTATTAGATTATTTTTTAATGTTAATCGATGGTAATTTATGGATTAAACCAGTAGGTTTTGGTTGGGTTAAGTTTGGGAGGTATTTGTGTAATGCCCCAGTTTTGGGCCTAGCGATTTATAGGCTGGTTAGACGGTCTGGTGGATCGGGTTAGAGATTCGAGTCAAATTCGGGATTAAAATTGAATTAAATATTTTCAAGTGAGAAAATATTTGGGAAAAATATCTAAAAATTATTATTAAATATATGGATATTTTTGGTAAAGTCAATTTTGGAAAATGAGTTTTGGAAGTCGGACATTTTGATCTAGTGACTAAAATGTAAAAGTTGAAAATTTATTTTTGGTGACTGTTTTGTTAAAGGGGTCAAAACTTGGAATCCTTAAGGAGCTATTTGCCCAAAGTCTAATATCAAACTTTTATCCCTTAATTGGCTATTTTAAAAGGGTTTTGGAAAATATAAATAGGTTGAGAGAATTAATTTTATAATTAATTGCTTAAACAAATTTTACGTAACTAACTTTCTTTAAAAGAATTTTTCTCTCAAATTCTCTCCATCTAAACACTCTTTTCTTCTTTAAAATCCTAAGGTAAATTCTTGTTTTCTTTAATCATTTGATTTCAAATGAATTCTTAATGGTTTTCTATTAAAGCCTTATTGTTTTAATCTTGTTTTCTCATGTAAACCAACTCAATTAAGGGGAATGCAATCTATTGGAGGTGTTTTCTCCTCTAATATAAGACTCTTTATTGAAATTTCCAAGTTCTTGACTCCTTATAAATGATTTCCAATGAGTTTTAATGATTTAATTATGAAATATGGTTAAATAAATGTTTAAATGATGAGTTTATGTGATTTTTGAATTGGATCTATTATCTGGGTTTTTGATTGGTTTTAATCAATATTTTGATGTTATATAATGTTAATAGATTGGTTTTAACATTGCAATCCTGAAGCTATGTGAATATCTAATTTCCTAGGTTGCTAGTTATATGTTTTGAGGTGTTGTGGAGGTTTAATGTTTGATGGAGATATAAGGATTGTTTTGGATTGTTTTTTAATGTTAATTGATGTTAATTTATGGATTAAAATGTTAGATTATGGCAGGGTTATGTCTAGGTTGAGTTGGAAGGTATTTTCGGTTGTTTTTGGAAGTTGTTTGATGTGATCCTAATTAGCACCAACCTTCTCCATGATTTGTTTACATTGTTGAAGGGCTTTGAGACTGATTCTAAGGGAGTTCTACCTTACTTTATCTTATATTACCTCATTTATGCATTATATATATTATACACATGCTTTTCCATATTGATATGTGATGCGTCATCTTAGTCCACATCTTTATATCTATTTCTAAGTTCATTTCAGCATGTCTAATCATATTGCATCTTATATTTAATTTATGCATCTAATTCCATTGTTTATTTGAACAGGGGCGTGAGTAAAGTACACAATCAATGGTAGCTCGGTTTCTCGTGCAATCCAAATTTAGCTCGGTTTAGCTCAAGAACGTTTAATTCAGCTTGGATTAGCTTACAGAGTCCAAAGGCAGCTCAAGGACCTATAAAAGCATGCAAAGAGAGCTTATAAAGCTTAAGAACTAGCTTAGCTAGCTAATGGGAGCTCAAAATAGCTCAAAACAACTTCAACTTTGAGCTAAGAACTTCAGCTAACTGGCTCAGCTCAATCCAGCTCACACCTAGCTCAATCAGCTCATCTCAGCTCCAGCTACCAACCCTAGCTCAACAACCGAAGGGCATGTTCCTTCCCAATCATCATGGCCAGTCATCCTTGGAAGGAAATATGAGTTTGGTGCCAAAATGAAGAGTTCCAACCAACTCAAGGAACATCACTCTTCATTAGGCAGATTCATCACGTCAGTCATATTGTTTACCGTTTTTTATTAGCATCCAAAGCATAATTGGGTTGAGAAATCTTCAAGAAACATGTTCTCCTATCTCTTAGCTTTCCAACGCACGTTGAATCGCGTCAATCCGATATTGGGAACTTGAGATATGTCCAGATTACCGAAGGGAGTGCAGGCTGGAATTTCATACGAGAAGTTGCCACTTTTCGAATAGATGCACAAGGCTTTGGAGGAAGACTCAGACATTTTGGAGGGAGATATGAACATGGCTGAATAACCACTTACCCCTTGCATCATGCCCATTCGGCCACCCCCTAGAAAAACTATAAATAGGCTTTCAATTTCATTTTGTAAACACAACTTTCATTTATAAAATTTCTATCTTTGTGAGATTTTCTCTCAAACTTGTTCTTTTTAGAACTTCTCGACTATCAAGCCTTTCTAAGGTTTGTGGCGTGTCCTATCATCCATCTTTGATACTTCATATTATTGTTTATTCTTAACCTTCGGTCTAAGTTGCCCTACCACCCTCAAAGACATTTCTATAAGAAACGGGATTATAATTTCAGTATAGTTTCTTTCTTGAAACCTTTGAATACTATCAATCTTCCATTCCATATTTTCCATTTCATTTCCTTGTTTCCATTTCACCACCATCCGAACCACCACTTTCACATCCTTAACCATTTCATCCCTTTCATCCAATTCTTCATACACCCCACTTTACATACTTCAGCACCCTACTCTTTCCATCACCATTTCATTCATTTTCAACAAGAAGACATTCAGAGGATCAAGGCTTGCTTGCGTTCGCGATCGAGACAATCAAAGCTTCTCTCAACAAATCCATTTTGAGAGTTGGAGTGTATCATGTGGTATCAAAGCAAAGGAAGAATCAAGTAAGCCTACCTTTTGTATTTTATTTTTCTGTTCAACAAAAAAAGAAAAAAAGAAAGCAAAAATAAGAATTTCAGAATTCCATCTCCTCAAGGAATTTGAAAAAAAGAAGAAGAAAAAGAAAAAAAACTTAGAAAAGCACAAGTTGGTGAAGAAAAGCACAAGACAAACAACAATCGACTTGGAGAAGTTCCTCAAGTTTGATTGTTCACGATCAATTTGTAAGTAAAGTTTTGTGAAAACGGGCTGTCTTTCTTTTTATTTCAATTCTTTCCTTATTAATTTCCATTTTTTCTTTTAATTTCTTACCTTTAAACCTATTTTATTTCTTTAACCTTATTTTCTTTCCATTTCCTAGCCTAACCTTATTTTGCAACGCAAACGCCATAAAATCAAAGAAAAGTTTGACAAGTTTAAGTTAGTTCTTTCAAGAACTTGTGTCGAGAGATAGAGTGATAAAAGGCAGAGAATTGTGAGGACAGAAGGGGAAGTAAAAGTCAAATTCCCAGAGTGAAACACGAGTGATCTGAGTGACATCTTTCTTCCTTGGAGTGAACTTGTGAGGTTTTAGTGAGTGCGCTGTGAGGTTTATTTGTTTTCTTTTATTTTGACTAACCATGTCACATGATTCTTTCAACAATCCATCAACCTCAGGAGGAGGAGAAAATAAAATCCAAGATGTGCCAGATGATCTACAATGTTTAAAAGTTTTTCAGACACGTTGCCATGTTCAAGGCAAAGTGTGCTTCATTGTCATAGATGGTGGAAGTTGTACCAATATTGCTAGCACTTTGATGGTCAAGAAACTTGGTTTGACAACAACGAAGCATCCAAGTCCATACAAGATTCAGTGGCTTAATGATGATGATGAGATCGAAATCGCCGAGCAAGTTATCATTCCATTTTCCATTGGATGATACAAGGATGAAGCAATTTGTGATGTGGCATCCATGCATACCAGCCAACTATTATTGGGAAGGTCGTGGCAATACGATAGACGAGCAATCCATGACAGATTTACCAACCACTACCCTTTGTGTTTGAAGGAAAAAAGATTACCTTGAAGCCTCTTACACCAAGCTAAGTGAAGAATGACCAGGTTGCATTATTTAAAAGCTTAGCAGCCATGAAGGAAGAATCCAGCAAAAAGAAAATCAAAGAAATGCCATGGAGGATGAACATTTTGAGGAGGCAAAAGCAATTAGAGTTGAACATGGCAGGATTGAAAGTGAGATTGTGCATGAAACACAATTTGGAGTTGAAAGTGCACAAGTTGAAAAAGAAAAGAATGAGATCGGAAAAGAAGAGGTGGAAGAAACACATAATTTATCTAACCCTACTTTTTCTATTCCCTATTTTGTTTTGCATGATATTCCAAAAGACGTATCTTTTCAAATTGAAGATTCAAAAAATATTTCCTTCAAAGAACCAATAGATGTGACTTGTAGTGATCCACCAGACATGATTCTTGACTTTCCAAAAGAAATGTCACTTGAAGCTCTAAGAAATGTGTTCGTTGACGTTCCAAGTGCATTTCCAGTGATAAAGGTGATCCATCATCATTCATGTTTTAATGAATCAATAAAGTTTCCTGCGGAGTACATCAAGCATTAACCATCCATACACATTAATGGGTTTGAAAAGGAATTGCACCGAAAGATGTGAGAAGATGTTCCATTTATTGAAGCATTGAAGTTTGATGACATTGCTTTGTTCCTAAAGCATTGCTGGAAGGAAAAAAGAACTAGGACTCTCCATTTGTTCTAAGGTAATCATTTGGAAAGGTACAAAGATTAAGAAAGTTGACATGACCTTTACCAATAATCATGACGACTCCAAAGGTGAGACCCAAAAGACATGTTCCTACACCAAGGGATATGATATTACAACTCAGCACCAATGAGACGTTCAAGGGATCAGTACCTTTTCCAAGTAACATGATGATCCCAAAAGGGAGGTCAAAATGACAAGTGCCCTTACCAACGGTTGTGTTGATTCAAGCAAAAAGGGAGTCAAAAAGACAAGTCTTTTCACCAAAAGACATGATGAATCCAAAAGATGCAAATGAGTCACTCAAGAGGCACATACCTATTCGGAATGAGAGATGATTAGGAAGCATATTTTGACACAACCTATGACCAATGTTCCTTACACTAATCAAGATTCCAAAGAATTTCATTCTTTTATTTTGCAGGATGAACCGAGAAGAATAATCATTCCATTTGGGAGGAGAAGTGAGGATTCATCCACCCCTACAGCAAAGAAGTATCCATTGAGAAACAACTCCGATTTGAGGACAAATCGCCAAAAAGAAGAGGGGATGATGCGATCCTAATCAGCACCAACCTTCTCCATGATTTGTTCACATCGTTGAAGGGCTTTGAGACTGATTCTAAGGGAGTTCTACCTTACTTTATCTTTCTATTACCTTATTTATGCATTATATATTATGCGCATGCTTTTGCATATTGATATGTGATGGGTCATCTTAGTCCACATCTTTATTTCTATTTCTAAGTTCATTTCAGCATGTCTAATCATATTGCATCTTATTTTTAATTCATGCTTCTAATTCCATTGTTATTTGAATTATACAGGGGCATGAGTAAAGGACGCAATCAATGGTAGCTTGGTTTAGCTCATGCAATCCAAAATTAGCTCGGTTTAGCTCAGGAACGTTCAATTCAGCTTGGATTAGCTCATGGAGTCCAAAGGTAGCTCAAGGACCTAGAGAAGCATGCAAAGAGAGCTCACAAAGCTTAAAGACTAGCTCACCTAGCTAAGGGCGGCTCAAAATAGCTCAAAACAACTTCAACATTGAGCTAAGAACTTTAGCTAGCTAGCTCAGCTCAATCCATCTCACACCTAGCTCAATTATCTCATCTCAGCTCTAGCTACCAACCCCAACTCAACAACCGAAGGGCATGTTCCTTACCAATCATCATGGCCGGTCATCCTTGGAGGGAAATCTGAGTTTGGCGCCAAATTGAAGTGTTCCAACTAACTCAAGGGAGATCATTCTTCATTAGGCAGATTCATCACGTTAATCAGATTGTTTTCCATTTTCGATTATGATCCAAGCATAATTGGGTTGAGAAGTCTGCATGAAACTTGTTCTCCTATCTCTTAGCTTTCCAGCACATGTTGAATCGCATCAATCTGATATCAGGAGCTTGATATATGTTCAGATTACCGAAGGGAGTGCAGGCTGGAATTTTATACGAGAAGTTGCCACTTTTCGAATAGATGCACAAGGCTTTGGAGGGAGACTCAACCATTTTGGAGGGAGACATGAACATGGCTGAATAGCCACTCACCCCTTGTATCATGCCCATTCGGCCACCCCCTAGATAAACTATAAATAGGCTTTCAATTTCATTTTGTAAACACACAACTTTCATTTATAAAATTTCTATCTTTGGGAGATTTTCTCTCAAACTTGTTATTTTTAGAACTTCTCGACTTATCAAGCCTTTCTAAGGTTTGTGGCGTCTCCTATAATCCATCTTTGATACTTTAGATTGTTGGTTATTCTTAACCTTCAGTCTAAGTCACCCTACCGCCCTCAAAGACATTTCTATAAGAAACGGGATTATACTTTCAGTATAGTTTCTTTCTTGAAACCTTTGAATACTATCCATCTTTCATTCCATCTTTTCCATTTCATTTCCTTGTTTCCATTTCACCACCATCCAAACCATCACTTTTATATCCTTAACCATTTCATCCCTTTCATACACCACGCTTTACATACTTCCGCACCCTACTCTTTCCATCACCATTTCATTTATTTTCAACAAGAATACATTCGGAGGATCAAGGCTTACTTGCATTTGCGATCGGGACAACCAAAACTTCTCTCAACAAAGCCATTTAGAGAGTTGGAACGTATTAGCCTTTGATAGATGTTTGTGAGACAAAGTTGAGGAGTGGTGTTGCTCGAATTATGAATGCATGATGATGCATTAATCCTCTGTTGTTATGTGATTAAAATAGGGGAGAGTGATCCTAAGGTCGTCAGTGAAGCTTTGGACCCTTGTTTTCACATTGGCGATTAAATCTTTTCATGTTGGTGAGTGAGAACGTGGGTTTCAGCTTTGAAATGGTTTAAAGGTGGTTTATGGGAGTTTAAACTTAGCTTGAAATGCTGGTTTAAACTCAAAAGTAAGTAAAAACGGATTTATCTCTCGGCTATGCTTTAATGAAATGGTTTTTATGCACTTGTTTTGAATTACATGGTACCTACTGTTTAAGCGTGTTGTAAAGTATGTTACATACTGGTTTTGACCATGAAATGATGATGGATGCATGTGGTAAGTGATCCATGTAAGTATGAGTTATACTTATTTTAAAGCATGGTTTATTGCTTTGGAAATGATTTTGTATTGATGCATATAAAAACAGTGAGGTACATGGTTAATAATGAATTATATTGGCAAGTGATAGCGTTTAAAATGTTATTGGATATAGTTGGCCGGCCATAGGATCGATAGTGCGCTATAAAAAGTCACATTAGATGTCGACGGGTTTATACGGTGTACCGAATACTCCATTCAAGTACCCTAACAATTGAGGGGTTATATGGTACAAAAAACTCCCGTTAGTGGATTATGCATCTAACTGATGATTGGGGTTGGTGTCCCCTGGTTGTGAATGTACCCTTGTATTCCAATTGAGATGACATGAAGTGTTGAGAGGACACTTATTGAATCTGTGTATCCAATGTAATATTTTAGAAAGTGGAACTTGGTTAATGATCACTTGAAAGCCAATATAATTGTTGATGTATCATGTCGATGGATGTTAATGTATAATGTTGGTTTATACATGTTTTACTCTTTAATCTTTGCATATGGTTGTTATGCATGGGAAGGCTTAAATTGAGGGTTAGAATTGGGACATGCTGTTGATCCATGATACATGTTGCATATGGTTTAATATGCTGCTTTTTGAAAGTGTTAAGTGCATGGTTTTCAAGGCATGATGTTTTAAATGATGATTGAAATGGTGATTTTAATGTAGTTTCAGAAAAATGGTTTAAAAATGCATTGATGGTGTGTTGTTTGAGCACTCCCCACTAAACCTTGTGTGCTTACGCTCTTTTTATCCATCAATGCAAAGACTTAAAGGTTGCAAGGCACCGTACAGACAAGTGAATACTAAGGACTTTGGGATTTGAAGTATGATTTCAGTTTAGATTTATAGTAATAAATGTAATAAGGTTCATTGTTGGTTTGGGAGGCATTTTGATAAACTCCCTATTTTAGCATGTTTGTTATGCTATTTTTGGGTTGTAAATGGCCTTTAATGTTTGGTATTGCTTAGATTTATGATTCATGCTTGGGATAATTTGGTTTTTAGGAAGCATGACTCTAGTTTTCTCATTGAAACATAATGCCATGATTGGTTGGGGATCCTATGATAAGTTGTTGTGGATTGATCCTTGGAAATGTTGTGATTATGTTATAAGTATGTTGGAATGTTATGGTATCTTAGAAAGCTTGGTAAATCAACAAAATTGGACATTACAGGTCCAAGCGTATCGGTACGCGTGTCTATGTACAGATACGAGTAAGCTATTTTGGGGCATGTGTTGCAGTACATGAGGAAGAGTTTTAGTACGGGAAATGGCATTTTGGCATGGCATATCAGTGTGGTTTTAGGCCACTAGAATCTAGATTTTGAGAAATGCCAAAGCGTACCGATACACTTGCCCTGTATCGATATGGGCAACTATTATTTCAGTTATTGTGATGTTTGGAAGTTTCTGTTTCTTCCGTTTTGGTCCCTAAATGTTATGTATGCAATTGCATGAGTTTGAATGATCATTTTGAGCTGATTTTTGACATGTGTGATTTTTGACATGTGTGATGTGATCCAAATCCACTAGAATTTAGGATTTTGAAAATGCATAGGTATACCGATACAGTTGATCGTGTATCTGATATGATCACAACCTGCAAAGATCCAAAGGAATTTCCTAGTGGGCCTATGACTCGTGCTAGGACCAAGAAGTTCCAAGAAGCTATGGGAAATTTGTTTAGCCAAAGCTTGAAGTTGAAGAAGGAAACACCATCTTTGATTGAACAATACAACATCCTACTCATGCATGATTTTGCATGAGTTTCTCTAAGTTTTTATAATTAATTTCAGCTTGTGTGCGTGAATAAATAAAGCTTAATAATGTTCATTAAACAATCTGATTCATTTATGCTTGTTTAAAACATTTAAGCAAGTTGGTTTATTTAAGTTGTTAGTTTAATTAATGCATGTTAGTTCAATTAAGGCATATTAGTTTATTTATGTAAGTTCATTTGGTGTGTTGGTTACTTAATTAAACTAGTTCATTCATTGGAACTAGATCATTAAATATGTTTTTAGCATTCACCTTCATTTTAATGAATAATGGTTGTTTTTGTCATTTCGGCTAGGATATTCATTGGGGAACAAATGGTTGATCATCTTCTCAAAGTTGACAAGGCATTACCACCAATTGAAGTCACTTGAAGGCCCATCAAGGCTGATCAGTTACAAATGTAAATGCAAGAGAGCAATTACACTACTTGAAGACACATCAAGGCTGATCAGTTTTCAATGCAATTCAAGATAGCAATTACCCCACTTGAAGGCTGTTGGAATCAGAAAGGAAGCAAAGCATTCAAGCCCCTTAAAGTTGGCCACTTAAAGAGCTAATTAACAACACTTAAAGAGCTACTTTAAGCCTTTCTTGAAGCTGAGCAGTTTTGATAACAAGTGAGACATGCACTTAAGGCCTCTTAATCACATTGTAAGAGAGAATGAATGACAATTTCGTCCAAAGGCAGATCAAGGGTTTTCTTTTACTTGGATGACATGTTTGTCTACATTCGTTCAAAGAATTTCCACATACATCTTCATCCAACATCAACCTTTTTGGCTGAACTGGAAGAAAGGATAATCGACAGCCTTATGAGCTTTTAATGCCTAAACTAATTTATCTTTAATCCTTTGTTTCTCTATTCAATTCAGCCACTATGCTCTTATAAATAGGCAACCATTTCTCTTGTAAAAAGGACTTTTGGCATATATTATAACTTAAGAGTGTTTCTCTTTTACAGTTCTTTTTTGAACTTTATCAGCTTGCAAGATTGTTCTTGTGACATTCATTCCCATTCATCTTTTATATTGCTGGTTCCTAGTTCCTCTAACTAGAGGGTCACAATCCATTTACCTTTCACCCAAATCACGGAATAAAAACTCTTAAGGAACGGGTGTTCACTTTTTAGTGTTGTTCCTCCTTTGTTCACACTGCACCCTAGTTGCATTTCTATCCTTCTACACCCACTTTCCATACACCCATATCTTCCATATCAATATCTCATTCCTCTACCATAATTTCCATCTCTATCCATTCAAATCATAAACCCAGTTACCTGGGCAACTAGTTTTTCGCGGCAAACTTCATAACCCAGTTGCCACGACAACTAACCTACCACGGCAAAAGTCATTTTACTTTCTTACTCGAATCACAATAGGGAAAATTCAGATATAAATTTGGCAACTTCACAACCGAATTCGTATCAGTTGGTATTAGAGCGTTGGTGATTCAGTAGGTTGTTCGATTCATCTCCCTGTATATTCAAATAAAAATCGAAAAAAACAATTTTAGAATTCTCAAAAGAATAAAAGTTCAAAGAGGGAGGGATCAATTTTAAAGTTTACAAAAAAAAGAGAGGTTTGGTTGTGATTTCTGTTATCACATATTTTAGTTTGCTATTTCATTTATTTAACCACCCTAGTTGCTACATGTTCCTTGTTTTCCTATTCAAGCCATTTGTTTTAGCTGAATTCCATAAGAAAACTTGTTGAGCTTTGAGTAAGTTCTCTAAGGACTTAGAAAAGAGAACTAGAGTGGTAAAAGGCAAGAGTGCGCATCAAGGGAAAAGCTTATCCCGAGTGAAACACGAGTGTGAGTGCATTTTCTTTTGAGTGGAAAGGTGAGGTTTTGTGCTGGTGAGGTTTATATTTTATTTACTAATCATGTCTCAAGGATTAGGTAATGGTGGAGAAGGAGGACATCCAAACTTCCAGAATCATGCTTTACTCCAAGAAATTGCCAAAATGATTCAAGATCAGTTGGAGCCTGATACGAATCCGATTGTATGATGACCGAATTGTTATCCAAGTTTGCCCAATCGTCATTCAAGTAAGAGTTTTAGGTTCTGTTGCAAAATGGTGTTCAAAAGTTGAACTTAGTAGAAATGAAAGGGAACAAAGGAAAGGGTTTAAACGGTTGTGGAATTTGTATGTGGAATTTGGATGTGACAACAGTTTAAGAGAAAATATGGTTATGGAATTTAACGGTTGTGTGGATGATGTAGGGAAACATAAATGCAACAATTGGCGTGGTATGAACAAAGAAGGAATCAACATTAAATAGTGTAGACCCGTTCCTTAAGATTTCTAAGCTGTGTATTGGGTGGAAGGGTATATGGATTATGACCCGCTAGTTATAGAAACTAGGAACCAACAATATAATGAAATGGAAGCGGAAAGAATGCCACAAGAACAATCTTGTAAGCTGATAAAGTTTAGCAAGAACTTTGAAAGAGAAACACTCTCAAGTATATTATAAGCCAAAAGTTGTTTACAATAGAAAATGACTGCCTATTTATAGGAGCAAAGTGGATTAATTGAATAGTCAACAAAGGATTAAAGACTCATTGATTAAGGGATTAAAAGCTCATAAAGCTGTTGGTTATCCTTTTTCAAGTTTAGCCAAAAGGTTGATGTTGGATGAAGATGTATGCGGACATTCTTTGAACGAATGTAGACAAACATGTCGTCCAAGTAAAAGAAACCCCTTGATCTGCCTTTGGACGAAATTGTCATTCATTCTCTCTTAAAATGTGATTAAGAGGCCTTAACTGCATGTCTCCCTTGTTATCAAAACTGACTAGCTTCAAGAAAGGCTTAAAGTAGCTCTTAAAGTGTTGTTAATTAGCTCTTTAAGTGGTCAGCTTTAAGGGGCTTGAATGTTTTGCTTCCTTGCTGATTCCAATAGCCTTCAAGTGGGGTAATTGCTATCTTGAATTGCATTAAAAACTAATCAGCCTTGATGTGTCTTCAAGTGGTGTAATTGCTCTTTTGCATTTGTATTTGTAACCGATCAGCCTTGATGGGTCTTCAAGTGACTTCAATTCATGGTAATGCATTGTCAACCTTGAGAAGATGATCAACCATTTGTTCCCCAATGAATATCCTAGCCAAAATGACAAAAACAACCATTATTCATTAAATGAAGGTGAATGCCGAAAACAGATTAAATGAGCTAGTTTCAATGAATGAACTAGTTTAATTAAGTAACTAACACAGCAAATAAACTTACTTAAATAAACTAATATGCCTTAAATGAACTAACATGCATTAATAAACCGTCATGCATTAATTAAACTAACAACTTAAATAAACCAACATGCTTAAATGTTTTAAAAAAGCATAAATGAATCAGATTGTTTAATGAACATTATTAAGCCTTATTTATTCATGCACACATGTTGAAATTAAATAAAAAAACTTAGAGAAACTCATGCAAAATCATGCACGAGTAGGATGTTGTATTGTTCAATCAAAGCTGGTGTTTCCTCCTTCAACTTCAAGCTTTGACTAAACAAATTTCCCATAGCTTCTTGGAACCTTTTGGCCCTAGCATGAGTCATAGGTCCACTAGGAAATTCCTCCTGCTGGTTGTGGTCACATCAGTCCCTCCCTCTTGAAAGAGATTTGTCCCCAAATCGTCACCTACATCAAAAGGAGATAAATCAGCCACATTGAAAGTTTCGCTAACATTATACTAACCTGGGAAACCTTTCCTTTCTCATGTGTAGCCAAACCCGATCTCTAGGTTAAAATTTAACTCGCTTTCGGCCTTTGTTAGCTTGCTGCTCGTATTGTTTCATTCTTTTCTCAATATTTTCTCACACTTGTTGATGGAGCTTCTTGACAAATTCAGCTTTATTTCTTCCATCTTTATTCACAATGTGTTCAGCGGGCAAAGGTAACAAATCTAATGGAGTTAAGGGATTGAAACCATACACTACTTCGAATGGTGACATTTTAGTGGCAGAATGAATGGACCGGTTGTAAGCAAACTCCACGTGTGGCAAGCTTTCCTCCCAAGTCCTCAAATTCTTTTTTATAATTGTCCTTAACAACATGGACAATACTCGGTTCACCACTTCAGTTTGACCATTCGTTTAAGGATGACAAGTTGTGGAAAATAGCAACTTGGTTCCAATCTTGCTCCATAGTGTCTTCCAAAAATAGCTTAAGAATTTCACATCTTGGTTGGATACAATAGTCCTTGGAACTCCATGCATTCTCATGATTTCCATGAAAAACAAATTAGCAACATGCGAAGCATCTTTAGTCTAATTATAAGGAATAAAATGAGCCATTTTAGAAAAACGACCCACTACTACAAAGATGGGGCCTTTGTTATTTTTGGTACGTGGCGGCCCAAGTACAAAATCCATGGATATATCCATCCAAGGTGTATTAGGGATAGGAAATGGTGTGTATAGGCCGCGGGGCATCACTTTTGACTTGGCCTTTTTACATGTGATGCAACGCTCACATAACCTTTCAACATCTAGTCTCATCTTCGGCCAATATAAGTGCTCTTGAAGCATGCTTAGGTCTTGGCTACTCCAAAATGTCCCACTAGTCCACCACCAAGTGCTTCCTTGAGGAGCAACTCTCGAATGGATCATTGTGGGATGCAAAGCTTCCCTTCCTTGAATAGGTATCCATTTTCCCTACAGAACTTATCATGTGCACCTTTCTCACAAACTTTATATATTTCATAAAAATCATGGTCAGACTCGTATAATTCCTTAATGAAAGCAAAACCCAACAACTTAGAGTCTAAAGTGTTAAGAAGGGCATACCTGCATGATAGTGCATCAACAATGATGTTTTCCTTACCCTTTTTATACTTGATCACATAGGGAAAAGCTTCAAGAAACTCTACCCACTTGGCGTGCCTCTTGTTTAGCTTATGTTGTCCCCTAATGTGCTTTAACGCCTCATGATCAGTACGGATGATAAACTCTTTTGACCAAAGGTAGTGCTTCCATGTTTCTAAGGCCCGAATTAGTGCATATATTTCTTTATCATAGGTTGGGTAATTGAGTATAGCTTCACTCAACTTCTCACTGAAGTAGACTATAGGGCGTCCTTTTTGATATAAGACTGCTCCAATTCCCAAACCTGATGCATCATATTCAACATCAAAACCTTACTAAAATCAGGAAAAGTTAGCAAAGGTGCATTAATCAAACAATCCTTAATCATGTTAAAGGATTTATCTTGCTCTTCACCCCAAAAGAAATTAGAATCTTTTTAATGGCTCTTGTCAAAGGGGCAGCTAAGGTGCTAAAATTTGGCACAAACCGACGGTAGAAGCTTCTAACTTGGCTAATACTTGCTAGTCTAGGCCATTCCTCAATTGCCTTAACCTTTTCTCTATCAACCTCCAACCATCTACACACGCAACAAATCGTAGGAAAACAACCTTATTAGTGCAAAATGTGCATTTTTATAGATTAGCATAAAGTTTTTCATTTCTCAATACATCTAATACCAACCTTAGATGCTGAACATGATCATTCAAAATCTTGCTATAAATCAGAATATCATCAAAATATATTACACAAAACTTACCCAAGAATTGTCTAAGGATGTGATTCATTAACCTCATGAAAGTGCTGGGGGCATTAGTTAGGCCAAATGGCATAACCAACCACACATATAACTTTTGCTTAGTCTTGAATGCAGTTTTCCACTCATCCCCTTCTCGCATACGAATTTGGTGGTAACCACTTTTAAGATCAATCATAGAAAAGACATTAGAACCACTAAGCTCATCTAACATATCATCTAAATGTGGAATGGGATGACGATACTTTACCGTTATTTTGTTCACTACACAACAGTCCACACACATGCGCCATGTTCCATCTTTCTTAGGCACAAGTAGAACCGATACTGCACAAGGGCTAAAGCTCTCTCTCACATGCCCCTTTTTCCATTAAATTCAAAACTTGCCTTTGCAACTTCCTTGGTTTCCTCAGGGTTGCTTCGGTAAGCTGGTCAGTTAGGTATGATAGCACCATGAACAAAGTTAATTTGGTGCTCTATTCCTCGAATTGGAGGCAGTCCACTTGGAATCTCCTCCGAAAATAAGTCTTTATATTCCTGCAGCAATGAAACAATAAAAGATGGCAAATTTGGGTCAAGTTCTTTAGTGCTTAATAAACTCTCCTTGTACATGAGTACAAGAACCATCTTTTTCGACAATAAACACTTTCTAATTTCTTTCTCTCTCGCAAAGATGCTCACTTTTCTCTCTCTTCTTTTTCACCCTCTTTTGATTTTCTCTCAAAATTTTTGTCACTCTCTTTGGCTTTTTCAAAACTTTCTCTCAAATGTATTTGATCCTTGTGAACTTTCTTTTGTGAAAGCGGGTGATGTGAGCACATCAACCCATCTGATTTGGAGGTCATGCCAACATGACCTATTACTCGATCTAACGCTAAGTTATTCAAGGAAGTTCTTTCACTTAAATGCAGTGAAGCTTCCAACTTATTTCTCAATGTTTCAGCCTTAGATAATAAGTTCTTCAATGTGTTACATGCTGATATGTGACATACTAAGTACTTATACTTAGTATATATTTATATGCATATTATTTACTAAGTTAAGTGTGTTTATATTATGTTTTCCAGTATTTATATGTGCTTATTTTGTTTTTACAGCAGCATAATAAAATGTGACAGCTAAGGACTTTCCAACAAGCTCGATTGAAGCTCATCAAAACGTGTGTAGCTCAACTCAGCTCAAAACAGTCCACAAGCATGTTTTTCAGTTTGTTTCAGCTCCAACACTCCAAATCAGCTCAATTCAGCTCAACTAGCTCACCTTCAACGTCAGTAGCTCAACTCCAGCTAATGAGTCCAAGGGTAGCTCAAACTTGGAGGTACATGTGCCTACACCTAGGAGAGTGTCTTATAGTAAGGTGCATCAAGCTAGAAGCTTCAGCAAGCTCCAAGAAGCTTCCCCACACATGGAAGAATTGGCACACATGTGTGTGCATGCTTGGCAGATTTGAACTCCTTTTCTACATGGCCGGCCAACTATGGATAAGAACAAGAGGTTTCTTGTTTGAATTTTGAACATTTCACATGTGCACAATGTTCAAAGTTCAGATTTCCCTCTCCCTTAGGTGCCACTTTAAAGGCTGATCTGATTTTGCTTTTTAAACACTTCAAAAATCAGCCTTTAGATCATTTTAAATTATCAACTTCCTATCTGCCACCCTTAGATTAGAATAGGTAGTTTCTATTTGAATTTAAAGAATTCTGATTTCCCTCTTGTATTTCTTTATATATTCTTCATAAAACGATGTAAAAACGAGCATTACATGAAATCAAATTACATTGTGAGAATTTCTCTCAACTTGGTTCTTCATTGAACTTTTCAGACTTCTTCAAGTCTTGTGCTTGTGTTATCTACAATAAGATACTTTGGGTTTTTGGTTTTCTAATCAATGGGTCCAAGTCCTTCGAGCATTGAACGTATAAGGTTCGGGTTTATAAACTTTATTGTATAAGTTCTTCCTTGTTCCCTATTCTTGTTTTTATTTCATTTTCCAGCAACTGAAACCCTTTCTTCTTCACCAAAATTTCCAGCAACCAAATTCCACCATTGTCATCTTCTTCAAGCCTTCATCTTCAACCTTTTCCTTCAACCAAATTTCCAGCCATCATTTACTCTCTTTCATCCTACATAAAAACATCAAATTCCAGTCCTTTAAACACCATGAATTCTACTATCAACATCTTTTGCAGCCACACTTCTATGCAGGAAATCTTACTTCGATCCTAGATCCGACACAATCAATGGAGGCCTTCTTCAACGGGCAGCCTCGTAACAGCGGGGCTAGGGTGATCTTCTTGGCTTCAATAGTTAGGCAAATATATTTGATCTTTGTGAACTTTCTTTAGTGAAAGCGGGGCTAGGGAGATCTTCTTGGCTTCATAAGTTAGGGTGTACCGATTGGTATAACCATCATGGATGACTCTCCTATCAAACTGCCACTGCCTCCCTAACAAGAGATGGCCGACATGCATTGGCACGACATCACATAGCACCTCGTCTTTGTACTTGCCAATTGAAAATGACACAATGACTTGCTTGGTAACTTTAAGTTCTCCACCATCATTAAGCCACTGCAGTTTGTAGGGGTGTGGATGCTTTGTTGTTGCTAGGCCGAGATTTTCTACCATCAAAGTACTAGCAACGTTAGTGCAACTACCACCATCTATAATGACAAAGCATACCTTTCCATTAATATGGCAGCAAGTGTGGAAAATGTTCTCGCGTTGCTGGTCCCCCTCTGTCTACGGCATGCTCTAACTCTTCTTCCTCTTCAATTTCTTTTTCATCATTTTCTTCCTCCTCTTGATCAGTTTCGATCTCTCCATTGTCTCAGATGAACATAGTATTACGATTAGGGCATTGGCTAGCAATGTGACCTCGCCCGGAACACTTGAAGCATTGGACATCACGGGATCGAACTAGCATAGCTGGGCTCTTTCCCTTAATGGTTTCGACAATGGGTTTGGCATTCTTTGATGGACCACCTCATTCGTTAGGAGAAAAGGTTGACTTTTGTTTGTAGGTACCTTGCCCCCATTTGGAAGAAGAACCTCTATAGGCATAGGTGGTGCCCTTCCTTTTGAGTTGTCCATATGGACCCTTGTCTTCAATCTCCACATGATGTTGCAACTCAACTGTGGCCGCAATGTTAGGATCAAAGCCAGAGAGAAATCTGGCCATTGTGGCTTCTCAATCCTCATCAATGTTGGCTCGTATCATGGGTACTTCTATCTCTTTTATAACAGCTTTCATCTCATTCCAAGTAGAAATTGGAAGTTCACCATTGTGTCTCCTGCTAGATGTCAACTGATCCTGCCATATTAGTGTATAATCCGTAAATTCAATGGCTGCATGTTTTATCTTCTTAAGCTTAGAGTAGTTGTGGCACTCAAAGATGTGCTCAACTTTCTTTTCCCATGCAAGATAGGCTTCAGGATTCGTTCTTCCTTAAAAGGAGGAATGGTAATTTTGATATTGCTGAGATTATCATCTATTATTGGGTGAGCTCTTAGGCCTTGTTGTGCCATACTTTGTTGTGATACATGCACATCATCTACTTCTTCATTCAACTCTTCATGGCATTCATTATCTTGAGAAAGTTCAAGTTGTTCTATACGGTCCAATAGAGGCTCCAACTGCTCTTGAATCATTTCGGCCATTGCTTGGAGTGAAGCATGATTCTGCAAGTTTGGAAGTCCTCATTCTCCACCATTACCTGATCCTTGAGACATGATTAGTAAATAAAATATAAACCTCACCAGCACAAAACCTCACATTTCCACTCCAAAGAGGACACCTACAAATTTCTTTGGCTTGGCTTGAATTGGGCTTCACTTGATGCACTTGCTTCTTACACTAATAGCTCTAATACCATATGATGTAAGGGCTTCTATGATGGTTCACGCCTTTCTTGGATGTTGAAGGCAACCCCTTTGATTGTTGGATCTAGGAAGGAAGCAGCAAGCAACCTGCAAAGTAAAGTAGGCTTTGAAATGGGATGATTTGGAAGGTGATGTTTGTGGTGCGGAAGAATGAAGGAAATGGGCATATTTGGTTAAGTGTTTTGGGTAGACGATGATGGTGGATCTAGGTGATGGAAAAGGGTGAAGGATAAATATAGTATCTTAAAGAAATGAAGGAAGAAACAAAGCTATATTAAAGCTTAGCCCCGGACCTTATATTATTCTTTAAGGGATGGTATAAAGGACTTTGACTCTTAAGGTACATTAAACCAAAAGAACCAGAAGTATCAAGATGAATAGAAGAGGGGTTGACACCACAAGTACTAAGTATTTGATAAGTCGATAAAGTTCCTAAACGAGAGAAAATTCTCACAAGATAAATTTTATAGAATGAATTAGATGTCTTACAAATGAAATGAAGTTGCCTATTTATAGTTTTCTAGGGGGTGTGCCGAATGGGCATGATACAAAGGGGTATGTGGCTATTCGGCCATGTTCATGTCTCCCTCCAAAATGGTTCAGTCTCCCTCCAAAGCCTTGTGCATCTATTCGAAAAGTTGTAACTTCTCGTATGAAATTCCAGCCTGCACTCCCTTCAGTAATTTGGACATATCTCGAGCTCCCAATATCGGATTGACACAATTCAACATGCACTGGAAAGCTAAGAGATAGGAGAACAAGTTTTATGAAGACTTTACAACCCAATTATGCTTGGATCCTGCTCGAAAATGGCAAACAATCTGACTGATGTGATGAATCTGCCTAATGAAGAGTAATGTCCCTTGAGTTGGTTGGAACTCTTCATTTTGGCGCCAAAATCAGATTTCCCTCCAAGGATGACCGGCCATGATGATTGGGAAGGAACATGCCCTTCGAATGTTGAGCTGGGGTTGGTAGCTGGAGTTGAGATGAGCTGATTGAGCTAGGTATAAGCTGGATTGAGTTGAGCTGCCTAGCTGAAGTTCTTAGCTCAAAGTTGCCATTGTTTTGAGCTATTTTGAGCTGCCCTTTAGCTAGGTGAGCCAGTCCTTAAGCTTGTGAGCTCCCCTTTGCATGCTTCTATAGGTCCTTGAGCTGCCTTTGGACTCCGTGAGCTAATCCGTGCTGAATGGAACGTTCTTGAGCTAAACCGAGCTACTAGTGGTTGTGTCCTTTACTCATGCCCTTGTATCATTCAAATAAACAATGGAATTAGATGCATGAATTAAACATGCAATATAATTAGACATGCTAAAATAAACTTAGAAATAGATATAAAGATGTGGACTAAGATGACACTTCACATCTCAATATGCAAAAGCATGCGTATAATATATAATGCATAAACGAGGTAATAGAAGATAAAGTATGGTAGAACTCCCTTAGAATCAGACTCAAAGCCCTTCAACAGTGTGAACCAATCATGGAGAAAGTTGGTGCTGATTAGGATTGCATCAGAAGATGAAGAAGTTGAGGAAGCATCCGTGAGGAGTGCTCATAGATATTAAGGAGGACGTGCCCAAATTGATGATAATCTCAGCAATATTTGAGTTACCATACCTCCTTTTCAAGGCAAGTTGGACCCAGAAGCATATCTTGAGTGGGAAAGCAAGGTGGAACACATCTTTGAATGCCATAACTACTCTGAACAAAAAAGGGTATGATTGGCAGCCATGGAGTTCATTGATTATGCACTTATTTGGTGGGATCAATTAACCTTGTATAGGAGACGCAACAGAGAATGCCCAATCACAAATTGACATGACATGAAGAGCATTATGTGGAGAAGGTTCGTGCCAACACATTACCACTGAGATCTTTTCCACAAGTTGCAAACTTTGAAGCAAGGAAACTGTAGCGTAGAAGACTATTATCAAGAGATGGAGGTTGTAATGATACATGCCAACGTGGAAGAAGATAGGGAAGCGACAATGGCTAGATTTCTCACTAGATTAAACAAAGAGATTGTTGATGTTGTAGAATTGCAACATTATGTGGAAATTGAGGAAATGATCCATATGGCAATGAAGATTGAAAGGCAGCAAAAAAGAAGAACCATGCCCAGGAACAACAACACCACCGGTCCTAGGTGGAACTAGAATAATGCTAGGAGAAATGCACCACTTCAAATCAAAAATCAAGCTGATACATCAAAGCAAAAGACCGCCGTGGTGGAAGGTGATATAGGCAAACAAGTGGAAGGCAAAGAGCGTTCAAATGACATCAAGTGTTTTAAATGCCTTGGACGAGGGCATATGGACATCCAGTGTCCTAACCAAAATTCCATGCTAATTTTGGATAATGGAGAGATCACTTCTGACCATGAAGAAGAAAACATAGAAGAAAAGCTCGAAGATGAAGAAGATGAACTGGTAATTGCTGTTGTTGCTGAAGGAGAAATCTATATGGTAAATTTTGCTTAATACCCACGAAACCACCGAGGAACAACAAAGAGAAAATATCTTCCACACAAAAGGCAATATTGAAGGAAATGTATGTTTCATGATAATTGATGGTGGGAGTTGCACAAATGTAGCCAGCACTATTTTGATTGAGAAGTTGGGTTTAAAACCCTAAAGCATCCGAACCATACAAATTACAATGGTTGAATGATGGAGGCGAACTAAATGTGACAAGACAAGTATTGGTGCCATTCACCATTGGGAATTACAAGGATGAGGCATTGTGTGATGTAGTTCCTATACACGTAGGTCATATATTGCTTGGAAGGCCATGGCAGTATGGTAAGAGGACAATTCATGACTGCTACACCAACCAGTATTCCTTTAAGCATGAAGGGAAGAAATTTGTACTTGTGCCTTTGTCACCAACATAAGTTCGGAAAGGACAACTACAAATGCGAATAAGCCTTGAGAATATGTGCTGAGTGCATACAGGACGACTTGGAGGAGGATCCCAAAAGACATCATCCTTTGAGAAAGGACGTGACATTCCAGGACAATCCAAGGAGCATGATGGTTTTGATGAAGAAATCCAAAGGACTAGTGCCTTTTCAACGAAGGAAATCATTCAGAAGTATCCTTTAACACCACCAATGGTTAAGAGGTTTCACACTAACCCCAATTGTTCAAGTCCCTTATTCTATTTTTCAGATCATAATGGACACAAAATAGAAAAAGAAAGGAATGCAACCGATCCTGGAAGGGAATGTCCAATGAAGAATCCTTTCGATTTGAGGACAAATCGCCCTAAGAAGGGGAGGATGATACAATCCAGCCTTGGCATCTGTTCATCATCATCCTTTCGTCTCTATTCTTAGGGGTGAAAGAAAAGGGAGTTTTTAATTTCCTTGCACATCTTTCAATTTTTTATATCATTTACTTTATACATGGCATATTTAGTCTTATTATATTGCCTCACATACCTTGTAAAGATCTTATTATACTTTACATTATATATGTCATACTTAGGTGCATATTAATACACATTAGTCCCTATACTGTACGTGTTACTTAATCACCATATTCAGTGCATTTAACCACATCTTTGTTTAAGACGTTTAAATCTATTTGCATGCATTGCATCTTTTACTTTATTCATTATATTATTAACCAGCATCTTTTGCATACTTTTGCTTAATTATACATCATATATAATCTTATTTAAACTTATACATTGCTTTATTGTTCTTTAGGTAATATGGATGATTGGCACAAGCTTGGCATAGCTCAAACACCTCAAATGTAGCTCAGATCGGCTCAAAGATATTCAAGGCAACTTGGAACAGGTCTAGAACATTCAGAACAGCTCGGATTAGCTTAAAGACTCAATAGTGGCTTATGGCAGCTCAAGAACAAAGGGGAAACTTACAAAGGAGCTCACCAACTTAAAGGCCTAGCTAGCCTAGCTAAAGTCAGCTCGTGGAAGCTCAAACCAAAGCAACGATTGAGCTAGCTCAATCGTTGCTCAACCAGCTCACTCCAACTCCACCTACACATACCAGCTCAACACCCAAAGGTCATGTCCCCTTCAAAGGAACATGTCCTTAGCCATTTTGGAGGGAAATGAGAATGAGCGGCAACCAGCATTGGAGGGAAGCTTTGTGCGCCAAAATGCAAAGGAGGGAGACACTAACATGGCCGAATCATCACATCGGTCTTGGAGGGAGTCACGACCAGCCTTGGAGGGATACTTGAAGCCTAGCCGAATAGATAAAAGGCTAATTGGCCAAACCCCTTCATTTCCTGTAAATTCATATTGTATTTTCATTTGTAAGACATCTAATTCATTCTATAAATTTATCTTGTGAGAATTTTCTCTCTTTTAGTTCTTATTTGAAATTTATCGACTTATCAAGTACTTAGTACTTGTGGCGTCAACCCCTCTTCTATTCATCTCGATACTCCTGGTTCTTTTGGTTTAATATACCTTAAGGGTTAAAGTCCTTTCTACCATCCCTTAAAGAATAATATAAGGTCTGGGGCTAAACATTAATATAGCTTTGTTTCTTCCTTCATTTCTTTAAGATACTATCTTCATCCTTCACCCTTTTCCATCACCTACATCCACAATCATCATCCGCCCAAAACACTTAACCAAATATGCCCATTTCATTCATTCTTCTGCACCACAAACATCATCTTCCAAACCATCCAATTTCAAAGCCTACTTTACTTTGCAGGTTGCTTGCTTCCTTCCTAGATCCAACAATCAAAGGGGTTACCTTCAACATCCAAGCAAGGCGTGAACCATCATTGAAGTCCTTACATTAGACATTTTAGAGTAGCCAAGACCTTAAGCATGCTTCAAGAGCACTTATATTGGCCGAAGATGAGACGAGATGTTGAAAGGTTATGTGAACGTTGCATCACACGTAGAAAGGCCAGGTTAAAAGTGATGCCTCACGGCCTATACACTCAATTACCTATCCCTAATGCACCTTGGATGGATATATCAAAGGATTTTGTACTTGAGCTGCCACGTACAAAGAATAACAAAGACTCTATCTTTGTAGTAGTGGATCGTTTTTGATATAAGGGATTCTATGATGGTTCACGCCTTGCTTGGATGTTGAAGGCAGCCCCTTTGATTGTTGGATCTAGGAAGGAAGCAAGCAACCTGCAAAGTAAAGTAAGCTTTGAAATGGGATGGTTTGGAAGGTGATGTTTGTGGTGCGGAAGAATGAAGGAAATGGGCATATTTGGTTAAGTGTTTTGGGCGGATGATGATTGTGGATGTAGGTGATGGAAAAGGGTGAAGGATGAAGATAATATCTTAAAGAAATGAAGGAATAAACAAAGCTATATTAAAGCTTAGCCCCAGACCTTATATTATTCTTTAAGGGATGGTAGAAAGGACTTTGACCCTTAAGGTATATTAAACCAAAAGAACCAGAAGTATCAAGGTGGATTGAAGAGGGGTTGACGCCACAGTACTAAGTACTTGATAAGTCGATAAAGTTTAATTAAGAACTAAAAGAGAGATAATTCTCACAAGATAAATTTTATAGAATGAATTAGATGTTTTGCAAATGCAATTACAATCTAAATTGATAGGAAATGAAGGGGTTTGGCCGAATGGACTTGTATCTATTCGTCTAGGCTTCCAGTCTCCCTCCAAGGCCCTTGTGATGATTTGGCCTCCTTGGTGTCTCCCTCCACTTTGTTTGGGCGCTCAATTGGCTTCCCTCCAATGCTGGTTGTAACCCATTCTCATTTCCCTCCAAAACGGTTAAGGACATGTTCCTTTGGAGGGGACATGACCTTTGGGTGTTGAGCTGGCATGTGTAGGTGGAGCTGAAGTGAGCTGGTTGAGCTTGGTGTGAGCTGGATTGAGCTGAGCTAGCTAGCTGAGTGAGCTAGCTCAATCCTTGCTTTATTTTGAGCTTCCACAAGCTGACTTTAGCTAGGTGAGCTAGGCCTTTAAGTTGTTGAGCTCCTTTGTAAGTTTCCCCTTTGTTCTTGAGCTGCCATGAGCCACCATCGAGTCTTTAAGCTAATCTGAGCTGTTGTGAATGTTTTAGAGCTGTTCTAAGCTGCCAAGAGTGCCTTTGAGCTGATCTGAGCTTATGCCATCGCCCCTATCACATAAAGAATAATAAAACAATGTGTAAGCTGCAATGAGCTTAAAAATATGATGTTTGATTAAGTATAAGGATGCAATGCAAAAAGATGCTGAAATAACTAAGTAATGATGCATAATTAAAGAAAAAATGCAATGCATGCAAATAGACTCAGATGACTTAAATAAAGATGTGGTTAATGGAAATGGTCATAGTGGTTAAGTATCATACATAGTATAGGGACTAATGAGTATTATTATGCTCCTAAGTAGGAAATACATAATGTAAAGTATAATAAAGTCATTATAAGGCATGTGATGTAATATACTAAGACTAAGTATGCCATGCATAAGGTAATTGATATAAATAGCTAAAAGATGTGCAAGGAATGTAAAACTCCCTTTTCTTTCATCCCATTAATTAGGGATGAAAAGATGATGATGAAAAGATGCCAAGGCTGGATTGTATCATCCTCTCCTTCTTTTAGGTGATTTTTCCTCAAATCGAAAGGATTTGGACACTTTGTTGTGGCACGTATGAGAACGTCGCCATCCGTTGTTTGTTTCTTTCACCCTTGGCTTTTTTTGCAAAACCAATGATAGCTTTGAAAATTGTGGTTAACACGAATTGCCGCGTCTATTGGTTGTGTCAAAGGACACTTCCAAATGTTCTCCTTGGTTGAAAAGCACTAGTCCTTTGGATTCCTTCTTTGGGCTCATCTGAACCGTCATGCTTCTTGGATTATTTTGAATCGTCACATCCTTTGGCAAAGGATGGTGTCTTTTGGCATCCTCCTCCAAGCTGTTCCTCTCTTTCTCGGTGCATATTCTCAATGCTTTTTCGTAATTGTAATTGTCCTTTCTGAACTTCTGTTGGTGATAAAGGTACAAGTACAAACTTCTTACCTTCATGCTTAAAAGTGTATTGGTTGGTATAGCAGTCATGAATCGTCCTTTTGTCGTACTGCCATGGCGTTCTAAGCAAGATATGACCTACATGCATAGGAACTACATCACACAATACCTCATCCTTGTAATTCTCAATGGCAAATAGGACCAATGCTTGTCTTGTCATATTCAGTTTGCCTCAATCATTCAACCATTGTAGTTTGTAAGGCTCAGGATGCTTTAAGGTCTTTAATCCCAACTTTTCGATCAAAATTGTGCTGGCCACATTTATGCAACTCCAACCATCAATTATCATGAAACATACCTTTCCATTGATGTTGCACCTTGTGTGAAAGATATTTTCTCTTTGTTGCTCCTCGGCGGTTACTTGGGTATTAAGCAAACACTTTACCACGTAGATTTCTACATCAGCAGCAGTAGTAATTACTGGTTCGTCTTCTTCATCCTCGAGCTCTTCTTCTATATTTTCTTCTTCATGGTCAGAAGTGATCTCTCCATTATCCAAAATCAGCATGGTATTTCGGTTAGGACATTGGTTGGCCATATGCCCTCGTCCAAGGCATTTGAAGCACTTGATCTCGCTCGAACGCGTCTTACTTTCAACTTGCTTGCCTTGATTGTTCTCCACCACAGATGTATTTGCCTTTGATGTCTTGGCTTGTTCTTTGATTGGAATGGTGCATTTCTCCTAGTATTATTCTGGTTCCACCTAGGACTAGTGGTGTTGATGTTTCTGGGCATGGTCCTCCTTTTTGTTGCCTTTCAATCTTCATTTCCATATGGACCATCTCATCAATTTCCACATCATGTTGTAATTCTACAACATCAGCAATCTCTTTGTTTAATCCAATGAGAAATCTAGCCATTGTTGCTTCCCTATCTTCTTCCATGTTAGCACGTATCATTGCAACCTCTATCTCTTGATAATAGTCTTCTACGCTACGGTTTCCTTGCTTCAAGGTTTGCAACTTGTGGAAAATATCTCAGTGGTAATATGTTGGTACGAACCTTCTCTGCATAATGCTCTTCATGTCATGCCAATTTGTGATTGGGCGTTCTCTATTGTGTCTCCTAGACAAGGTTAATTGATCCCACCAAATAAGTGCATAATAAATAAACTCCATGGCTGCCAATTGTACCTTTTTTGTTCAAAGTAGTTATGTCATTCAAAGATGTGTTCCACCTTGCTTTCCCACTCAAGATATGCTTCTGGGTCTGACTTACCTTGAAAAGGAGGTATGGTAACTCGAATATTGTTGAGATTATCATCAATTTGGGCATATCCTCCTTGATATCTATGAGCACTCCTCACTGATGCTTGATCAACTTATTCATCTTCATTTTCATCCATAAGTTCTTCATTTTGTTGTCCTTGGCGATTTTGCCTCCCAAGACCTCGAGCATTGCCTTGAGATTCCTCTAAACGATCCATCATTTCATGAATGGGCTCTAATTTTGTTCAGAGCAATCTTTGCATTTCTCGAATTATTGTTTGTGTCTGAAGATTTGGGGCTTGTTGTCCTTTTTCCGGATGTGAATTCTGAGACATGTTGTTAGTGAAAGTAAAGAAAAACGAATTGAAAACCTTACCAAATTGCACTCAGCAAAGACCTCACTGTTCACTCCAAGAAAGTGCACTCCACTCACTCTCGTGTTTGCTCTCTAGGACTTTAATGCCTTTTTTCTTGTCCTCTTCTGATCTCAAACTCAAATTTGCCTTTTCCACTTCTTTCTCTCTTGTAAAGCTCTCTAAGGAACTTACTCAATACTTAGGCAAGTATAGTGCTTGTGCGTCGCTGAAATGGTTAGTTTTAAAAGGAAAAGGAAGAAAGTATGGTGAAAAGGTAAGTTTAGAACAGAAAAGGAAAAAAGAAACGGGGTTACTTACTCAGCAAGAAACTCACAATCTTTCTTCACCAACAATCAAAGTCTTGAAGAAGAGATGATATGGCTTCCAGGCTTGATGTTGAAGATGATGTTGTTGTGCTTTCACCCTTGAACTTGTGCTTTTAAAACTTTCCTTTATTTTTTATTTGATTTGAACTATTTCTTCTTTTTCTTTCTTTTTTTCTTTTTTTGCACAAAATGAAATGACAGAAGATGTCACTTGCAAATTTCTTTGTTATGCTTGAATCGGGCTTCAATTAATGCACTTGCTTCTTCCACCAAAAGCTATGATTACCATATGATATAAGGGCTTCTATGATGGTTCACGCCTTGCTTGGATGTTGAAAGCAGCCCCTTTGATTGTTAGATCTAGGAAGGAAGCAAGCAACCTGCAAAGTAAAGTAGGCTTTGAAATGGGATGGTTTGGAAGGTGATGTTTGTGGTGCAGAAGAATGAAGGAAATGGGCAGATTGGGTTAAGTGTTTTGGGCGGATGTAGGTGATGGAAAAGGGTGAAGGATGAAGATAGTATCTTAAAGAAATAAAGGAAGAAACAAAGCTATATTAAAGCTTAGCCCCAGACCTTATATTATTCTTTAAGGGATGGAATAAAGGACTTTGACCCTTAAAGTATATTAAACCAAAAGAACCAGAAGTATCAAGGTGGATAGAAGAGGAGTTGACACCACATGATAGAGTAGCGCAATCTTGGATTTGGAAGCCTTCAATGAAGTTGTTGCAAGAACTAGGAGTTCTAGACTCAATCAAGGAAGTTTGGGCAGATCTGAAAATTCAAGAGAAAAGAGAAGGGATTTTCTTGAAATTTTCAGATTCAAGGCTGGAAATTTAAAGAAAGAAAGACAAGATGAAGGAATATATGATAAGAATATAAAAAAGATTAAAAAAGATTGAGAAAGAGATAAGTAAAACAAATCTGAAAATTCCAGCTTTGTTTATGGAATTATGGAAGATGGTGTGAAGGTTGAAGATGAAGATGACTTGCGAATTGTTGATGTTGTTTTGTCCTCGGCACCCTCTTAGACTCAATTATCTAAGCAAGCAACCTCAAGCGGCTCTAACCCACCCTCCTAGATGCGATTATCTAGGCAAGCAAGAGTGTGAAGATGATCTCCGTCACAAGAACTCGTCGAACTTATGTTGAAGAAGACTTCGAAGGCACAAGTAATCAGCACTTGCAAAAACAAACTCACTAAATATTTCATAAATCAAAGAAAATCTCCCAATGGTTTGAGTGATTGCGGTCCCGACTGTATCAGTCTGCTCAAGCTTGGTTGCCAATGAGGTTACAGTCCGTTCAAGTTTATTGAGAGTATCTGAAACTTCTTGAAGAGTCACCTCATGTGGTTCTTCGTCGTTACTCATTTTTGACATCCTGAAACACTCAGATTTAAAAAAAGGTAAAAAGCAAAAGAAAACTATAAATCTCACTAAACACTCCAAGAATAAATATTTAGCGAGGCAGGTAAACCGATCTCGTGCTCTTTAAAGCCTTCCTGGCACAAGTCAACAAGTTACAATCGGAGTTTAATCCTAACAATGAGTCCTAATTGTACTCGGAGTCCAATGAAAAGGCTTGACACCAATTGAATATAGTTGCAAGAAAGAAGGATTGTAATGCAACTTTTAGTCCTACTCACACCAGAAAATAGAAGGTGTTAAATTGCGTAATAGAAGAAAGAAAAAGCAAAACAAAGGAACTTAAAAACTAAGATTAGAAAAATTTAGTCTAGAAAGATGATAACCCCAAAACCCGGAAACAACTTGAAGGAAGAAATCCAATGCTGAATCCACTTCAATGTGGTGCTTGCGGTGGTTGATGATGTTGGTCTTGATGATTCTTGATGGTGGTTGGTGGCTAGGTATGAGCTTTCTCACTTTTCTTCACTTTTATTTCTTTTCTTTTCTTTTCTTTTCTTTTCTTTTCTTTTTACAAAGTAAGTAAACTGAAAATAACGAAAATTGAAGAAAAAATAATGAAAATAGGGTTAAAGTAGGGGAAAACCCTAATTTTGTTGAAACTTTGATCAACTTCGTTCGAGGTGTTCCCGATGTCAAAAAATTCTGAAATTTTGTGTGGTGACTCCTCCATGGTATAGATCTGATCTGGAAATTTTCAGCTCCAAATTCGCTCATTTGATTTTGACGATTTTTCCCTAATTTTCTAATTTTTCACCTAGAAACGCCAAAATTCTTGCCAAGAATCGTCCCAAATCTGATACCAAATGATATTACAGAATCTTATATTGATTTAGATTACAAATAATCAAATAAAATCTTGAAAATTCGTGATTATCCAAAAATCCCGTATAGGAATTTCTGCATGCGCTATCTTCGCTAAAATAGATGTATCTTGAGATCCAGATGTCCGATTGAGGCGTTTCAAGATGCGTTGGAAAGCTAATTTGCAGCCGGACAAGTTTTAAGAAGACATGTTGACCCATAAATGCCTGGATCCCATCCAAAAATGCTTCGCAAGTTGACTGATGTTTCTGACTTGCAAAGCAGTTTCAACTTCTTTTCCAAGATGATTATTTTGACCCCTCTCATGCTCCTATCATTCCCCCACTCCTCAAAAAGATTCGCTCTCGAATATACATCGGTAAATGGAGGAAGTTCATCAAAGTACCATAGAAGAGAAGACGTCTTGAAGGATCCTTTTGCAGAGTCTCTTTTTGCAATGTAATTTACAAGTTCCTTCTCATTGGGATCATCATGATTGTTTTTTTGGTCGCAAAGTAACTCATTCTCATCTTCAAAATTGTTATTAATGCTAAAAGAGGAATAAGCATAAATAGAATTCTGAAAACATTCAATGATACCTTTTGACTGTAAGGTACCTTCGTCGGTGTTTGTCTTTTGATGATCATTTTGAATCGGAATAGTAGGTTCGTCACTGGAAACAAACACACTACTTATAATTTCTTCCTCATCAATAGGCAAGGCTAAACTCTCGATGGTATCATCTTCCTCATGTTCCTTAGAAGAACAAATTTATTGATCATTCTCCGGATCACGGATTTTAATATCATTAGAAGACATGAATCCAGACAACATATCTCTCAAAATTTATTCTTGAAAATAAAACTTATATGGACAATCATACCCCAAATGATCTAGTCGACAACAATAATGACATCGAGTCCCCAAAAGGGTAAAATAAAATACGTTGCTCAATGACATCCTCAAGAACGACCTGTATCCGATACCAAATGATAGAGTTGCGCAATCTTGGATTTGGAAGCCTTCAATCAAGTTGTTGCAAGAACTAGGAGCTCTAGACTCAATCAAGGAAGTTTGGGCAGATCTAAAAATTCAAGATAAAAGAGAAGGGGTTTTCTTGAAATTTCCAGATTCAAGGCTGGAAATTTAAAGAAAGAAAGACAAGATGAAGGATTATATGATAAGAAATAAGAATATAAAAAGAGATTGAGAAAGAGATAAGTAAAAGAAATCTGAAAATTCCAACTTTGTTTATTGAATTATGGAAGATGGTGTGAAGGTTGAAGATGAAGATGGCTTGCGAATTGTTGATGTTGTTTTGTCCTCGGCACCCTCTTAGACTCAATTATCTAAGCAAGCAACCTCAAGCGGCTCTAACCCACCCTCTGAGATGCGATTATCTAGGCAAGCAAGAGTGTGAAGATGATCTCCCTCACAAGAACTCGTCGAACTTATGTTGAAGAAGACTTTGAAGGCACAAGTAATCAGCACTTGCAAAAACAAACTCACTAAATATTTCATAAATCAAAGAAAATCTCCCAATGGTTTAAGTGATTGCGGTCACGACTGTATCAGTGTGCTCAAGCTTGGTTACCAATGAGGTTACAGTCCGTTGAAGTTTATTGAGAGTATCTGAAACTTCTTAAAGAGCCATCTCATGTGGTTCTTCCTCGTTACTCGTTTCTGACATCCTTAAACACTCAGATTTAAAAGGTAAAAAGCAAAAGTAAACTAGAAATCTCACTAAACACTCCAAGAATAAATATTTAGCGAGGCAAGTAAACCGATCTTGTGCTCTTTAAAGACCTTCCTGCCACAAGTCAACAAGTTGCAATCGGAGTTTAATCCTAACAATGAGTCCTAATTGTACTCGGAGTCCAATGAAATGGCTTGACACCAATTGAATATAGTTATAAGAAAGAAGGATTTTAATGCAACTTTTAGTCCTACTCACCAGAAAAGAGAAGGTGTTAAATTGTGTAATAGAAGAAAGAAAAAGCAAAACAAAGGAACTTATAAAACTAAGAGTAGAAAAAATTAGTCTAGAAAGATGATAACCTGAAAACCCAAAAACAGCTTGAAGGAAGAAATCCAATGTTGAATCCACTTCAATGTGATGCATGCGGTGGTTGATGATGTTGGTCTTGATGATTCTTGATGGTGGTTGGTGGCTAGGTATGAGCTTTCTCACTTTTCTTCACTTTTATTTCTTTTCTTTTCTTTTTTTTCTTTTTACAATGTAAATAAACTAAAAATAATGAAAATTGAAGAAAAAATTATGAAAATAGGGTTAAAGTAGGGAAAACCCTAATTTTGCTGAAACTTTGATCCACTTCGTTCGAGGTGTTCCCGATGTCAAAAAATTATGAAATTTTGTGTGGTGACTCCTCCAATGGTATAGATCTGATCTGGAAATTTTTAGCTCAAAGTTCGCTCATTTGATTTTGACGATTTTTTTCCCTAATTTTCTAATTTTTTACCCAAAAACGCCAAAATTCTTGCTAAGAAACGTCCCAAATCTGATACCAAATGATATTGTAGAATCCTATATTGATTTAAATTAAAAATAATAAAATAAAATCTTGAAAATTCGTAATTATCCAAAAATCTCGTATTAATCCCGTATAGGAATTTCTGCATGCGCTATCTTCGCTAAAATAGACGTATCTTGAGATCCAGATGTCCAACCCCTCTCATGCTCCTATCACCACAAGCACTAAGTGCTTGATAAGTCAATAAAGTTCAATTAAGAACTAAAAGAGAGAAAATTCTCACAAGATAAATTTTATAGAATGAATGAGATGTTTTACAAATGCAATTACAATATGAATTTATAGGAAATGAAGGGGTTTGGCCGAATGGCCTTGTATCCATTCGGCTAGGCTTCAAGTCTCCCTCCAAGGCTTGTCATGACTCCCTCCAAGGCCCTTGTGATGATTCGGCCTCCTTGGTGTCTCCCTCCACTTTGTTTGGGCGCTCAAAAGGCTTCCCTCCAATGCTGGTTGCCGCCAATTCTCATTTCCCTCCAAAACAGCTAAGGACATGTTCCTTGAGAGGGACATGACCTTTGGGTGTTGAGCTGGCATGTGTAGGTGGAGCTGAAGTGAGCTGGTTGAGCTTGGTGTGAGCTGGTTGAGCTTGGTGTGAGCTGGATTGAACTGAGCTAGCAAGCTTAGTGAGCTAGCTCGATCTTTGCTTTGTTTTTAGCTTCCACAAGCTGACCTTAGCTAGGTGAGTTAGGCCTTTAAGTTGGTGAGATCCTTTGTAAGTTTCCCCTTTGTTCTTGAGCTGCCATGAGCCACCATTGAGTCTTTAAGCTAATTCGAGCTGTTGTGAATGTTCTAGAGCTGTTCCAAGCTGACAAGAGTGCCTTTGAGCTGATCCGAGCTTATGCCATCACCCCTATCACCTAAAGAATAATAAAACAATGTGTAAGCTGCAATAAGCTTAAAAATACGATGTTTGATTAAGTATAAGGATGCAATGCAAAAAGTTGTTGAAATAACTAAGTAATGATGCATGATTAAAGTAAAAGATGCAATGCATGCAAACAGACTCAAATGACTTAAATAAAGATGTGGTTAAAGGAAATGGTCATGGTGGTTAAGTATCATGCGTAGTATAGGGACTAATGAGTATTATTATGCTCCTAAGGAGGAAATACATAATGTAAAGTACAATAAAATCATCATAAGGCATGTGATGTAATATACTAAGACTAAGTATGCCATGCATAAGGTAATTGATATAAATAGCTAAAAGATGTGCAAGGAATGTAAAAACTCCCTTTTCTTTCATCCCATTAATTAGGTATGAAAAGATGATGATGAAAATATTAGCAACATGCTAATTTATTTTTCAGGGAAATCATGAGATTGCATGGAGTTCCAAGGACTATTGTATCCGACCGAGATGTGAAGTTCTTAAGCCATTTTTGAAAGACACTATGGAGCAAGATTGGAACCAAGTTGCTATTTTCCACAACTTGTTATCCGCAAATAGATGTTCAAACTGAAGTGGTGAACTGGGTATTATCCATGTTGTTTAGGACAATTATCAAAAATAATTTGAGGACTTGTGAGGAAAGCTTGCCACACGTGGAGTTTGCTTACAACCGGTCCATACATTCTCCACTAAAATGTCACCATTCAAAGTAGTGTATGGTTTAATCCTTTAACTCCATTAGATTTGTTACCTTTGCCCACTAAACACATTGTGAATAAATATGGAAGAAATAAAGCTGAATTTGTCAAGAAGCTCCATCAACAAGTGGGGGAAAATATTGAGAAAAAATGAAATAATACGAGCAGCAAGCTAACAAAGTTCGAAAGTGAGTTACCTTTAAACCTGGAGATTGGATTTGGCTGCACATGAGAAAGGAAAGGTTTCCAGCCCAACACAAATCAAAATTGATGCCAAGAGGGGATGGTCCTTTTCAAGTGGTCAAGCGTGCCAATGACAATGCCTACTAATTACACCTCCCAGGTGAGTATAATGTCAGTGCAACTTTCAATGTGGCTGCTTTATCTGCTTTTGATGTAGGTGACGATTTGGGGATAAATTGTTTTCAAGAGGGAGGGACTGATGTGATCACAACCAGCAAAGACCTGAAGGAATTTCCTAGTAGGCCTATGACTCGTGCTAGGGCCAAGAAGTTCCAAGAAGCTATGGGAAATTTATTTAGTCAAAGCTTGAAGTTGAATGAGGAAAGACTAGCTTTAATTAAACAATGCAGCATCCTACTCGTGCATGATTTCGCATGAGTTTCTCTAAGCTTTTATACTTAATTTTAGCATTTGTGCATGGATAAATAAGGCTTAATGTTCATTAAATAATCTGATTCATTTATGCTTGTTTAAAACATTTAAGCATGTTGGTTTATTTAAGTTGTTAGTTTAAGTAATGCATGTCAGTTTATTAATGCATGCTAGTTCATGTAAGGCATATTAATTTATTTATGTAAGTTCATTTGGTGTGCTAGTTACTTAATTAAACTAGTTCATTCATTGAAACTAGCATAAATCTGTTTTCAACATTCACCTTCATTTTAATAAATAATGGTTGTTTTTGTCATTTTGGCTAGGATATTCATTAGGGAACAAATAGTTGATCATCTTCTCAAGGTTGACAAGGCATTACCACCAATTGAAGTCACTTGAAGACCCATCAAGGTTGATCGGTTACAAATGCAAATGCAAGAGAGCAATTACACCACTTGAAGACACATTAAGGCCTATCAATTTTTAATGCAATTCAAGATAGAAATTACCCCCCCCCCCCCACTTGATGGTTGTTGGAATCAGCAAGCAAGAAAAGCATTCAAGCCCCTTAAAGCCCGCCACTTAAAGAGCTAATTAACAACACTTAAAGAGCTTCTTTAAGCCTTTCTTGAAGCTGGTCAGTTTTGATAACAAGAGAGACATGCACTTAAGGCCTCTTAATCACATTTTAAGAGTGAATGAATGACAATTTCGTCCAAAGGCAGGTAAAGGGTTTTCTTTTAGTTGGACGACATGTTTGTCTACATTCGTTCAAAGAATGTCCATATACATCTTCATCCAACATCAACCTTTTTGGCTAAACTTGAAGAAAGGATAATCGACAGCTTTATGAGCATTTAATCCCTAAATTAATTTTTCTTTAATCATTTATTTGTCTATTCAATTCATCCACTATGCTCTTATAAATAGGCAACCATTTCTCTTGTAAAAGGGACTTTTGGCATATATTATAACTTGAGAGTGTTTCTCTTTTATAGTTCTTTTTAAACTTTATCGGCTTGCAAGATTGTTCTTGTGGCATTCATCCCCATTCATCTTTTATATTGTTGGTTCCTAGTTCCTATAACTAGAGGGTCACAATCCATTTACCTTTCACCCAAATCACGGTATAAAAACTCTTAAGGAACGGGTCTTCACTTTTTAGTGTCGGTTCCTCTTTTGTTTACACCGCACCCTAGTTGCATTTCTATCCTTCTACGCCTACTTTCCATACACCCATATCTTCCATATCCATATCTCCTTCCTCTACCATAATTTCTATCTCTATCCATTCAAATCATAAACCTAGTTGCCCCGGCAACTAATCTACCACGGCAAACTTCACAACCCCAGTTGCCACGGCAAGTCATTTCACTTTCTTACTCGAATCACGATCGAGAAAATTTAGATATAAATTCAGCAGCTTTCACAACTAGATTCGTATCAGTGTCGATAGGGATAGCTATTAATACAGTTAAAATGTGCTTTTAAGATTTTTGTTTTATTCATTTTGGTCTCTAATTGTTGTGAGTGAAATTGTATAAGATTGGATGATCGTTTTAAGTTGAAATTTGGCATACAAGAATGTAATTTGACTAATTAAGGAAAGATAACCTTAAAACCAAGAATGTCCTTGTAATTTCACAAATTTGAAATTTGGTCCCTAAATTGCATGTAAGCGTAATTGGATGTCGAACTGATGCCTGATTCAATGGAGTTTTCACCTGTTGCTAGCATGCTCACCGCAGGTTAATAATATGCATCTAAACAAGATAAAAAGAAAAGAAATGGATGTAATTCAAGTTATCTCTTCACGAGTTTGCTTTGGGCAAACCCAATATATCTCGTTTGATTTTAGTCTGACGTTTAGGCCGGGTCGAAGGGGTTACACGCTACATCTAGATACCTAACCATATAACATAGCAAGAAAGCATAAGCTTCTCATAGCATATAAGCATTATACCACAATATAGGAGTGAAGCCCAATCCCACTAAGCATCGGGATCATACACTCTAAGTGAGGCCTAATTCCACTAACATTAGGATCATACACTCTTTGGGGTGAGGCCCAGTAGCACTATGCAATAGGTTCATATACTCATACTCAAAATCTCTCATCGAGCATCATCAAATGAGGCCCGAACCCGCTAAGCATCAGGATAATACATTCGAGAATCTTTAACCATGGTGTTGCAATACACTCTTTCTCTCACTAGATATTTGAATCCCACCAAACAATGGTAACCCAACCATCTAGATGTCATATTAGCACATAGCAAGGACACGTCTACCACACATCACACATCATCACATGATCCACCAAGGATTCCTATGGTTGCTATTACCATCAAGTCACCCAACGTTTACCAAGTTATTAATTATTATAGAAGTGTACAATAATCATCCTCATTAATTATCTCTATTAATCCATATTACTTTATTAATATTCCACATCAATTTCCATCTTTTTATTAGCATTTAGACCTTGACTTAAGGTTTTACAACACTTTATTCAATCCCTAAAGCTTATAAAAGTCTTTAGGGTTTGTTTACTAACACATTAACAAATTAATATTAATTATTGGCTTAATGATCATTTATTTGAATATTACCAATTATCAATCCACTTAGTATAATCTCCATCGAACATGCCAATTCATATCTTAAGCACTCAAGCAACACAACATGCAAATCAACCAATCATATAATTATACGAATATTCAAATGGCCCTACACAGTCTCTAAAGCTCTTACGAATCTCAAAATATTCCCAAACTCCTCAGGCATCTCATACATACAAGTCTCATAATATCGGTCTCAACACGTGCTTATCTATCATTAACCTATTTTACAACCACTAACAAGCAAGGCAATTACACTTATGATTACTCTACTTGGTCCAATATCTGATTTCGAATAATCCTCATATAAAAACAAATATGAAAATTCATTAATTTCATGTATCCCTTGTTCAATTCACAAGGTAAAACGCATAAAAACAACTTACTAGGTTTCTAATTTGGCGAAATGGACTGCACCAACGAACTTATAACATCAAGAAACCCCTAGGTAAGGTCCTCTAGAAAAAGTCAATTCTGGTTAATGGCTCGATATCTAGTGCGGAGCAGTCGCATGGCAGCAATGGTGCACCTGAGGGCGATAATCCAGTGCGGCAGGGAGCATGTGCACCTGAGTACCACGATATTGTGTGGTGCAGTGCATCGCAGCATGGTGCACCCTCCTGAGGACATGCATGCCCACTCGTAGGGGCGGCGCGTGAGATGTGCTCAAGTGGTCAAACGGCGGTAGTGAGCTCCAGCCCTGCTATCCTGATGCCAGAGAGCACGTCGGTTGATGCGATATCGTATTGGAAGTTATCAAGATGTGTACTTTGCCCGATCGTAAATAAAGTGATGTGATATTGTCTTGGAATTTACCGAGATGCTTGATTTTCCCGATCGTAAATGAAGTAACTTTGTGTTGTAAAACTTACAACTGTTTCGGATGGTTTAAAAGGGTGATAGTGAGTAACCATATAGAAAGTGATGAGAATAAAGATTATGGAATTTTGGATGGTTAATGTGTTTGATGGTGGTGGTAGAATTGGAAAATGGTAAATGGAAAGTAGTTTAGGACTTGAGAATTGAACCAACACTAAAAAGTGTGACCCACTACTTATGTATAACTAGTTACGTAGAACTAGGAACCAAAGATATCAAAGGTTTGATTCAACAAGTAGAACTTGAAGGATCGATAAAGTTCTCAAAAGAACGAAGGATAAAAACCCTCAAATTTCTTAATTCAAAGTTGTGTCTTACAATTGAAAAACCAACTTCTATTTATAGACTTCAAAAAATGAAGTGATCAGCCAACATTCCTAGGGAGGTGTGAAAGGATAACGAATTAAAAATTAAAAACCTTGAAATGTGTGCCTTTGCCTCCCATTACAATCATAAGCTAGCAGGTCAATTTGCAAGTGGATGTAAGCAAGCAGGTCAATTTGCAAGTGGATGTAAGCAAGCAGGTCAATTTGCAAGTGGATGTAAGCAAGCAGCTCAAGCAAGCACCTCTCTAGAATTGTGAATGTAAGCAAGCATGTCAATTTCCATGTAAATGTAAGCAAGCATCTCAAGCAAGCACCTCTCTAAAATTTTTGTCTAGCGAATGTAAGCACGCATGTCAATTTCCATGTGAACGTAAGCAAGCATGTCAAGCAGGCTCCTCCAAAGCCAAACAAGCATCTCAAGCAAGCACCTCTACAATAGTCACAAATTCTCTAAATCACCATAGTGATGTGTCTATTAATAGTCCTTGCACAACACTATAGATACGAGAAATATGATTAGAAATAAAATAAGATCATTTAATGCATGCTAAATATAATAAATATATGTTATATGGTTCAATAAACTCTAGTGCTAGTAAAATAAACCATAAACAACATAATAGAAATTACGTGCAAACTAAAACTATAATAGTTAAATGGAACATATGCATCAAAAATAAACATGCAACAGGTTGCATGGCATTGATTCAACTTTGGCAGCTTCAATAATTATCCATGCGTGATTGCACTTGTTGCTGACTGCATCTCTAAATTTCCTTGCCCTTGCACGAGTAATGGGGCTTAAGGGAAATTCCTCAAGGTCCAATGGCGGTGGTGATTCCATGATCTCATAATCCTCCCCTTCTTGAGAGCGATTTGTACTCAAAAGTAGCACTAACACCAAATTCTCCGGGAAGATCTATCTTGTATGCATTATCATTGATCTTCTCCAATTCTTGAAGTGGCCCATCCCCTCTAGGTGAGAGTTTAGATTTTCTTTTTGTTAGAAATCGTTCCTTCTTGAAGTGCACCCAAACCCAATCGACGGGTTCAAAGTTGACTCGCTTTCGTCCTTTATTTGCTTGGTGTTCATATTGCTTTGTTTTTTCTCTATGTTCTCTCAAACCTTCTGATGAAGCTTTTTCACAAATTCAGCCTTGTTTTTCTCGTCCGTGATTAATGCTTAATACATGGGCAAAGGTAACAAATCCATAGGAGTATGATACGAGGCTGCCCATTGAAGAAGACCTCCATTGATTGTGTCAAATCTAGGATAGAAGTAAGAATTCCTGCATAGAAGTGTGGCTGCAAAAGAAGATGTTTATGGTGGATTTCATGTTGTTTAAGGGACTGGAAATATGTTAAAAAGGTTACAGGAAATTTGGTTTAAAGATAGCGAAATTGATGGCTGGAAATATGAAGGTTTGAAGGTTTATTAATGGTGGAAATGGTGGCTGGAAAATGGTGAAAAGAAAGAGTTTAAGTTGCTGGAAAATGAAATAAAAACAAGAACAAGGAAGAACCTATACAATAAAGTGTATAAACCCGAACCTTATACTTTCAATGCTCGAAGGACTTGGACCCATTGATTAGCAAATCAAGAGCCCGAAGTATCTGGTGTAGACAACACAAGCACAGTGCTTGAAAAGTCTGAATAGTTCAATGAAGAACCAAATTGAGAGAAATTCTCACAAGTAAAATGATATGTCATAGATGTCTCGATAATACAAAGTTTAAAGGATATTTATAAGCCTAAGTACAAGAGGGAAATCAGATTGTTTAAAATTCAAAAATAAACTTCCTAAAAGGCATCTAATGGTGGCTGAATACGGAGTTAAATTCCCAAGTGATATGATGGCTGCATTTGAATTAAACAATCTGATCAGCATTTAAAAAATGGTGCCTAAATAAAGAGGGAACACTTGAATTTCAATCAAAATGCACATGGAAATTATTTGAATTCAAAAATCAAACTTCTTGGCCTTATCCTTGAAAATTCCGCCCATTTCTTTGAGAGGGAGTTCAAATCTGCCACACACATGCACACACATGTGTCAAGGCTGCCATGTGTGGACGCCATGCTTGGGGAGCTGCTGGAGCTTTGCTAGAGCCTTTAGCTTGATGCACCTTGCTGTAGGACACTCTCTTAAACGTATGTACATGTCCCTCCATGTTTCAACTACCCTTGGACTCATTAGCTGGAGTTGAGCTACTAGAGCTGAATGTGAGCTAAATGAGCTTGAATTGATATGATTTGGTGTGCTGGAGCTGAAATGAGCTGAAAAACAATGGTGTGTGTTGTTTTGAGCTAATTCAAGCTACACACTTGTTGTTGAGCTTCAATTGAGCTAGTTGGAAAGTCCTTAGCTGCCAAGCTTTATTGTGTTGCTGTAAAAACAAAAGAAAACACACATAAATGCTGGAAATAATAAGAAAACACACTTCACTTAGTAAATAATATGCATATAAATATATACTAAGTATTAGTACTTAATATGTCACATATCAGCATGTAACACATTGAAAAACTTATTATCTAAGGCTGAAACATTGAGAAACAAATTGGAAGCTCAAATGCATTTAAGTGAAAGAACTTCCCTGAATAACTTAGCCTTAGATCGGGTAATAGGTCCTATTGGCATGATCTCTGGATCAGATGTTGATGTGCTTACATCACAATGGATTAAACCCATATACAACCTCAAATGGTGAGAATTTGGTGGCTGAATGAACTGATCTATTGTAAGCAAATTCCACATGTGGCAAGCTCTCTTGCTACAATTTTAGATTATTGCTAATCAAAGACCGTAACAAAGTTGAAAGTACTCAATTTACCACTTCGGTTTGGCCATTAGTTTGAGGATGAGAAGTTGTAGAGAATAATAACTTTGTCTCAATCCTGCTCCAGAAAGACCTCTAGAAATGACTCAAAAACTTCGTATCTCGATCTAAAACGATTTTCCTCAGAAGTCCATGTAAACGCACAATCTCCATGAAAAATAGATTAGCAATATTGGAAGCATCATCACTTTTATGACACGGAATAAAGTGTGCCATTTTTGAAAACCCATCGACAACCACGAAAATGGAATCTCTTCTATTCTTTGTTCTAGGCAGTCCTAAAACAAAGTCCATGGAAAAAATGTCAACCCACGACTCTTTAGGGATTGGTAATGGCGTGTACAACCCTTGAGGTTAAAGTCTTGATTTCTCCCTTTTGCAAGTGATACATCGCTCACAAATCCATTCCACATCTCTTTTCATTTTTTGCCAAAACAAATACTCTTGTAGGATGTTTAACGTCTTGTTAACTTCAAAATGTCCCATAAGCCCCTCACTATGGGCTTCCTTCACTAAAACCTCACGTGCACTACTTTGAGGGATGCAAAGTTTCCTTTTCTTGAATAAGAACCCATCGTGCCTTTAAAACTTGTCAAACGCATCTTTCTCACATGCTTTAAAGATCTCTCCAAAATCAATATCAGTAGCATAGAGTTCTTTAAGAAATGCAAATCCAATCAGTTTAGATTCAAGAGAATTAAGAAGCACATACCTCCGAGATAGAGAATCAGCAACAATGTTCTCTTTTCCCTTCTTGTACTTGATGACGTATGGGAATGACTCAAGGAACTCAACCCATTTGGTGTGTGTTTTGTTGAGTTTGTGTTGTCCCTTGATGTGTTTCAATGACTCATGGTCATATGCACAACAAATTCCTTCGGCCATAGGTAATGTTGCCATTCTCCAATGCTCTGATTAAAGCATATATTTCCTTGTCGTATGTTAGATAGTTCAAGGTTGCTCCATTTAGTTTCTCGCTAAAATGTGCAACTGGATGTCCCTCTTGTGATAAAACAACAATTCCTACACCTAGAGCATCATACTCAATCACGAATGTCTTATCAAAGTTTGGTAAGGAAAGATTCCAAAAGAAACCTGCATTCTTTTTAATCACGTTAGTTAAAGGAGCGGCAATGGTACTAAAATTAGGAATGAACCTTCGATAGAAATTGGCCAATCAATGAAAGCTCCTTACCTCGCTAATGCTTGTAGGCGTCGGCCACTCTTCAATTGCTTTTACTTTCTCGTGATCAACCTCCAGGCCTTCGAAACTCACTACAAATCCTAGAAACACAAGTTTGTTTGTACAAAAAACACATTTTTTAAGTTAGAATACAATTTCTCCTTTCAAAGTGTATTCAAAACAAACCTGAGATATATTTCATGGTCTTACAAAGAACGACTGTATATGAGAATGTCGTCAAAATAAACAACACAAAACTTACCAATATAATGATGTAAGACGTGAATCATCAATCTCATAAATGTGCTAGGTGCATTTATTAAACCAAAAGGCATCATAGTCCACTCATACAAACCTTGTTTTGTTTTGAACACTGTTTTCCATTAATCACATTCTCTCATCTTAATTTGGTGATATCCGCTTTTAAGATCGATCTTTGAAAACACACTGGAATCACTCAATTCATCCAACATATCATCTAGGCGTTGTATAGGATGTCGGTATTTGATTGTGATCTAATTGATTTCTTGATAATCCACACACATGTGCCATGACCCATCTTTCTTGGGTACCAATAGTACAGGAATGGCACATGGGCTTAAGCTATTCGAATATAGCCCTTTTCCATCAATTCTTGTACTTGTCGCTGTAACTTTTTTGTTTCCTTGGGGTTACTGCTATATGATGGTCGATTGGGTAATGTAGCACCAGGCACAAAATCGATTTGATGCTCTATGTAACGGATAGGTTGTAAACCTTCTAAAATCTCGTCGGGTAAAACATCTTCAAAATCCTGCACAAGAGAAACAATAGAAGAAGGCAATGTTGCATTGAGTTCGTTAGTGTTCAGGAAATTCTCCTTGTACAAAAGCACAAGTGTTTGCCTCGCCAAAACACATTTTCTAATTTCACTACCCCTCGCATATACGCTCGTTTTAAGCTTCTCTCCCCCACTTTCAATTTCATTCTTTCCCTTCCCACTTTTACAAATACTTACTGTTTTTGTCTCATTCCTCTCACTCATTTTTCCTCTCATTTTTTGTTTCTTTTTCTTTTAATCCTTGGAAACTCTTTTTCAAGTGCAATTGATCATCTTGTACTTGCTGCGGTGATAAAGGGGTTAGCGTGTGCTTCCTTCCTTCAAATGTGAATGAGTATCGATTACTATATCCGTCATGATTCACTCTTCGATCGAACTGCCAAGGCCTCCCCAAAAGTAAGTGGCTGGCGTGAATGAGTACAACATCATATAGGACCTCATCCTTGTATCTAATGATGGAAAATGGTACGAGTACCTGCAGGGTCACCTTCAATTCCCTGCCATCATTAAGCCATTTAAACTTGTACGTGTGTGGGTGTTTTGTTGTCACCAATCCAAGTCTGTCCACCAATAACGTGCTGGCAATGTTAGTACAACTTCCTCTGATACAATCCAGCATTAGCATCTATTCATCATCATCTTTTCATCTCTAATTAATGGGAAGAAAGAAAATGGAGCTTTTACATTCCTTGCACATCTTTTAGCTATTTATATCAATTACCTTATGCATGGCATACTTAGTCTTAGTATATTACATCACATGCCTTATAATGATTTTATTATACTTTACATTATGTATTTCCTACTTAGGAGCATAATAATACTCATTTGTCCCAATACTATGCATGATACTTAACCACCAGACCATTGCATTTAACCACATCTTTATTTGTCATCTAAGCATGTTTGCATGCATTGCATCTTTTACTTTAATCATGCATCATTACTTAGTTACTTTAATCAAACATCATATTTGCATCATAATTTTAAGCTCATTTCAGCTTAAACATTATTTTATTATTCTTTAGGTAATAGTGTGATGGCATAAGCTCGGATTAGCATAAGGACTCAATGGTGACTTAAGGAAGCTCGAGAACAAAGGGTAACCTTACAAAGGAGCTCACAAACTTTAAATCCTAGCTCACCTAGCTAAAGTCAGCTCGTAGAAGCTCAAAACAAAGCAAAGGTTGAGCTAGCTCAGCTCAATCCAGCTCACACCAAGCTCAACCAGCTTATTTCAGCTCCACCTACACATGCCAGCTCAACACCTAAAGGTCATGTCCCCTCCAAAGGAACATGTCCTTAGCCGTTTTGGAGGGAAATGAGAATGGGCAGTAATCAGCAATGCAGGAAGCTTTGTGCGCCAAAATGCAAAGGAGGGAGACTCGAAATCTGTTGAAACATCACAAGGGGACTTGGAGGGAGACACGAGCAGCCTTAGAGGGAGTTTTAAGGCCTAACCGAATAGACACAAGGCTTTTCGGCAAAAACCCCTCCATTCCCTATAAATAGAACATGTAAGTCACTTTTGTAAACATCTCATTCATTATATAAAATTTATCTTGTGAGAATTTTCTCTCTTCTAGTTCTTAATTGAACTTTATCGACTTATCAAGTACTTGTACTTGTGGCGTCAAAGTGCTTCTACCATCCCTTAAAGAATCTTATAAGGTCTGGGCTAAGCTTTAATATAGCTTTGTTTCTTCCTTTATTTCTTTAAGATACTATCTTTATCCTTCACCCTTTTCCATCACCTACATACACCATCATCATCCACCCAAAACACTTAACCAAATCTGCCTATTTCCTTCATTCTTCCGTACCACAAACATCACCTTCCAAACCATCCCATTTCAAAGCCTACTCTACTTTATCGGTTACTTCCTTCCTTCCTAGATCCAACAATCAAAGGGGCTACCTTCAACATCCAAGCAAGGCGTGAACCATCATAGAAACCCTTATATCATATGGTAATCAGAGCTATTGGTGGAAGAAGCAAGTGCATCAATTGAACCTCGATTCAAGCATAACAAAGAATCTATAAGTGACATCATTTTTCATTTCATTTTGTGCAAAAGAAAGAAAAATAGAAAGGAAAAAAAAGAAACAGTTTGAATTAAAAAAAAGTTTCAAAAGCACAAGTTCAAGGGTGAAAGCACAACAAGATCATCTTCGACATCAAGCCCAGAAGCCATATCATCTTCTTCAAGACTTTGATTGTTGGTGAAGAAAGATTGTGAGTTTCTTGCTGAGTAAGTAACCTCATTTCCCTTTTCCTCTTCTTTTATAAACTTACCTTTTCACCATATTTTCTTTATTTTCCTTTTAAAGCTAACCATTTCAGCGGCGCACAAGCACTATACTTGCCTAAGTCTTGAGTAAGTTCCTTAAAGAGCTTTACAAGAGAGAAATGAGTGGAAAAAGGAAAATTGAGAGTATGAGATAAGAAGAGGACAAGAAAAAGCCATTAAAGTCCTAGAGTCCAAACACGAGAGTGAGTGGAGTGCAATTTCCTTGGAGTGAATTTGTGAGTTTTACGTTTGTGCAATCTGGTAAGGTCTTTTCATTTTCTTTGTTTTCACTAACAACATGTCTCAGAATTCACATCCAGAAAATGGACAACAAGCCCCAAATCTTTAGACACAAGCAATGATTCGAGAAATGCAAAGGTTGCTTGAGGCCTATTCAGAAAATGGACAACAAGCCCCTATTCACGAGAGGATGGATCATTTGGAAGGATCACAAGGCAATTCTTGAGGCCTTGGAAGGCAAAATCAACAAAGGAAGCAACATGAAGATTATATGGATGATAATGAAGATGAAGAAGTTGAACAAGTATCCGTAAGGAGTACTCATAGATATCAAGGAGGGCATGCCCAAATTGATGATAATCTCAGCAATATCCGAGTTACCATACCACCTTGTCAAGGCAAAATTAATCCAGAAGCATATCTAGATTGGGAAAGCAAGGTGGAACACATCTTTGAATGCCATAACTACTCTGAATAGAAAAAAGGTACGATTGGCGGCCATGGAATTCATTGATTATGCACTTATTTGGTGGGATCAATTAACCTTGTCTAGGAGACGCAACAGAGAATGCCCAATCACAAATTGGCATGACATGAAGAGTATTATGCGGTGAAGGTTTGTTCCAGCACATTACCATCAAGATCTTTTCCACAAGTTAAAACCTTGAAGCAAGGCAACCGTTGCATAGAAGATTATTATCGAGAGATGGAGGTTGCAATGATACGTACCAACGTGGAAGAAGATAGGGAAGCAACAATGGCCAGATTTCTCACCGGATTAAACAAAAAGATTGCTGATGTTGTAGAATTACAACATTATGTGGAAATTGATGGGATGGTCCATATGGAAATAAAGATTGAAAGTCAACAACAAAGAAAGACCATGCCCAGGAACAACAACACCACCGGTCCTAGGTGGAACCAGAACAATGCTCGAAAGAATACACCATTCCAAATCAAAGAACAAGCTGAGACATCAAAGCCAAAAACAACGGTGGTGGAGAGTAGGCGAGGCAAGAAAGTAGAAAGCAAGGAATGTTCGAGTGAGATCAAGTGCTTTAAATGCCTTGGACGAGGGCATATGGCCAACCAATGTCCTAACCGAAATACCATGGTAATTTTGGATAATGGAGAGATCACTTCTTACAATGAAGAAGAGAAAATAGAAGAAAAGCTCGAGGATGAAGAAGACGAACTAGTAATTGTTACTGCTGCTGATGGAGAAATCTACGTGGTGAAGCGTTTTCTTAATACCCAAGTGACCACCGAGGAGCAACAAAGAGAAAATATCTTCCACACAAGGTGCAACATCAATGGGAAGGTATGTTTCATGATAATTGATGGTGGGAGTAAAGACCTTAAAGCATCTTGAGCCTTACAAACTACAATGGTTGAATGATGGAGGTGAACTGAACGTGACAAGACAAGCATTGGTGTCATTCCCCATCGGGAATTACAAGGATGAGGTATTGTGTGATGTAGTTCCTATGCATGTAGGTCATATCTTGCTTGGAAGGCCATGGCAGTACGACAAAAGGACGATTCGTGACTGCTTTACCAACCAATACACTTTTAAGAATGAAGGGAAGAAGTTTGTACTTGTACCTTTATCACCAACATAAGTCCAGAAAGTACAATTACAAATGCGAAAGTGCATTGAGAATATGCATCGAGAAAGAGAGGAACAGCTTGGAGGTTGATCCCAAAAGACACCATCCTTTGCCAAAGGATGTGACGATTCAAAACAATCCAAGAAGCATGATGGTTCGGATGAGCCCAAAGGAGGAATCTAAAGGACTAGTGCCTTTTCAACCAAGGAGAACATTTGGAAGTATCCTTTGACACAACCAATAGACGAGGCAATTCATGCTAACCCCATTTTTCAAAACTCTCATTTTGTTTTGCAGAAAAAGCCAAGTGCGAAAGAACAAACAATGGATGGAGACATACTCATTCGTGCCACAACAAAGTGTCCAAATCCTTTCGATTTGAGGACAAATCGCCTAAAAGAAGGGGAGGATGATACAATCCAGCCTTGGCATCTATTCATCATCATCATCTTTTCACCACTAATTAATGGGATGAAAGAAAAGGGAGCTTTTATATTGCTTTCACATCTTTTAGCTATTTATATCAATTACCTTATGCATGGCATACTTAGTCTTAGTATATTACATCACATGCCTTATAATGATTTTATTATACTTTACATTATGTATTTCCTACTTAGGAGCATAATAATACTCATTAGTCCCTATACTATGCATGATACTTAACCACCATGGCCATTGCATTTAACCACATCTTATTTAAGTCATCTGAGCCTGTTTGCATGCATTGCATCTTTTACTTTAATCATGCATCATTACTTAGTTATTTCACCATCTTTTTGCATTGCATCCTTTTACTTAATCAAACATCATATTTGCATCATAATTTTAAGCTCATTTCAGCCTACACATTGTTTTATTATTCTTTAGGTAATAGGGGCGATGGCATAAGCTCGGATTAGCTCAAAGACACTCTTGGCAGCTGGGGACAGTTCAAAGATGTCCACAACAACTCAGATTAGCTTAAGGACTCAATGGTGGCTTATAGAAGCTCGAGAACAAAGGGGAACCTTACAAAGGAGCTCACAAACTTTAAGGCCTAGCTCACCTTTCTTGTGAGGGAGGTCATCTTCACACTCTTGTTTGCCTAGGTAATTGCATCTATGAGGTAGGTTAGAGCTGCTTGAAGTTACTTGCTTAGGTAATTACGTCTAAGAGGGTGTTGGGGACAAAATCATCGACAAATCCATCAAGCCATATCCATCTTCAACTTCACGCCATCTCCGCAAGCCATAAAAAAAGCTGAAATTTCATATTTATTTTATCTATCCTTTTTCGATCTTTTTTAATTCTTTTTGTTTTTGTTCTTATTAATCTTCATTTAATCTTCATTCTTATCTTTGTTTCTTTGAATTTTCAGCCTTGAATCTAAATTTTTCAAGAAATGCCCATCCAATTCTTCTTGAAAATCCAGATTTGCACATAGCTTTCTTGATTGAGTCTAGAGCCTCTAGATTTTTACAACAACTTGATTGAAGACATCCAATCCATGATTGCACTACTCTATCAGCTATTTTGCAAAATCATGGGTTGTTTTAAAAGTCAAAAGAAGACTAATTTGTTAAAATAAGATGTGGAATGAATTAGTAAACTTGTAGGAATATTTTGTGGAGATAGAGAACTATTTTTGGTCTGTTTTGTGTATATATGAATACATAGCGGACTGTTTTGGTGCATATAGTATGCATGTGTAATTGGACTATTTTGGGTATATATGAATACATAGTGGACAATTTTGTACATATATATGCATATACATTTGCATTTGGACTGTTTGGTAAATGAAGGGCTATTTAAGGATTGTTTTAATATGAAAATTGAGGTACATTAAGAGTAGTTTGAATGTGAATCTAATATGTAAGGTCTATTCTTTGTTATATTTAGACCGAGAAGGA